>VWZZ01001792.1:444347-555398 GCA_013399095.1 Psophia crepitans | reverse complement strand
ACCAACACCCCCAGGTCCTTTTCCTCTGCGCAGTTTTCCAGTCACTCTGCCCCAAACCTGTAGCACTGCCTGGGGTTGTTGCGGCCAAAGTGCAGGACCCGGCACTTTGCCACATTAAACCTCATCCCATTGGCCTCTCCTCAGCGACCCAACCTGCCCAGGTCCCTCTGCAGAGTCATCCTACCCTCCGGCAGATCCACACTTCCCCCCAGCTTGGTGTCGTCTGCAAACTTACTGAGGGTGCACTCAATTCCGTCATCCAAATCATCAACAAAGGGGTTGAAGAGGATGAGCCCCAACACCAACCCCTGGGGAACACCACTCATGACCGGTCGCCAGTTGGATTTCACTCCATTCACCACCACTCTCTGGGCCTGGCCATCCAGCCAGTTTTGAACCCAGCGAAGAGTGTACCTGTCCAGGCCATGGGCCACCAGCTACTCCAGGGGAAGACCATTGTTCTTCTTAATTAGTCACTTATTGTCCTAGATTTAGGCAATATATTTTCCCTTTTGTTGCTCATCTAAACAAATTTTCACAGCCACGGAAGGAACTTTCTTCTCAGTAAGTAGTAGAAGAAAGGGAATTGAGGGAGGTGGAGAAAATATCTCTCCTCTGCTTGCCCAGACACTGCCAGGTTCTGTAGTTAGAGTTACCTGTAAGATGGGAAATGAACGGAGCTTGGTCTCTTGGGCGCTTATTTGCTTTTTGCTCTCAGAAGAACAATTAAGTGACATGACTTTGAAATAATAAATGGTTCGCTCAGTAGCTACTAAAAGAGAGCATTCTTGCAACCCACGTCAGACCTTTGCTGACTGAGAGATGGATTAATTGCTCCTACATGATTTTATTTACAAGTTGTCTTTCATGATTAGTGGGAGCTCCTTTACAGCCACCTTTCTCACCCAAGCATGTGATGGAAGAAGAGGGGATAAAGCGTGAGTCAGATTTTCACAGGGAAACCACATGGCAGAGGGGTATAAGGAAAACCAGACTCAGTTAGAGATCATGAAGTGCAGAACAGGAAGTTTTCTCTTGTGCTTTGTACAAAACACCATCCTGCTGCTGACATAGTCCAGATACCTCAGAAACTTGCGGTGCCCTTTAGATACCTTCCCACAACCAACCATTAGGATGGCCTGCACATGAGCAGTCACTAATTACGTGAGAGGAAATCTGATCTTAATTCAAATTGCAAATGCAAAGCCAGGTCCTTCTCATCTTTAGAGACCTAGGCACGATATCTCTGCTTTCTCATGGCATCTGGTAGTCATTGACATCTTCTGTGGTCCCTGATGCTATGTGCTGTCCTCATCTTGTGCTGTACCTTCCACATTGTCCATTTCCTATTCTCCTGGGGGCTCTATGTGTTTATCCAGTTCCATCACGACAATGGCTGAGTGACTCAAGGGTTACAGGCTCAAGGAATGACACAGGCAGAACTAATCCTGCCTCTGGGCCTGAAGATAGGTTAGACAAGCTCTGGGTGGCTCCATGTTTTATCATTTCAGGCCTTATCCTCCCAAAGAGGAATTAAGAGATACATTCCCAGTAAACAGGAAAGTCATCTGAAAACTAAGTTTTAAGGGGATCTGAATAAGTCAGAAATTTGGTCAACATCCAGAATACTTTCTGTGAAAATAAGGGAGAAAAGGGCTTTTGAAATACAGAAAGCAGATTGAGTTTTTCCTTGGTTTAAAATGGCATGTCTTTTCTTTTACACTGAAAGGAGAGGACTGCAATAACCCCTAAAGAGCATTTCACTGAAATTCAGGAAAACCTGGCAGCATGTCTGCCTCTTCTTCTCCCTTGATATGTTTCCTCTTTTTAAAAAAAAAAAAAAAAAAAAAAAAAAAAGTTTNAAAAAAAAAAAGTAGTTCTTTTTCTTTCATTTCCTCTGTTTTCCCAGACTGTCATCTCTCTTCAGATGACAGGATTTCTGGAGCACGGGAGCACACCGCATATTCACACCATCCTCAGCATTTTCAAACCTAGGAGTCACTGCAATATCTATTTAGGGATAAGACCCCACATTGCTGTAAGTACAGAAGTAGCACAAGAAGCCATGTCCAATGAGATGCACAGCTTCAGTCCCTGCTCTGCACAGACTTTTTGTATGATTGCAGACAGAAACTGTGCTTTAGACAGTCAGGAATGCCCACACCATCCACCTGTGATCCTGTATGCAGGGTATGATCTGGGGCAAGCCAAATGTCTTTCCAGGCAGAGAAACTCCTGCATGGACCAGAAGCCTGGTCCACAGCAGTGGTCAGATTACCTGGATACAACTGGCTGAAGCCCGTACACAGAAATTTTGAGACCAAAGTGCTCCTGTTCAGCAAGGGCAACAGTTCTGCAGCAGTCAGTGTCGCTAAGGGGCTGCACGCACTCAGACTGCAGTCAGTCAAATGAGTATCTGGGTAGATAGGTTTCTGTTAATTGAGCATATGACTTGGAGAACAAACAGCCATTGAAAACATCTAGACAAGCCTGGAAGAGTGCAGTTGTTAGCGTTGCGTACTACATTATCACCACATATTTAGATTGTTATTAAGTGAACTTTAAGTAAGGCATTCTCCATTTGTCATTTTCCCCCAGTGAATTCAGCTACCAACATTGATTTTTATTTTTTTTTAATCTGAAAACTTGGCCATTAACTTTTCAAAATTTATTAATCTGTTTTCACTCCATTGGTAGCAGCTTTCCCCCACCTTCTACTTAGCTCGTTAAAACTCAGAGTTGATTAAATATGACACAACAGTAAAATATTACATAAGCGTACGAGAAAATTTTTATTTCATTATCAGCACAAAGTGAGTCATCTTGAATATGACACTGGCTTTGGCTCCATTTTCTCTCACTTTTCTGCTCTGGTTTTATGTTTAATCACAGCTTTTTTCTCCCTCTCTTTGCGCATATCATTTTGTTTTTCAAATCCAGAGCAGAACGATCCAACTTTGTTCTTATGCTATTAATTAACACCACGTTCTAGTTTCCAACATACTTAAATGATGAATAAGGTTAAATTCCAGACAACGTTCTGTGCTTTGCCATCAATTAACAATTTTCAAGGCAGCGCTTCATTAATAAACATTGATCAGCAGAGCCCTTGTGTGGAGTGCATTGGAGCTGAGAATTTGTGCCAGAGTTTCTTTAATATGTGTGCTGGAGTGTGTGGTGTGGGTGAGCATGTGCACGAGCGTGTATGTGTGCGTGTGTGAAAAAAAATCAATGCAATATCCTAGGAAACTCATCAGCACATCATCTCCTTAAAGGTTAATTAAGAATTTGAGGAAGAACAGAGGGGCTGAAGCAGAGGTGATGGACATCCGTGTCTCTCCAGATCATTAAGTACTAATTAGGTTTGGAAAGTCTATTGAGCTTCCTTGGTCTCATCAAGCCATGTGATGGTCCCTGGATACCTCAGTGTGAAATGCCATCAGCACTATATCTCCCTTTATGAACAGGATGCACTTCAGTCTCGGGTGTGCCTGCTGTCTCTCACTCTGTGTGTATGCCTCTTTCGGTATGTCTCTGATTAAGCTGGTTTATATACTGCATAAAACCTGCGTGGAGAACACAGACTCTTTCAGAATCATGTGTAATTAAAGGTGCAAACAAAGAAAGAGAAGTTCCTGTGAGGTAGAAATTCAGAATGAGCAAGGGAAAAGCTTACAAGTCCATACGAGTCCTCTCGCTGCGTTACAAGTTCACTTAGGGAGGATTTCCAAACTGACTTCCCTTTACTTATGTTTTCTGAGCTCATGATGGAGGTGGGGCAAGACAGGAGCGCCATAGCCAAAGTTATCAGAGCAAGACTCCACCACGCAGCTTCGAAGACACCATAATATGTGTTTTGTTAATTACCTCTTTAAAAGTCTTAGCAAGAAGTGCTGCACAGTTAAATCCCAGAAAAATTGGTAGCAGTTTTTAGAAATGGCTTCCATGTAAGGTGAGATGCTGCTTTTGACTTAATTTCCTGGCTTTTCAGTATTTCCCAGTCTACAGGTCTTACAGGGACAGACTTTGCTCAGGATGTTTCCTTTAAATTGAATTGGAAATACAAATTTAGATGCTCAGCTATGGACAAGGATCCAGCAAGCAATCCAATCTATGCCTGAAAGGAATCTTCGAGGTGCCCAGGGACTGAGTCAGCTCTTAGTGCTAATGTGCAAAGTAATTCAAACCAGATGCCAGTGACCAGATAGGTTCTTCTGGCAACCTGCCTTGATGGTGCTATTAGAACAAAAGCACAGCTGGCTCTGTTATAAGGGTTCCCTGAACTTGGTAACTGAATAATATTTGTTAATTCTAGCTTTTAGGGAGTCTTAAGCTAGTGGGATGGCATAAAGCTGCTGAAAGGTAAGGGAAGAATGGGTCTGGTGGCACTTCAGCACTGCCAGTACAAAAAGATGCTTGTTCGGGAATACGTAAGAAGTGTCTTCTTTATATATAAAGAGATAACCCACACCCAGTAACACACCTATTCCCTTTCTCAGGATGGAGAGAAGAAAAATGTACCATAAGATTTTAGCAATCATTTAACAAAATGGTGCCGGAAAGGGTTCTCCTTTGAGCTGGCATTTTCAAGGAATGCTCAGTATAAGGGAGGATGTTGACACTGCAGACAGTTTCGTTGCCTTTTTGAGCCGCACTGAACTTTGACTTTGATTGCACCCGATGGAATGGAAGTTAATGGTTCACTGGCTCAAACTGTTGCCCTGCCGATACTGTGCTATTAACATTTTGGTTATTAAGAGCAAGTCCAGTTGCATTAGCAACATCACAGGGGTAAAGGGAGCAGTCTAAGGAACCACTAGGCTGCCAGTTCCTTAAGATGCTTCTGGAATTAAAATCAACTGCCTCCCACTTCCACCACTACTGCCACCCAATTTTCAGCAGGAGATGGCTGAATTGAAAAGCTACTGATAATGTTTCAGCCTGCACATCTGCTCCAGAATATCAAGGACCCCTTGATAAACCCACTGCAATGCCTGGAGCACTTCATCTGCAGGCAACTTGCTCTCTGCAATATGGAGAGGATTGCCACTAATCCTGGCGAATTACTGTTCACTTGACAGAAGTCGCCTGAAACAACTTGCGTCTGTTCTTGTCCTGATTTGCTGTCGGTATTTATTAAGAGCACTGTGTTTAAAATGGCACACAATGTAGCCTGCAGATAACATCTTAAGCTTCCTGTCTATACCAACAAAAAACCAAACACCCCCTCCTGAGAAAATCTCCTCTAAACATTGTCACTCCCCACTTTGCTCAGCCGTGCTGCCGCTGCTGCTTCCTCCCCAAGAGGTCCCCGTGAGAGCAGTGGTGGTAGCAAGGCACCTTATCTCTGGTTTCACTGATAACCGTTCCTGAGCTGCCGCAAAATAATTTTAAAAACTGAAGTTTAAAGCCATATGGTGATATAAAATGAAATATTAACCACTCCAATCAGATCTATTTTCATTACTTCAGTGAAGAAAGGTGTTAGACTGACAGCATCTGTGGTCTTCTATTGACCAGCGAGACTTTCATGTTTCTCCCCTTTCTCACATAACCGAACATTAACCTCCGAGGATGTAACATAAAACAGCTTCCTTGAGCATAGAATCTTAACCATTGTGCCTAAAAGTAAACAAGACTCACTGCTGATCACTGAACATGTTGATGGTTATATGATGTGGACATTTATTTACCAAGAAAGAACGACGTGGTTTGACTCAATGAATTTTCCAGCTTCCAGTAAGGCCCTACAGTTTTTCCAGTTGGGTCGATTACAACTGTTTCTCCTAGCTTTTGATATCTCTTGGTTTCAATATCGTCATAGACCAAGAAATGTTATCAGTTTGAGTAGCAGAAGGCAGTTCTCAAGCACACCAGCAAAGAGAATCTGCTTTTCTGTATCTCCTACACAAAACCTGTGGTTTTTCTGCCGATTTGACTCAAAACTATCATACAGAAAAGTAAGTCTTGGAGGAGATGGATAATCAGATTTTTTAAAACAAGAAAGGTATTAGAGAATCTAAATGTAATCCCTTTGTGCTTCCTTTACTAGCCCTTGAAGATTTTGTGTTGCTAAGCTGGTATTCCATTGTTAGTGGAGAAAATTTCAGACCTATCAGGTCCTAAAAGACCTATTTCTTCTACTCTTGGATGGATAGTGTGCTTAAGAATTTAGCATCAAACAAGATTTTTCTTATTCTTTTTTGTTCTCAGCACATTGGTCTTATGAAAAATTTCATAACTTATGCGTGTGAAGGATGTGTGTGCATGTGTGAGGGTATGCATATGTATCAGTCTAGCATATTTTAAGTAATTTTACATACTTATGTATACATATACATATTTGTGGAGAGGACGTGTGTGTGAAGGGGGAGTGCTGTCATATCTGGTCTGCATATTTGTGTACTTTAGGCAGTGTGCAGATAGAGAATGGTTAAAGAGTGGGTTAAAGAAGGTTTATATTGGGTGACAGTCCTAAGGAGTTAATAGGAAGTGTAACTCTTCTGACCTTGGTAACGCACTGGAAGAGAAACCCATGGAGTATCTTTCCCTGTGTCTCTGCAATAAAGGACAGGTTTGCAAAGCAAGGGCCTGTGCATCCGCCTCGTCTGTGCAGTGCCCTCACATTTGTCTGGGACAAGAAACATTAGGTATGGCAGACAGTAACGGCACTTTCAAATGAGGGACAGATGGCTGTCCAACACTGGCACTGCAGGTGTCCAGGGCTTTTAATTCGATTTCATTCAGTGGACCTTTTACATCCCAGTCCCTTGCTACTGCTGTCAAACTTTTCCAGAAGCAAGAAAGAGTACGGGGACAATGTGATAGAATTACAGAAGGTGGTAGAGCCATTTGTTAATCCATCAGGGAAATTAGTCTATCAGGCAACACCCTGCTTCACCAACCAGCTCTCTGGGAAACAGGTGTGTGTACTGGGGGTGTGTGTACGTGTGGGGTAGCGGTGGAAAGCTGTGGATTCAGGGGAGGGGACACAGAGGAGGACTACCTAGCAAACTTTAGGGTGGGAGGTGAGGAAGATGACAGCCAGACCCTGGGAGGTGAGGAAGATGACAGCCAGACCCTGACAGGATATAACAGGTTGTCCAAAAGAGTAAGACACAATGTCTGCCATAAACCACCATCATACTGGTTTCGTTTGAAAATCTCAGCTCAGAGAAGGACGCAAGTTCTCTGGTACCCCAGAGCCTTAACTACCAGTGGGATCAGATGGAGGAGAATAAAGCTCCCTTGTCCTTTTATTTCTTTATCCATTCCTGCAAAGAATGCAGTGCTTGGAAGCTCTAAGCATTTACAGTTACAGATAGGCATGTCCCTGCCAGCACAAAGCAAAGTCCTTGATAAGCCTGGCTCTGGCCCTGGGAGTAGAAGATGCACTGTATTACTTTTGTGCACTGCTCACCTTTCATTGTGATGGTCCTTCTGAGAACGCAAACCTGCCTGCAGCTGAGTGCTTCTGTGACAGCAGCTGCACTTCAGCTTGCCTGATGACAGTTCAGGAACAGAGTTGTCCTAAGCAAGATTTCCTCTTGGCTGATTCTGGGTAGCAAATATTGGAGGGCACCGTGTAAACCTTGTGGAGTGACTCAGAGCTGGAAAGGGACGGGGAGACTCTGCCTTGTCTGGACAGGCGCAGCATTTACAGACGATGAAACCTGGTTCCTAAGGGTTTGTACCATGACCCCTGGCACCGTTTGGATTTTCTGGTGTCTAGTCAGGGGTGTGCTCTAGCGTGCCACCTTTTTCTGTATAAGCGTGGTACTTAGAACTGCACATTACAGCATATTTCCCTGTGTCAGCCCTCAACAGCATCTTCTCTGAAACAGGGTAGCTGGGCTAGGAGGAAGAAAGAGCTCGCTTTATGTATATGATCACTTCTTGAGAGATACTGGCATTTTGAGATGCAGTCCTCTAGACCAGGACTACCAGGGTCTAAATCTGTCATGTTGTAGGTTCATAATCTACATGGGCTCTCGATCTAAATCACTGTATGCATCTACTGTTCAGGAGAAGAGAGAGAGGGAGAGAGGGGGAATTGTAAGTTGATATTGGGAAAATTCTATTATTTTTATGGAAGGATCCAGAAAAGGTATTTTCCCAACTTTTAGACACACAGCTTTCTCCAGAAATCAAGAAATATCAAAAGAATTTCAAAAGCATCTTACTAAAGATAGGTTTGTTTTAAAAATATTTTCCGTTAAAAAAGAATATTGCAAATGTTCACTTTTGACCATCTTTTGGACATAGCTTACATTGAATAACAAATCCTGGATATCAA
The DNA here is from genome assembly GCA_013399095.1 of Psophia crepitans. Lineage (NCBI taxonomy): Eukaryota > Metazoa > Chordata > Aves > Gruiformes > Psophiidae > Psophia > Psophia crepitans. The sequence goes on along the minus strand of VWZZ01001792.1, from coordinate 547,102 downwards.
GTACTTCACCTTTGATAGAAGGATGAGTAAATAAGCGGTTTTCTTTGCATTCCCTAAAAATAATCGCACTTCCTCATCCTGTCTGCTGGGGATGCTGAGCTGTCCTGCTTCCCCAAACACAGGCGATGCTGCAGGGATATATTCCCACCCATACAGCCAAAGTGCAAAACATCCTTCAAGCACTGTCCAGGGAAGTTGCATATAGCATTTAAACGAGGCATGTTCTTTACACTACAGATGAACTAACTCAACTTTACATCAGCAGCTTGTTCATGATCTCTGCAATTTTTGTTTTATTTATTGGATGAAAAGAGTCATGATTTGATCAAATTTGAAAGTTCAGATGATTTCCTGCTTTCTGCATTAGAAAAAAAAACTCCCAGGCCTGATAACTTTTGCCTGTCTTTAGCTGAGGTGAATAGACTGATTCAAATTTTTGTAAATATACTTCAGCTGGTCTCTGAGAGGTACTCCGCACTGCAGAGGAATGACTCACGTTGTTGCTTTTGCTTTTACACTGGGGATACTGCTTGTGCCAGGATCTTGCCATTTACTTGGAGAACTAGTCAGCGCTCCTTTCATATTCCAGATTGTCGTCCTTCCCTTTCTTTTCCCCCTTTCTGCACCCTTTGGGAGCTGCACAACAGCATCTTTCTATTGTCCTATGGAGACAGACCTTGGGTAAGTGGTGTTGCCTGATCCCTCGACAAGGAAGGAAAACAAAACCCTGGCAAAACAAAACTTGTTCCCATTCACACCCCAAACCATGAATATGGTCCCTTTGTGCCAGCTGCACCAACATACTACTGCATTCTATCTTACCATGATTTTTTTGGTGGAAAGCTGCCTATGCAATCCGTGCACACTGTTGGAACAGCCCAATTTTACAAGCATAAAGTATTATGATTGCATTGATTTCCATCATAAATCATATTTTCCATCCTCTGTCTCTCTTTCCTTGCACTGACTGAATTAAGCCTTGGTGTTTTCTTTAGCTGCTGCCAGAGCTGAGGCTTGAGATGATATTAGGGTAATGATGATAAATTTTACCCTCAAGCCAAACCATTTCCACATTACAGATAATGTTTTTTTCCAAATAAGTTCTGTTATTGGAATCCAGGACCAACCACATCTGCAGGCTCAGAGGCTGCCTCAACACAGTCTCTTTGCTGTAATGGGTTTATAGATTTGAAAATTTGCTCTAAACAAATAAATGAGAGAAGAGAGGAAAGAATGAATGAAAGAATGGAGGAGAATCAACCAGAAGGAAGAGAAAAAGAAGAGAGGGAAGGGGGGGGGGGAGGGGGGGGAAGGAAAAAGGAAGAAGATAAAAAATAAGGGAAAGAAGAAATAGAACAATTGGGGAAAAAAAAAAAAACAAATAAGGAGAAAAATGAGATAATGCACACAGCAGAGCACTAGCAAGCCTGCTGCTCGCTGTGTGTGTCTCTGTGAAGGAGCAAAGCTGGCCCTACAGACAAACACGGCTGCCACATAAGCATGCAGATCCACAGCTATGAGTTTCAGGTTTCACCCCTGCCTTCTTAGAAGACCATTCCCTGGCATGTCATCTCAGAAAGGCCTCGGACAGGCTAATGTGATACTTCTGCAAAATCTCAGCTGTCCCCATGATAGACTAGGATGCAGCTGAGCTAAGCCTGACCCAATATTAGTATCTGTACTGTGCCCTCAGTTTCAGGTAGTGTCTTACTGATCGAAGGTTACTCTCATTTTTCTGAAGCTACTGCAAAGCAGGCCATCTTCTAGCTTTTGTCTGAGAGGAATTAAATCTGTGTAATCAGGCCTGAAGGACACTGTCCCATGCTCAGCAAAGTAGAGACTCTGGGCATGGTGACCTTCAGTGCAGCAGCTGAGGGAAGCCAAATCCATAGCTTACTTGTTCTTCAGCCACTATGAAGGGAGACAGTTCACCATGTCACTGTGGCATCTTATAGAGGTAACCCTGTAGAACCCTGTATCCCTCATTGGTGCTCCATCCCTGATTTGGAGCATAGCTCAAAAATCCTGTGCTCTCTGTGTGGCTTCTAAACACCTAAGTACCTCTCTGCTCTGCTCCTCATATTCACCAGACCATACCTGCTCGAGTGGTTTTTTTTGCTTGGTACCCTACTGAATGAGTGAAGTCCCCCATGGGGGACCACAGGCAAACATATCTGCTTCAGCAGCAGGCAGCCCTTGGAAATCAGGCTGGCTCAGAGCAACAGAGGAGTTCTGAGGAGCTCTGATTGGGGAAATCACCTATGCACAGACACTCCTTTGGAGAAAAGCACACCTTGATTCTTACTCTATTTTTCTCATGGTTTGTCCTGCCAGGTGAGATGTTCTGAGGAAGCTGCTTAGCGTTTGTCACCGTTTGTGCATGCAGAGGAAGAACCGTTTCAGATCCTTGGTTCATCTAGAGCTGTAAAATCGCATCTCATTATCTTACACTGTGACAGGGGGATTCATCTGAATAAAACCAGGTATCTGTGACACATACGACTCCATCAGAGAGACCCACTCCAGACTCCCTTTAGAGTCAGTGGAGGCAAACGCACAGTCCTAGACTGAGATTTGTCTTATCTTATGGTGGACATCTAAGTCAGTCAGATGAATCCCCCAATAGCTCTAAAGGGAGTCTGGGTGACTTGCATAGATATATCAGACTACCTCTGTGATCAGATGAGCTGCATGCAGCTGTACCTTACTTCTTACTGGTCCAGCTGCTTGCAAAGAGACAACTGACTTGTGCTGTAGTTGTGTGGTTTACATAAGCATCCCCAATGTGATCTGAGCTGGCAAGCAGTACTACTTCACAATGAAACAGTTATACTGCACAGAAGAAGCAAAGAGGTGTCTATCATACGAAAATGTGGTGTCTATCATGCTGAAAATGAAATGCAGGTGGATAAAAAGTGAATCCAATGTGATTTGCCCAAAGATATTTCTTGTGCTCTGATAGGACGCATGATCTCACAGACAAAAGCTGACTTAGCATGACAAGGCTCTGGACTAAATTCTCCTGAAAAGAACCCATGGTTTTAAACTCCAGAGAGATGTGGAGTCATAGCTCCTTGCAAACTTTGCCTCTCAGTCCTGGACAACTTGATGGATCTTTGAACTTTACCCTTTCTGCCCTGAACCCACACAAGCATTTCCAAACAGTCTAATGAACTAAAGGGAAATGTTAGACTCGTAAGATTTTTGTTTGTGCATTCTGGGTCTGCACAGACATTTGAGTAGTTTGGACTTTACTCTCTGTAGAACAGAAGCAAAGCTGGTGGTGTTGGCTCTAAGACAAAGCCTCTCACGTGGTGTCTGGTATCTGACACCACAGCTCCAGCAGGAGACTAAATAGGTCTGGACTCGGGTTTAGGCACCGTACTGAAAGCACCCAACCAGTTTTGATATTGGTACCATTCTTGGCACGATTTTAGTTAATGCCAACCAGTGCTCTCCCACACGATGCCTTGATGTGAGGGATAGCTCAGGCTGGGAATGGTTCCAGATGAAGTCTGGACGAGGCCACTCTTGTTTTGGGAGGACAGAGGGTTTAGCCACATGGATGAGCTTTGTTCTGTGGACTTTGCCTTTGGGTGCAGAAAATACGACCTGGTCTGTTGGCTCTAGCCGTTTAGCTGTTGCTTTACTGATCCCGTACAGTTAAGCCAGCTACTTCCTGCAATATTTTTTTTTTATACCACACGTTCCAGAGAAGCAGAGGAATATCTGATATCCTGATTCACATTTCCTCCTCTGGAGCTCATAGTTATTGTGCTTCTCAGCCATAAGCCAGAAGTCCTCGCTGCAACAAGCCTGGGCAATGCTGAAATACAACCTCATGCAGATGGCAGGGGCCAGCTCTGATTCTGGCCAACATATTTACAGCAGTGCAGTGAGCAGGGGAAAAAAATGGACCTGCAGATAGGTAGGCAGGTGGCAGGCAGTTTATTTCATTGGCAGTACTGGAGTGCCTACTTCACGGGATGCTAAATGCAGTAAGTGGGGAGGAGAACAAATTTAAGGAGGAAGAAGGAGGGGGTGAAGCAGTCAGTGCTCTTCAGAGTATGAAGGGAACATCCTGCACTTCCAGAGCAGTCTCAAAAAAAAGGAAAACACCTTCAGGATGCTGCCTTTGCAGGGTCTATGTCTTTATTATTCATATCAGCCCCTAAAGAGGTGCCCTCTCTGAGGGCTTGAGTCATCTGGGAAAGCCAGCAGCCCCACCATTTCCCCACTGCAAGACTGGGTTGGCACAGATAGCATGTCCTGGGCTGAGCCTGCCAGATATGTTCTTAAAATTGGCTTAATAGAATAGAATAGAATCATTAAGGTTGGAAGTGACCTCAAGGATCATCTAGTCCAACCATTCCCCCACCACCTATTACCCACTAAACCACGTCCCTAAGTACCACATCCAACCTTTCCTTAAACACCCGCAGGGATGGTGACTCCACCACCTCAAATGCTTATTAATTAACCGTTGTACTTGCTCACCTGGGTGAACCAAACTGGGATCAGTCTGACTCAATCACACTATCTGGCAGTCCTACCAGCACCCTACACTAAAAACCTACCTGATACCCTGCTGCTGCAGCCAGACCCATCAGAAACCTGTGCTGTCCTCCATCATTCTTCAAGGCTAACGGCTTCCTGGTGGTGCTGACTAACCAAATTAGACCTCCACTTTGAATCTATATTCCTAGTACCAGTTCCAAAACTCTTTGAGAATGCATCAGGATGCCAAGATACAGGGCAGGGCTAAGTGATACAGTTTCCTCTATCCCTTTCTGTCCCACAGTTTGAAAAATCAGCACAGGCTTTATGTGTCTCCTTTCAGCTGTGGAGCGTCTCCTTTTTCACTATGCTCATTGCAGAGAAGGAGGAACTACAACTGAAATGTGAAATTTAAGTGTGGTAATGCACAAATTACAATGCAGGAATCCTTTCAAGGAGTGGATTTACCGCATGGGAGACCAGCAAGGTGCACAGTGCAGCCGGGGCACTGCATGGCAGGTGATGCTGTAGCTGTGCAAACTGAAGCAGCCATGAAGGTAAGCAGTACTTAGGCTTCAGCCACAAAGTTATGCACTTGCTGATATCAGGAATGACCACACCAAGGCAGTCAAGAAGAGCCTGGAGCCAAGTGTCCAGAAGCTTCATACTCCCAGAAGCCCTTCTGCACAGTTCTCCTGCCTCTGCTGCTGCAAATTGGCCAAAAATAAAGGCACGGTTTTTGCACTGCATGATAACTCTGCAGTAGCAAAGGCAGGAGTTTGATCACCATTTCTAAGACCTCATAGAGAAGGTGCGTTAAGAGGACAAAGTCACTCGCACATTTACTGACAACCAGTGTTGCTGCTGACAGGCACACCACGGGGAGAAGGATTAGATAAAGCACAGAGGACAACCCCATCCTGCACCTGGTAAAGGAGCATTTATAACCCAGTGCAATGGAGCATTTATAGATACCGTGGCTGTACCAGACAGCTTCAGTCTGCCAGGCTGTGATGCTAGGCCTGGTTTTGAATGAAAAGAAATATTAAACTGGATTTGAACTATTTCATGGGTAGTATTTTACTTTATTGCATTTGAACTGTGTTTTGGTTTATCTTGCATTTAATTTGAAGGATTGAGCAGTTTCACAATAAATCCCATAGTAAGATCTACATGAGAAATACACTTAAAAAACCCCCAACACAACAACAACAACAAAAAAACCCTTTGTTTTGCTGCTGCTATAGCTAACAAGGTCTATTACTTCCCAGCCTGTGTTTGGTTTCAGCACTGTATAATCTCTCAGCTGCAAACAAGAGAGCAAGACAGCTCTGACTAGAGATACCCTATAAATGATTTTGTCCTTGATGTTTTTTCTCACTGGAGAGGTGCCAAACTTCATGCCACATGTTTAGGTACAGGCGGTAAATAGGCCTTTTACCTGGTTCATAGGTAATTCACAGGTAGTTTGCTGGGGCAAGCCAGGTTTGCACCCAATGAGACAACAGAACAGTGTCAAAAAAACCTTTTGTCCTGAGGTTAACTCTTCAGTATGAGGCTCAGTGCATTTTTTTCTTATTTAGATACAGTGGTTGAGGTCCTCCAGCCCATGGTCTCTTTTACAGCAAAGCACCTAACCTGGGCGATAAAGCATTGCATCATGTCCCGTTGACATGTAGCACACAGGGAACCACCCCTATTCTTTGCTGTTGCCTCACCCAAGCACTTGCTTTCTCTCTTGACCTGCCTGTCTTGAAGCTGACAGAGGCTGACAGCAGCCTGTATAGAGCCCATTGGATGCCCAAAATCAATGAGAGTGTGTTGGTTTAAACTAGTGGGTGTGGACTGGCCATGATTAAATTTGGCTAGGAACAAAGAGGAGATGTAGATGTGGGAAAGTCTTCCAAAACAGAACAAAGAAACAAAGTGATCTGAACAAACTAGATGCCTATGGCTGAGCCAGGCCCCTTCTACCCAATGGAGACAATTAAGCATTGCTTATGAATCATCTCATTGTAACAAGGCCTCCAAAATAGACCAGATGAATCACAGTCCAGAAGCACCTATTTTTCTCCTCTCACTGTAAAAGGCCAAGGTAACTATCTGAGACAGAGACATTTACACTGTAGGGGGTTAAAGTTATGTGAGATGAATTAAAAAATATAAATAATAATCATTAGCAAAACCTTAACTGTTTTTAGGTGCAGCAGGATACTTGTATGGAAGTTATCTGACAGGTATGGATATGACTGAATGAGATAATGCAAGGAGTCCACTGCAGGTCAAATGGGACAATTCTTGCAACAATCAGTTAAAAAAACAAAAAACAATAAACAAACTTTCATGGAAACTGTTCATAACCACTGCTACAAAAATCCAGATACTTTCCTTTGAAATGAATGCAACATATATTGGTTTATGTTGGGATAGTGAAGAACTGTGTCTTCCCTGTTAATTTGAATTCAAAGTCTAAAGGGTTTCTCTTCTCTCCTTAATTAATCAATCTATTTTCATCCAATATTCCTGTAATTAACAGAGATGAATCAAGGTGTTGATTTAAATAAGGAAGAAGTGTAGACTTATACAGGAGTGAGGTTTCTCTTGATACTCTTTTCCTCACATTTGTCTCAAATGTCACCTTTCAAGACTCCTTTCCCCTTGAATAAAGTCAGCTTTCCACATGGTTATTTCTGCTGCCATTGCTGTCTCAAACATCATAAAAAACATCGCTTATGTGAGGTTTCACCTGCCAAAACTGCTGGAAAATAGTGGTAGGCACTGGAGAGGAAAGGTGGAGAAGTTTTGGTGTTCTGGGTGTCTCTTTAGCAAAAGCACAGTGACTGTTTTACAAAATACCCCCTTTGGCACAGGTTGGATCAAAGGTGAAGGCAGCGGTCGATCCCAGCAGTGCATCCCAGCACATGCACTAGTCAACTGAGCCGTGAAGGGGAGCCAGCACACATTGTCCTAAACGTATTGGTACCTTCTCCAACTCAGGATGAAGTCCTGCCTTCCTGCCTTTGCTAGGAGTTAGCAGGGTTAAATCACACTTCTCACACTAGTAGGATTTTTTTTTTAGGATAAGGAAGCATCTCAGGTCTGGCAAGTATATTCCCTTCTTGGTGTCCTTGAGTTGAATCTGACAGCAATGGACTGTGGTTCTGGCTTTTATTTTGGAAGTGGAGGGTGACTTTTTGAAAGAGAATGAGAAATGTGATTCTGCGGTACCTTTTCCTGGATGCACAAAACACACCACAACCACACGTAACAGACCCCTTTAAAGCAGGCACCTGTAGCTGAGTGCTCTTCTTCAGCGTTTGGCCTCATGGCTCAGGTGAACACATCCTGAAGCCAGTGACTGGACTGATGTGATTTCTTTCTATGTTCGTTTCCTTACACGTTTATCCCAAATTTCTGCATTAACAAAGAAATCTGTGCGCATTGTCTGGTTTGTCCAGAATTTCAGATCTCCTACAGTCTCCCCCTCAACTCTTTCATCTTGCAATGGCAGCCAGCATGCTCTGAGCGTTGCTCTCCGACTGCCACCTGCTCTGAAACCCCTGTGATAGCGCCGGTCCTGCCATGTGTGAGACAACATAAAACACCGCTGCTTCCATTTCTCCATCAGAAACATGACGTCTCTATAATCACATCTCACTAAAGTGCTGAATTATCTGAGCTTGATCTTCTGAATAATAATAATAACAACAATAATAATAACAGCAATAACGACAATAACATATCACCTGGTACACCAATTGATCTGAAAACTGTTTCAGAGAAGTCTGCTGAGGTTAGCTGGATGGAGGTGAGTTTTGAGCATTACTTGGGTCCCTTCACAATTTAAGTTATTGTGTGTGGAGAAAACCACCACTGACAGCCATCCTTGCCCCTGACACAGGGGTAGATGCTCATAACTTGCTCCTCTTCCTTTTCCCTTCCCCTCTTTCCCTTTCCATCTCTGTCTTTTCAGGGTAATCACCTTTTTTGGGGGGATTAGTGTAGCAAGCAACGGATTTCATGAGTGAAAAAGCCACAAGATGGCATTATAGAGCAATTAAACGGAAAATCTGTGCTGGAATCTGTTTCCCTCTCCGTTGGAGGAGGAATTACGAGCAGCCGAACAGCGCTCGCTGTAAGAGGGGACAGGTGTTTCGGAGCAGCTTCCAACACAGCCACTGTCCCTTCTGTTGATGGTCTCACCTGGTTAACTCTTATTAACATTTCCAAGATTTCAGATGAAAGCCCTTCAGGAAGCGGAGGAGAGCACTTGCCTCTTCATCTAGCCTTTGTTAGTACTATTTTCCTCTTAATGCACTGCTTTTTTTTCTTTTTGCCTTTTTTTTTCTTTTTTCTTCCCTCCTTATTCATGGGTTTATGTGCTTGTGCTGGTGTGGGTTTGGGGGGGTACATCAGCCTGTTTTCCCTTGAGGGTGTGGAGATGACACAAGGTGCCTGTTTGACCACAGTACGTGCTGCAGACCTAAGTATGCACAGATGTGTTGTGGATTAGCGTGGGGCCTCAAAGACCAAAGGAAACGCTAAGCGGAGGGGCGCGTGGGATGCGCACACGTGTGCGTGCCGCGTGAATAGTGCGCACACACATAGGTTACACGAACATCTCGAAGCTATGCGGTGAAGTACACGCGTGCACGGTGCGGTGGTGTGTCCGTACTGCTGCCGCCTGTCTGAGATAGCAAACGTTTTCAGTGGAAAGTTGTCTTGAGAAACCGCTGTAGGTGTTGCCTGTATTATTTTTGTTGAGCGGTGGCAAACTACGCTGCTACCACAGCGCATGGCGAGGGCAGGGGCATCTCTCGTGGTCTGCGGGCTCCGTGGCACAAAGCAGGGGCATGTGTTGTGGTGGGGTGTGGATTATTCCGGCAAATGGTGCCTGCGTGGCCATCCCGGGCACGGCCCTGCTGGCTTGGGTCTGCGGTGCAGCGGGCAGCGTGCGTGCATCCGCACTCCCGTGTCTCGTGGTTTTGTGGGGCGTGCGATTTAGGCGTGCATGAGCGTTGTGGGGGGCACACAGAGCTGGTTTTGGACAGTCACAGACCACTGCAGCAGTGAGAGTGGGGAACCGGTGACGTTTAGACTGATCCTATAGCACTTGTCAGCACTGAGGGGGAAAATTCAGGGGGGAAAAAAAATCCAACCCCGCTGCTGATCTTCCCTGCAGCTCGGCACAGAATGCAGCACTCGCAGAGACAACCGAGTTGCTCACCAGTTCCTGGCACAGACTTTTACATATTTTTCTAAATATGATGAAGTCATGCATTGTTACGGGCCAGGCCAAGGAACGTGGAATGTGTTAGGGCCGATTCCTCAGAGCGTCCTGCAGACGGGACAGAGCTCAGGGTGAACGTGCTTCAGAAATCAGTGATTCGAAATAAAAGCTGAGATCGCCAGACCCCTCCACCACCTCCTTTCTCTTTCTTATGGTCAGTGAGGGCAGGTGCTTTTGGTGGCTGCTACTGAACAAAGAGATGCAAAGGTACAAATGTTGTTTATATGTGGTGCTGTTTGAGGCAGTGTGAGAAGAAACTATTTCCCTTTATATTAGAAGTCATCTTAGTACAGTTATTTTTATTACTTCTACCACTATGTTTATAATTGTTACTATTACTAAATTATTTCTTAGTAAAATTGGCTAAGGGAAGAAGCTTTGATTTTTTTTTTCCTTTTCTTGTCTTTTTTTTTCCGCCAGCTATAAAAGAGCTAATAAGTTGCCGCATTAGGGCTCCAAGGAATTGATGCGAGATTATTCCCTCTTGGATTACTTTCTCCATGCTTTGTCCAGCTTCATTTTAATATTAGTCATCATTGTTTCGTATTTGCATTGTGCTTCAGTGAGGGATCATGTCACTGCTGCGTTTCCTTAAACACAAAGCTCCTAAAAGCTTACAGGCAGAAAAGAGTGCAAGAGTGAGGCTCTCTGTGTACTGAGGTGCTATTTTTTATGCCAGTCTGTGCCACAATGCCGTTCTTTTCTTTCCTTCTTACTCCTGAACCCCTTTGTTTTAGAGTGCACCTCCACAAAGGGGCTCAGCCTGTGTGACAGTGACAGCTCTCAGCTGCCACCGGGCAAGTATAGTCCCTCTCCCCCACCAAACTCCCCATGGCCATGTGGTCTTGCCACCCTCCCCTTATACTAGGTTTGATACTTGTTAAGACACAGAGAAAGTTCAAGTTGCTGGTACTGCAAAAAGCAATTTAATCTTTATTTTTTTTCCTTTTCTTTCAGTACCCCTGTTACTTCCCATCAATTTGGTGGGCTGATTTTGCCCAGATGAGCAGCAGACATAAAGCCATGGAAAGAACACAGCCTGTATCCCCATAGAGGACCCAGCCTCTGCCACCTTTTAATGGCACTAAGCTGTTACACTCAAGCAGGAGCACAGAGTTTTACCCTTACAGGAAAGCTGCAAACACTTTAGGGTGAGGTTGCCCTTTTCAGCAGGAGCACATACAGAAAAGCAGCAAGATCTGCCCATCTGCTGTGTGTGCAACGTGCCCTGCTCTCTCCCCTTCCCCTCCACCTGCCTTCAACCTCCTGACCAAGTCCAACCAGACGTGGCAAAATGGCACCAGCTTCCATGAGATTGGTTTCTGAAGTGGATCATGAGAGTAAGTGGCTGAGGTTGAGCAGAGGGACAATGCCCCTGTTAAGGGAAAGGCCCTGAGGTCCTGTGCCATAGGCACAAGGACACTGTGGCACTGGAGAGTCAACACAGGATGGGCAAGAGAAGACAAATACTCAAACAAAGGGAAAACATACCAGGACACAAAAAGAGCAAACTGAAATGCAAAAAGCTATAGGGAACTACTGCAGATCGAGTGATTAATTTAGTCTGTGACACCCCCACCCCAAATGCAGGAGGATCCATGTCTTTATGTTGAATCCCAGCCTCTGTGCTACTACTGCTGCTGCTACAGTATTGCTATTGCTGCTGCAAAGCATAGATGTGAAGTAGAGAAACAGAGCAAAAGCTGAGATCCCAGTAAAATGATTCCTCAGCATAACTAAAAGAGGAAGGCATCTCTAACACTAAGAGCCCAATATCACGGTTATTCATGTGATACGAAGAGACAGCTCTGCACAATGCCTTAGAGAAGAAATCCCCTCCCAGGAACACTCTGAGGTCCTGATTTAGCACAGACTTAAAAATGCATTTGAGGCTCACTATCTCGAGTGATGCTTACTTCTGTGTGTACACCATGGCTTTCAAAAACTGCACCAGGGCACATAACAGCTTACACCCGAAGAGAAAGCAGATGTAGGCACAACACAATTACTGAGGCTGCGGATTCAGGCTGCCTGAGAGACTTCTCTTTAGTGGTTATCCCTTTGCTACAAACAGCATCGGGCGACCTTTCTGGTAGGGTATCATCTGCTTCAGGCGGAAACAGCTTAGCCATTACAAGGGATGAGATGATCACCCTTGGATGGGACATTTTTTTTCTGAGTCCCTTTCTTGGCTCAAAGGGACTCAAACTCTACTCTTGGGAAAAGTTCCTTTCCACCACGCTATAAGCTACGCTATAACCGAGGGGAGAAAGTCGTACCCTCTGTCTCCTAACATTGTGACACTGGTGAGAAAAGACAGAAAGAATATATGGAAGAGAAGAAAGGGGAGCGACAGGGGTATATCTCCACAGCTTAGAGATTAGAGAGCACACCTCTGAGGGGGAAAGTTAATGCATCTGCCTTTTATCTAGTCCTGATTTCATGTAAAATACATTCAGAGATTTATTTTTTTAAAAAGAGTGAAAGAGAAGGTGAACTATTCTTCAAGAACATGCACTATGTATACGGTTACAATAATAAGAAAGAAATGTTTTATGCAATTATTATAGAAGATAGTATGATTAGACAGGTAGGGAAAGACAGGCAGAAATATAAAAGAAAAAGCCAGAGAGCTAGCTAGCTGTTAGGAAAGCTGAGTATTATGAGAAATTATTGTGTAAAGCAGTAGTCATGTAGAACAATAGATTAGGGAGAAAGAACCCTTAGCCTGTCATTGGGAAGGAAAAGTAGCACAAGTTCAGGATGCAGCGAAGCATCCAAAGGATGGTTGAGTGGGTTAATAATGTCACAGCGACATAATCAAATTAGTAATGCTATCTTGGCGATGTGGTCTAGTCTATCAAGGCATTTACCTGGTTACATTGTTCAAAACAATGCCGCTCGAGAGGCAGAGCTATCCAGATGCCCTCGCCATCCTGCGCCCTGTGCAGGCGCACGCCATCCCCTCTTACGTAAACCCTCGCTGCGGGGAGAGGGGAGTTAATGGGGCAGAAATCGCTGCCCCGCTCCCTCCTGCCTGGCTCTGAGCCCTGTGCCCTGGCCGGCTGGGGCGGAGGTTTGTGGAAAGCAGCCCCGCTGGCACAGCAGCACGATGCCCTCCCTGAGACAGCTCTGAGAAACAGGGCTGGCTGCCGGGAAGTGGCAGCAGCCTCCAGGAACGGGGAAAGACAGGGTGAGAGGAACGAGTGTCCCTGAAGTCCTTTCTAGGGGGTAAAGATCTGCTTGGGGAAGAATCAGAAGTAATATTACGTATCTCCTCCCCCCTGACTCGTACTAGACAGCCCTGCCTTGCTAGGGCTGCAGCCCTCTTTTCTTTCCCCACCATCCTCTGTGATTCTCTGCCTGTCTGCTACTGTAGGGCTTCCAGCCTGAAAGCAAGGTAGCCTGATGAAAAGGCACCTGAGCTAGGATGCATCTAGCTAGAAAGGAGAGTAAAATAGGAATAATGGGATAAGGACTGGTCTTAAATGTTGTGTCAGACTTGGGACACCCAAAAGACGAAGCAGAAGAAAATGCATAGGGATGTATGGGAGGCATACAGATAGAGTGGTGGACTCACGTCACAAGACTGGGTATGTCCAGGCTGGAAATTTGTACAGGGAAGGGAGAAGGGAAGAGAGATCTTACAAGGACGGTAATATGCATAGGAATATTTTTACGGTTTCAGAGAACTCATTTGAGCTGCTGCTTTGTAAGAACAAATTCCGACATCTCACTTTATCAGACTGAGATTAAAATGTATTTATATAGTTATCTTTCATAAAGGTGCTTCATTTAAATACATATATGTAGTGTATATGTATACGGGGAAAAGACAATCAATAGGTATAAGGGTCTTTTCTTCAAATTCCCACAACCTAGAAAGGACAGTAAAGGCTGCTTGATATCTTTGTGAGAAAAGACCTGTCCCCAGCCCCCTCTATCTGCTCTTCTCTTCCAGGGCAGCACGAGGGAAAGCAAAGAAATGCAATTCTCCCTGTTCCACCTCAGTGAGGAAGAAACAGCACAAAGAGTCCCCGTGTCCGTCAGCAGGACTCAGAGACGGGCACAGGGCTCTCAGGGAAGGAAATAGAAAATAAAATCAAATTAGGCTTAATCCGAAAAGCAAACGTTTGCAGGGACAAAACCACCGCAGGGATTGTCATTTCACAAATTGTATTAATCTGGGCAAATAGTGCTTCAGAAACAGTAACTGTGGTGTTTATGCTCAGTTCCATTTATTTTTTTTATCTTGCCTCCCTTGCTCCCCTCGCTATGGGCCAGACCCTTATCATTTTGCACCAAAGGTCTCCTCCTCAGCACAGCAATCACACAAACCTGGGATTTGTGCATGAATCTGATAAGGAAAAGAGCTGGCTGAAAAGTGACTTTGTTCCTTTAGTTTAGCAAGTAGTGGGTGAGATTAGTGGCACAAGATGGCAACGCAATTGGGCGCCCAGGCCACAGGGAGCAGTTCCCACACTTTCTGGGGGCCGTGTGTTTGCAAGTAGGGCTGTGTTATCACGCTCTGCATCTTAGCTCCAAATAAATATACAAGGCTGAGCAGGTAAAGGGAGGACTGGAAAACTAAACAGTACATAAGTGAAACAGAGTGAGCAGGAAAGAGCAAGAAAATAATTATAAGCAGGCTTGCAACACTTCCTACGCTCCTTTTTGGTCCAGCCAACACATTGGCCACCTGTTTGCCTGGGGAGATGCTTTGCTGTAGCTGTAGTCCTTCATTTCAGAAAGGAGATGAGGGGACTGGATTTCACCCTGGAAGATAACAGAATCTCTATTTGCCTATCTTAGTATTGCTCCTGATCACTTGGCACCTGGACACCTACAAATTCAAGAATTTTCTATGTACAACTTTTGCCTCGAGGAAAAGGAGAGGACAGCGGAATTTCAGTTCTACGGGTGGAACCAGCACAGAAAAAATAAAAGAAAACCAACCTTTTTTCCTAATAAATACTGACTCAGTACTGGGAAAAGAGCTCTTTGCCTTGTTGTACTACAAAATCTACCAGAATTGCTCATGACCTGGGGAGGTGAATACAATTTTTTTGTTGTTGTTGTTTTTGCTTAATTTCAAAGCCACTAAAACATCATGGGTTTCAACATTTCAGTTCAATCTCTAAAGATATTGAGTTCATTTTCTGATTAAGAGAGGCAGAACAAAAGAGCAGGGAGCGTGTGGGGGAAGGAGGTAAAAGTAAAAACTAGCACTGAGAAAAATGAGGCAGAGTGAAAAATATATTGAAACTGTAAAAAAAAAAAAAGCCTCAGAAATGTGGAAAGAGAAAAAAATGTTATAGAAGGAAAAAAAGCTATCTACTCTATCAACATAAGTCCCCCCTAATCTTATCTGTCATACTAATTATCAGATTTAGGTGTTTGTGTGTTACACAAAGATGAGGATGTCTGCGGGTGCGTGTGCGTGGTTTCTGACAGTTCACACATACAGCCCGCTGATTTCCCCCTTTCGCTAGAGGAAAAGGTTTTCCGTTGTTGTGGGTTTTTTTTGTTTTGTTTTTTTTTTTTTTTTTTTTCCCTCCCCCAATTGAATCACCGTCAGAATGAGCTGAATTACAGGAAAGACGAGGTTAGGCAGCTCATGTAGCTTTTGAGAAATCCAATAAAAAATCCAGAGGATTCCCCAAACCCCAGAACTCCAGGAAATGTGCTAGTTCCTGTGTATTACATTGTTTCCTTCCTAACATATTAATGTCCGATACGCAGCAATATGCGGTGGCATGCTCTGCTTTACCTTTCC
This sequence comes from Psophia crepitans, assembly GCA_013399095.1. Classification (NCBI taxonomy): domain Eukaryota; kingdom Metazoa; phylum Chordata; class Aves; order Gruiformes; family Psophiidae; genus Psophia; species Psophia crepitans. Next base: position 531,539 of record VWZZ01001792.1, on the reverse strand, counting down.
TTACCAAGGCTTGCATTCAGCCTGCAGCTCTGCTCAGTTTTCTGTGTGTCCTCCTGTCCGTCCCCCCCGAAACTGCACCGAGTTTCGCACCCACATTCATCCCACCCGCACCCCGAAAATCACTGGCTTTGGCTGAACCCTGCCTGAGGATGTAAACGCGGCTTAAGCAGGGAGAGGGGTGCGAGAGGGCAGTTGATGCTGGTTTAGTGATGCAGCGAGGTATGCAACAGCTCAAGTGACAACTACTCATTAGCAGCTAATCCAATCGCTCCCGCTAATCCAATCAGCCTGAGTAGCTGGAGTCGTTGCTTTTCAAGGGTGGTCATTTTGCTCTCTCAAATACCTCAGGAAGTTAAGGGAGGCCTAAAGGCAAGCCGAGCTTGCCCGGTGCACCCAGCAGGTTCAGCCCGGGGGCTGGGGGCATCACGTCCGTGTGGACCCGCAGGGTACGCAGGACATGCCACACGTGAAGGCACCCCTTACAGTCTTTGCGCACTGTCACAAACAAGCTTCGTAGCAGCTCACTGAGAGTGCCCGGGACTGGAGGCTGGCTCGGATGAGGAGGAGCAGGAAAGGGTTAACTCATCATTATCCCCTCCCTGGGACCCCCCCTCCAGCAAATCGCAATCCAGCGCTGAAATGTTTCAGCAGCCGCATCATACCATTCCACTGCGCCTTCATTACCTCCTGATCCCTAAATTAGGGTCAGCTGCGCTCAAAAAACATCACGTGGTACTGTTACGACTGATATAAACCATCAAAGTGGCATTTTGCAGATGAGAAGAACGAGCGAAAAAACCCGGAAAGTCCCCTGCAGTTTGGTTTAAACGCCGACTGTAACTTCTCACACATGTCCCGCTCCCAGCCTGCAGGAAGAGGCTGGTTAATCCTGCATGTGTTAGGCTGGAATATTGCATTACTGGAAACAAAGCAATCCCTTAATCATATTGCTGGTTGTGCCAGAGGTCTGTTTTCTCTCAAGCGCATCACATTAGGAGCCATCCCTGGGCTGCAGCACTGTCCCAGGCTATTTTTCAGGTCGCAGCAGTGCACACAGGCTTTTTGTTCTGGCTTTGGTTTAGTGGCTGACTGTCGAGGTTGTGGTTAACCTCCAGCTAACCGTGAGCACTGAGGAAGTTTTTGGAAGGAGAGGAAGAGGGGATTTTGTCACCTCCCATGTCCAAGAGAAAGAAAGATTTGCAAAAAAGAACCTTGCTCTTAATTTCCCTTTGCTGCTTGCTCCAAAAGCAGGGGGGAACGGGACTGTGGGTTGGGAGGGTAGAAAAGCTAATGCCATAGGCAGGATGGGAAGTAGTGCGCTGTCTTTCTCCTTCTCTACCCTCCTTTTCCACCTTGACCTGAGGAAAGGTAAGAATTTCACAGGGAGGACTGCTGTCTGCACCCTCAGCCTTTTGTGAGGGCATAGTTCCATCCTGATCAGGTGTGTGCTAGCTGGCAGGGCATTCTCTCAACCTCATTCCTTCCCAAAGTAGCAATGCTGGTCATTAATGAAAGGAAAACAGACTCTCTGCGACCATACTCACTTGGGGGATTTGGAGCCTTGGGAGTCTGTAATTCCTCCCTAGGGCCGTTATGGGAGTGGATAGGGAAAAAAAACCCCACTGTCTTGTTGACACAGTCCCTCTCTAGTAAGCCCAAGGGAGCATGTCAGAAATGCAGGCATCTTCTGGGATGACACACCGTGCACCTGATCTCGGTTCCCTCTCCCAAAACACCTGTGGAGAGACACTTCCCTGTGCCAAGAAACAAAGGATTTATTTCTGATACCAATGGGGAGCTCTTGTTCTGTGTTTTAGCCCATAGCTGAGGTTCAGATTTGCACCCACAACTAATTTGTACAAGCAGGAGACTCCCCACATTTAAAAAAATCCCACCCGTCCCCAGCTAGGACATTTTCAGAGATCCAAGAACCAAATAAAAAACCCCAATCAGCCTGGGAAGTCCTGGCAGCAGCTTCGACCATTACAAACACATAGACAAGACCTGTGACAATAAACAATGTCCCACAAAGCATGAAACTAAGCAGAAATGTCTTTGGGGATGGCTGATTATTACACTCAACCCCAGGGAGGAGGAGGTGACAGAAGGAAAAAAGACTCTGTTTGTACAAGCCACTTTAGACTTTCCCTTTGAACAGGACACAGGGGCACTGAGTCTTACGGCCTTTTTAATAGGAGCATCTGCTCTTGTTCCCATCCCAGCTGGATGGCATCTATGCGTGTTTGCTGTTAGCGAGATGTGCCATGTGTCACGAGGAGGAGCGTATCCTGGGCAGGGAGCACACGCATTGCTTGGAGGCCTTTACACCACGGCAGCAGGTCCATTTGTTTGGCCTGAGCACTTGCTTGGGGGCAGCAGCTGCATTCTCCATCTACTGTGGAATTTCCAAATGGTACAGCCCCCAAGGGTGGATGTCATTATCAGGGCAATGCGTGTGCAAGCAAGGGTGTGGAAGGAGAGGGCTTCATGAGTGACTTCCAGTTTATCTTATTTTTACTTTATTTTATTTCTTCCACTGACATCTGGAAATGAGTGTCATCTTATTCCTACAGATTGCCAGAACTTAAGCCATTTGTGGGACCATCTTTTCCTCCCCCTCACTGATGACCTGCCCTGAAGGAGATTGATGGTGATGGAGGAAGGGTGTAGGAAACGTCACAAGGATGTCCACATGGTCAATAGCAAACTTGCCAAAATGGGATTTCTGTCTAGTTCAGCTCTTAACACTTTGGTAGGTGTTCACGAATGGAAATGCCAAAGCAACCCTATTTGTTTGCCCTGTGTTCTCCTTATTCCATCTATGTCCCTTCCCTGCGGAAATGTCCACCAGCAATTTTTAAAAGGCTCACATTTATGTGGTGAGGGCTGATGGAGAAGTCCATCCCACCCTATCCCTTTTTAAAGGACTCCAAGGGCCCCATGGAAACCTGAAGCAGTCTCTCTCCTCTGCCCGTCAGCAGCAAATTTAACTGCCCTATCTCCCACCCAAGCTCTCCAACAGAACATAAACCAGGCCAGCCATTACAGCTGGATCAGATCATACACAAGCTACCATATGCTGTGCCTTTTACGGGGCTTGGTCCAAATGATGTGCAGTCCTAGTATGGTTAATTCCCAAATTTGAAGGAAGACTTGATGAAGAATAGGGAAGAGTTTCTGCTTTGTAAAGAAATCTTTGCCTGGGAAAGTTTACTATGAGGTTTGTAAGAGGAGCCTGCATCGATTCAAGCTGGGTGTTAATAATAAATACGAAGAACTACAGCACGGACTCCTCACCACCCACCTCGGCAAACCCGCAGAACCTAGCAGACGCAAATACAAGTCAAACTCTGTAGGCTGGATACACAACAAGATACTGTTGTCCCATCTGTGGCAGTGTACATGCCAGTGGATATCAACCTAACACAAGGCAAGGAGACACGTGGGGAAACAGTTGCTTTTCTCCTTCTTTTCCACTAATTTTCTGCTCTCAGCTGGGAAGGGAACCTGGAAGTTCGTGCCACATCCGTGGTGCTCCCAATCGACTGGCTTTGATATAGCAAACAGAAAAGGATGCTCAACATGTGCTCTGTTTGTGCTGCGAAATGTGCACATGTTACGGGACCGATGTAAGCGCTACCTGAGATGCTCACACCCCAAACTCTTCATTGTGCTTTAAGACATCAGGTTCTCACTGTTTAAACAGCCGGAGTGTCCCCAGGAGCTCCCAGCACCCACACAGGGACCAACACCCCTGCAGCGGCTGGTGGGAAATTCACTGGAGTTGACCTGCTTAGTGTCTCCAAGGCCTAATTGGCATACTCTGCAATCGGTCTGGCTTTGGCTGCCAGAAGAGAGTAAATCGTCTCCTCCTTTCACAGATGGGATGGGGGAAGGGGTGACCACCGCGTGTCTGTGTGTCGGTGTGAAGGGATGGCAACAAAGGACGTCAAGAACATGGTGCTGCCAAGGCACTTGCATATTTGGCTTATAACCTGATGAGTGCAAGGCAGGTGGCAGAGTCTATGTCATGCCCTGTGGGGAGTGGGGAGGGAAGGGAAAGAAAGGAGGGAAAAAAAAGACTGCTGCAAATGGGAAGTGCCAGCTCTTCTCACTGGAACAGAGCTGTTCAATTGGGAAACCCAGCCAGAGAAACTTCAAAGGTCCAGGAGGGAAAGAGCAGAGCTGGTCAGTGTCAGCAAGCGTCTCCTGATTCTTTCCTACAGCCTGCTTCATTGCTATTGTTGTAAACACCTCATTTTTGGTAGGAAATTAAATTTTAAACCCCCAGAATTTAAAAAAATGGAAAATGAGGAAAATCTCAGAGATTTCAAATAAGTATGTGACTTGTGTGTGTATGTGAGAGGAAGAAAGAGAGGAAGAGAGAGAGATTTAAGGAAAAAAAAACCCCTCACAAAAAACTTATTGGAACAAAACACACACGAGGCAATGCCAAAAACTTGAGAAGGAGAGTGGTTACACACTAATTTAATTCTCTAATCCCCCTACTCCTGTCACTGTTTACTCACTGATAAATGTGCAGTAGCTTCAGCAAGACAGCCACATTTGCAGAAACTGACAGCCTGACTCAGAGACTATTTACCTAAAGACCATGAATATTAAAACAGGTTTCCAAAAGGGCCCCGTCTTGAAGGAGAAGATTAGCATGGGGCCTCTTGCTGACAGACTCTTCCCTCTCCACCCCTCCTTCCTCCACTCCGTGATGCATCTCTTGTGCAAACACTTGAGAAGTATCACCTAGCTAAGAACTGAAATATTGGAGCGATGCCCTGGAGCTGTGCATTCAGCTTTAGCCTGACAGCAAAAACACCCATCCATCCATCCATCCATCCATCCATCCATCCATCCATCCATCCAAAGCAGAAGTTGGGGTTAGTTTTTTTGGATGGTGGTTGTTCTTTTTCTTACCCTCCCTCCCCCCTTTTAAATGATTAATTAAAAATAAAACTAAACCCCAAATTTTTTTATTATTTTTTTTCTTATTCTGGAAGGTGAACTATGAGCACAGAGTCCTTTAATAGAATTTAAAAAGCAACAAAATTATATTCTAAAATTCCTATCCTTAAATGAGTTTGTTTCTGTCTCCTATAATGGTGCATGGAATTCACTAGAAAGCTGTAAAAAGAATAAAGTAGAACTAGAAACGGCAGAGAAAAGGAGGACTGTAAAGATCAGAGGGAAAAAATAGTTTCCATAGGATGGGGAAGATGAGACAAGAGTGTGAAAATCAAATTGATGTACATAAAAAACATTAATGAAATGTCAAAGGGATTTTTAAACAGATATTTAACAGCCATTTATTGTACAAAGAAAAAAAAGAAGAAAAACTATCTGGGAACAAGTTTGAAATCAAAATAGGAATTTTTGTTTGTTTATTCAACATATATTATATGGAACTCTTCATATATTAGAGGAACTCTGCCACAGAATCTTGTGGGGGTCAAAAATATAAATATATCAGAGAAAACCTTAAGAAATTTATGAAAACAGTGTAAAATTTGCTTTTAGAGGCAATGACGAAGGAGCAAAGAATCGCAAATTGCTAGAAGAATAGAGGCAGATTACTGCTGTCCTATAGCCATTTGATAACAGAGTTAAGAAGCACAGTTTACTTACATGGACCTTTGTTTCTCTCTCTCATTACTGCTCCTCTTTACTGGGTATGGGGAACACTCCCTTTCCAGAGAGAAAGTCCCCACAGACACAGAAGCAGGGGCATACACATATGGGCCATGTGGGCATTGGACGTAAGTCCCATCATGTAGCCTGGGATACTAACACATAGCCTACTGTCTAACCCGCCCTGGGCAAAGCAGTAAGACCCACATCTCTCACAATGGATGACAACACCACAGTCTGCTGCATTTGTCCTGATACAAACAGCATGGGTTATCCTTGGAACTGGGTAAATATCGTGACTACAAAGACAATGACATTCAGCCTCTCTCTTTAGGTCAGCGAACTACTCAGACAGAATCGGAGCTTGTGGTTTTCCAGCCTCTCAAGCTGCCCCAAGATACGGGGATGTAGGTGCTTGTTTGGCATAAAATGGCACAGCTCCGTTGAAGTCAGTGGAGTGATTCTGTTGTTTGTATTTTGTCCCCAGGTGAGGATCAGGTGTTTTGAGTGCAAGCCTTTGGAATCGTTACTGCCAGATACATGATGGACAAGGCTAACTCAAGGACGAGCACATTTGGCTTCCAGGGGTAAGGGCTAATAGTCATCTTATTTGCACTCACTCAGTATCCCTGGACACCTTCCCAACTGCAGCAAGACAGTCCATGCCTAGAAAATTACTGTCAGTAAGGCTGCTCCTCAGCTTTGCCTGTAGCAGAAAAAACAGATTTTTGAAGAGCAGTGCCAGAGACTGTTTGGTCTGAAAGGCTTTGCAAGCACTTCATGACTGAGCATGTGAAAGGGTTAAACCTTGAGATTACCTTGCACTCAGCTCTTCTCTGGCTGATATCAGGCTTCTACCTCAATGCCAGTCCCAGAAACCACCCCAGACCCTTCAGTCCTCATGGCTCCCAGCTGCCATGAGGCTAAAAGTACGTCTAGCCAGAGGAAGATGGAGTCTCCTTTTGAATACACTGCAAGGCTACTGAAAGACACCTCTTGTCCAGAAGGGATGGGGTGATGCAGGACTAAAAGAAGAAGGCCTGTCATGAGCCTGAGTACATCCTTGTATGGACAAATGAAACCTACTTCAGGTCCAATTTTAAATGCAAGCTTTAGTCCATGCTCAAAAGTTAAAAAGTAAGTGCTATGAACCTTTAAATGTGTAAGCAGTTTTTCTTGATGATCTCACAAGCATATTGCATTCTGAGACACCTTAGGCAGGAAAGGTTTCAGAAGGTTTAGTGATTGCCAGAACCTTGGAGTGGATTGATGCAGGCAAGCGTCACTCCATGCTACATTTGTTTCTTAAATGCTTCTTCTAAGCATTCCCTTTAAGATCATTGAACAGATGGGACTTGGGTATGTCTCTTCCAAGGAGGCTGAACAGGTATGGCGTTCTGTATTGACTGATAGCTCATTGTGGACTTAATTATTTGGGATGATTTTATCTGTATGCTGTTTTCTGTCCATTAGATAAACACATCTACACATGTGGAATTACAGGATCCCAGGTATATAGGCAGTATCCTCTTGATTTAGGTGGGTCCTACAGTCTTTATGAAGTAGAGCCATGCCCATTCTCCCAATGGGTAGACAAATCTATTCTCAATCACTTCCCAAGTAACTCATCCATATCACTTGCAATGGGTCCTCTCCTGTTGCATGCAACATTACGCCTGTACACTGAAGTACCACAAACCCTTTTCTGCTTGGTGTGCGCGTGTGCTCTGTGGTAGACTGACCTACTGTGGACTCTGGGGTGAGTGTCTGTGTCTGTATGATGTGTCACAGAATCATTATGAGGTGGTGTGCCTCCTAGCCTTGACTCCTTGCTTGGAGGAGCTCTTGTGATAGGCATGTTGTCTAGTTACAGTGCTGTGCACAGGCTATTGCTCTTGTGATGTGCCTTAGCAGAACAATCACACATCCCTCTGCGTGCTCCTCAGGCAGTTCTGCGCTCCTGACCCGTGATAAGACTCCGTGGATAAAAATGAATGCACTGGGAATGGAGAACTTGAGTGCTTGCAAAGACGTCAGGGTGCCTAACTCCTATTTAGATGTTTTATGCCCAATATAAGGAAGATTAAGGCTCTAAAGAAGAATTTAAACACATAAGCATTTTCATGGGTGTAGGAGTCTGTCAAAGAACATACCTCCAAGACTCTGAGGAAATAGTTTCTGCTTTAACACCCCCAACCACGCATTCATCACCCAGTAGACATGCAGACAGTCCTCCTTTTCTCTCTCCCTTCCTTCATCTAGAGCAAAACCACACTACTGAAACTTTTCCACTATCAGTAAGAGAAGCTGCCATTTACACATTTACAGAGCAGTAGACACAACACCAGTTTAGTGATATAAGGAGGGAAAGAAATAAGGAGTGATCTGTATATAATGTATACACATACATTTTAAAGACTCGGCAGGAGAGACTCTGCTGTCATTTTAGTTTATTGAGAAATAGCTAAATGTTAAAGAGGGCCAGGGCTGATGGAAAGGGATGGAAAGTTACATCTCTGAATCTACTTGTAATCACCTGTGTCTCTGGTTCTTTTCTCCTAATACCTGCAGAGACATGACATACTGCTAGCTAACCCTGGAGCGTCTTATAAAGAATGCAAGGGTTTTCCAGCGTCTAGTATTCAGGTAGTGTTGGACTGGAGCACGCGTCACCCCTGATAAGGCAGGAGGGGAGAGTTCAGACCAGGAGCTTGCAGCGTTTGTCCGCAGAGAGAACATGCTTCTGCTGCTTTACTGGAGGGATCGCGATGTCAGCAGTCTGGTCTGACCGAGCTGTGTGGCAGTAAGAGACCTCTAAAAACCCAGCTCTTGTCTCATGATCTACACTTGCTCTTTGCAGCTGATACGAAGTCCAGTTTCGTGCCTTCCAAGCCCCCCACATGTATGCACCACGTGCATTTCTTTATTTCTGTATGCCTGCCCTTTCCTTATCCTTTCGTGACAGCTCCAGATGGGTGTGATTAACAGCGCACAGGTCTTGCACACCTTCTGTGGGAAGTAGTTTTCAGTAAATTTCCCCAAATTGCCTTAATTTTACAGGTAGGCAGAGGGAAAATTAGTAACCCAAGTAATACAGCACACCCAATGGAAGAAAAGATGGGAACAGAATCCAGATATTTCTTTCTTAGATTTCTTCCTCTACTCTCCGGGCAACACCATGTCCTATAACTGGTATAATTTTAAAAATCAGTCACAACCACGGGGCTGAAAAACATGGAAAGGCATTTTGAGATTTATTTTTTTCTCTGATACAAATGCTCCTGCCAAATTATTTTTAAGTAGCTACTGACTCTAATTTTTAAGAGTTATTCATGAAGGTGCATGTGAGAGACATTTCTTGCAGTGCAGATGGATTGCAGCGGTTCGCCAGCAAGGCAAGACACATACCCAGATGTAGTCAATGTTCTTGGTCAGACAAGAAGTTTAGCTGGAAGGATGGATACTTGATTTTAGACCTGAGTTCAATTCCCGGCTCAGCCAGGTTGCTTGTCCTGTCTCTAAATCCCCACGTCTCGGCCACTGAGTTAGTATTACCCTGCTTTTCCAAAGTTTTTGAGTCAGTAAGTCAAGTAATGATCGAGAATCACTCTGCAGCCTGACACAGGGAGTACAAGCACCTAGGCAGGCAGATAAATTGTTCCTGTTCTCTGCCTGGAAGAGCATAACTTTTGCAGTTGTGTGTTTCCAGTAGGAGCATTCATAATTATGAATTCAGCAAGTCACTGCACTGTGCATATTCCACAGCTGCTCGTGGAGAAATCGCTGTCTGTGAGAAATGCTTCTGGTTAATGTGTGTGCTGCAACAGGCATAAAAACTGAGCACAAACTGGCCATGAACAGGCAGAACAAATTCAATTCGGGAGTCACAGGGCCATTGTGTCCTGCACAATGGTCTGTTGTCACGGAGCTCTGTATAGCATCCAGGGACAGATATAGGAAACTTTGACTCAATTTTCAAATTCTTTCTAGTTTGATTTCCTAAATAAATGAGGGATTCTGTGATTATTCTGCATCTTAATGTCTATTTACATATCTCTTTCTCTTTTCCTCTCCCCTCAATAACTTTGAACCAATTGACACAGGAGGTTTCATTTGCAGCCCGATAGGTATGAAAGAAAGTAATCACAGGATGAAATGCTGTAGGGAAATAGGCTCTGTTATTTTTTCACTCTCCAAGGAATGCATGTTTTTGAAAAATTTTTCTGGGGAAATGGATGTGTTTTGGAATATTGTCCTCTCCTACTATAAAGATGTAGTGAATAAATTGAGATCCTTATTTGAAGTAATTTCTAGACTGTTACAGCTGTTATCCGTGATACAGCTTGTTTATATAGCACAGAGCAGAGATCATCCAGTCCTTCGCTGACCGGAAGACCAAAGTATTGAGCAAGTGTTGTCGCCAGTACTTGGTCTTATCAGGTTACTCCTTTAATCTCCCATTGCTCAGACTGATGTTAAGGGCTTTTAATAGCAGCAGTCTGAGCTCTGGCTTAGGAAGCACTGGCTTAAACTCATCTGAAAATCACCAGTCAGGCAGTCATGTCCACTGCTGTATTGCCAGTCAGTCAAAAAAATCAGTCTGGCTCCAGAAATTCATTCTATGATTTAGGGCCCGTTTTGAAGCCGTCCTCATAACTTCCTTAGGCTTCCCTATGTCTTGTCAATCCTTCCAGCTAATATAAATAACAGTAGCCTTCATGCTGTTCTGACTTTTATGGAGGAACAGATTCAGCTAAGGCCCAGTGTAAAGGATCTACACAGCCCATCTTCTCCCTGTCTCTGTATACTCTTCACTGACAGATGAAACCTGACCTTGCAGCAGAAAGATGCAGTGGGTGAAGAGCTGTAGTGGGACTGGGCTGCAGGCAAGCTATTCGGCATTTTCAGCTGCAAGCTCATTAATTGCCGTAGATGACTAAAAAATGTCAAAGATCTGGACTTCTGCACATCTGTGCCTTGATTTGCCACCTACCAGATAGGAGAAAACCCCAGTGGTTTGCTTCACAGGAGGACAGATTACATCCTGTAAAGCCCAGACATGACAGAAATGGCAGTGCTACTTAGTACTGGTAACAGGGCACATGCATCCTTGTAGATCCTCCCTTTACTCCACAGGACAAAATTCAGCAAGGACAGAGCAGGCTTAGTCCTCAACCGGACTAAACTGAGGTAGTCTGGCGAAGGACTATTTTGTACCAGCCAGAACGCCACCTGCCTGGCTCTAGAGTAACACGTTGAGCTGTGTAAGCTGGGTGCTCCTCCACACTCCTAGGAAAACCAGTCTAGCAGGAATTCAGATTAAGAGGAGTGTGCACAAATGTTTTCTTAATAATAATTAATCCATGATTAATAGGAACAAATTCTGAAAATAAATTATTATAAGATGTCTCTATAGCATGCCACCAGGATGATGGGGATAAATGATGCCGAGGCACCTGAAAGTTGAGAGCCCATTACTAAGCATTTATAAACGGGAATGCATAAAAATATTTATCCATGTCTTTCGTGAAACATGCTCTAATGTGTCTTTGAGCAATTTATCAGCTAAAAAGTAATTTTCATTAATCACTTATTAATTATTAATAAAGTGTTTGTAAGTGTCACCTTAATTTAAAGTGCTTCTGACTCAAGGTGCACTTCCAGACTTTCATTCTTGAAGGAGTTCTTGACTCCCAGACCTGAGTCCTTCAGACTCAGGTGACCTTGGTACGTCCTTCTTGGCCCATCCCACTCTAGACCTCCACAGTGTTAGGTTTGCAAGTGGACTAGGTCATGTTTCTGGAAATCACAATTTGTCATTTCAGAAGGAAACTTGATCAGATCCACTCTCCCCACTCACAAAGCTGGATGCCCAGACCTGGGAACGCAGCATTCAAATGTTTCAATTTATCATTACAGTGGAACCCTGAAGAGATCACATCTGCTAAGACCATAAATTGGACAAGATCCCACTTCAGAAGGAGCAGGCTCAGCTCGATATTCCCATTCTTGAACAAGGGACCAATTAGACAGGCTTATTTACCTGCCATAAAATGAGATGTTAGTCAGTGGGAGAAGTCACTTAAGGACAACAACAACACAAAGTCTTTCTCATCTCTTTGTTACAAATGGCTGGCTTAAACAGCAGCTCTTCACATTCTCACTTCAGCCTGTACGTCTTCCTTCTGTTCCTCGTTTCTCCATTCCTCCTCTGAAGTCAGACCTTGCTCCTCTCTGCCTTTTCCCCTTCATCTTACACATTTTATCTTCCTCTCTGCCCCTTCTCTTTTTCTTTTCTCTTCACTCTTCTTTTACTTAATTTTTCCTCCTCCTCTTTTGCTCTGAATTTTTACACATGCATACATCCAGATAAGATTTAATTTTGAGCTTTACTACTGAACAAGCAATAAAAAAGGTCTTACATGTCGGAACAGAACCTGGGCTACAAAATGAACAAATTGCTCACACCGCTTTCCCTTCATAAGATTTTACAGTGAGAATCGGATCTTTCACTTGCCAAAAACTGGATTCAGGCCCCAAGAGGCAGTAAGGGGGAAATCTTCAGGCTTAAAAAGTGATATTTTCTGCTTCTCCTCATAACTTTGACTCAGCTTCTTCACTAGATGGATAATGGTGTGAGAGCATTCAGAGTGGAAGCAGAGAGAAGCAGACGTACATCTGTCAGGGATGGTCTGTGTACATTTATCCTGCCTCTGTGCTGGGGGGATGGACAAGATGACCTCTTGAGGTTCCTTCCAGATGTACTCATCCATGAGTCCGTGATTAATTGCCTTCATGATCTGCAGTTTATCTATCTACAGAAATAAGCCTCAAAAATCTCCTGCAAATACATATCCTGTGGGCTGTCTGAGCATATTGCCCTCCATTCCTGGAGTGCTGCACCCTAATTTAGACTCCATAGAGGGGATGTCTCCATGCTGATCCCTGCAGAAATATAGTCCTTTTCATATCCTCTAATAGCAAACGAATTAAAGAATAAAGCTGATTTATCTCAGTAGAGAACAGAAAGGAAATTCAGTCTCTAAATGGGAAAGAAAATTTCTATACTCAGCTCCCCTTGAAGACAGAGACAGGGAACTGAATCTTGGTGAGGGCTGCTGATGGCGTATGCTGGTTTTCCAGCACTGCCTCCCCTCCAGTATAAGCAAGATTAATCTGTGGCTGCCTTCCTGGGGTAATGAGACGTGGTGTGGCACAGAACACTGCCAGCCCTGCCAGGGGGAAGCCACAGGAGAGAAGCCCATCACCTCTCTTCAGTCAGAGGGTGTCCTTTGCTCACACCGAACCAATGTCCATCCATGTAATGACGAAGACGGAAAAGGGCAGACGTATTTTGCCAAAGTGGGCCAAAGGGAGAAAAAGTGAAAACAGTGAAAAGGAATGACGACAATGAAGGAGGGCTTTTAACAGAAATCTAACATGAATATCTTATGAAAGGTGGATGTGAGGGATGGGAACCTCTTACCTATCTGAAGAGATACAATTGCAAATATCTCTACCTGAACTACTGGACATCTCCATCTGATTTATTTCAGGTATTTACTTAACAGTGAGATACAGTTAACCCTAAAGTAATTTTTTTTTATCCTCAGTCTATTGTGGATCAGCTCAAATGGAGGTCACTGTAGTACTGATATTGGGTCAGATATATTCTACCCAAACAGAATTTAAGCTGAGCCATCACTGTGGCAAGGAAGGCTTGTAAATAGAACAGTGGGTCTTCCTGTAGAAGATGGTCATGCAATACTAATTTACTGAAAGGTGCCTGGTTAATGAGCACAATGCATAATAAAGATGTTAAAGACTTGCATTTTTAGGCTGGCCAGATCTGGGCTACGAGGAGTTTATATTAGCCTAGCTTTTCAATAGCCATGACAAGAGTAATGGAGGAAATTAGTCTGGTATCGCAATTTCTGTCTCTTCTGAATCATCAGAATATGAACTGAGTTAAAAACTAATATGGATGAGATTCAGCCCACTAAACATAGGTACCTACAGTCGCTGTGTACATCTGAACTAGTCACCCTTGTCTCCGTTGTTAATCAAAAGAGAGAATCAGACAATTCCATGTTCTTCAGCAATTAATTTCCTCCTAAGGTACATATTTAAACTAAAGATCAGAGGACTGTAAAAAAGAAAAAAAAGAAAAAAAAGAAAAAAAATCTCATTTCTGTCCATTGACCATAATGGGAACTTACAGTAACCAGTTCAGATGCAGATTTCTAATTTGTAAATTCCAAATTAAAAAAAAAATAAAATATGGACAGTATTCTCCATTTCTACAGTTTAGCAGGAAAACAGCTTCATCTCTACGGTTCCCTCTCTTTAAGAGCTATAGAGTGGAGATAGGATTTTGAACTGAATATTTCCTGGTAATAGGAAAAAAATACATAATTTTAACTTCACTTTTTTAATTCAACTCTCCTGACCAATTTTTCATCACTTTCCTTATTTCCTTAGTTTTCCCTGTCTCCTTCCAACTATCTTGCCACTTGTTTCTTTACTTCCTTTTCATCTCGAATACAAAGAGCAGGTTGATCCCAGATCTGGCCCAGGAAATGTCAGCCTGAAAATGTTACTCTTGGAGTGATTTGCATGCTTTACAAAGTGACAGGTGACAGGAGCACACAACCTCAGCTAATAGATGATTAATGATGTGATGTTGGCCAGCACTGTTGACCCGTTTTCCTGCTCTTTGGGAAACTTCGAAGGCAGCTGGCATTTCTGTTGCCTTATGGCAGGCTCATAGGTGAGTGTAATTGTCTAGTCCGTATGTGCAGAGCACAGAAGTAGCCATGAGCACGTTCATGGAGCACGTTTATCTGTATGTGTGTACATGAGGTAATGTGCAGAACAGTATGCATGAGCTCCTGCGTGTTTCCACGTGCATACGAGCTCCTCATATACCAACTGCCTGGTTTCTGCGGGTTGCTGAGAGCATCATTACCCAGCTACTATATTCTGAATAAAATACCATGGCCCATTTGGGGTTACAGTCTAAAGGAATGAAAGAAAATCACTGGAATTTTAATCTGGATGGAGAAAAATCAACCCTAAAGTAAACAGTATGTTTGGAAGGGAGCCCAGTAACTAGCAATCAGAACAGGATTAGAAATAGGTCAAGGCTGTAAAGTTGGATCTTTTCTTCACACCCCTTTTTTTTCTCAGCAAAATTTGGGAGGGTTTAGGTCATTATGGAGATTAAGGATAGCGGCAAAATGTGAGGTTTAGATTTCAAGCCCACCCAGAATTTGAGGCATACGCTCACTTCTGATGAATGCATTATCAGTGTGGAGTCTGGTTAAGTAAGTATTTGAAGTTTTCTAGGAGAATATTCTTAGGCAAAACCCTCCCAACACATACAGATGTGAACCTCTGGATTTAAAATCCTTGTACTAGCTACAGGTGAAGGAAATATTATTTCCTACTCCACACATAAATACCTCTACCTTCTGCCCTTGATTTCCTAGCTTTCGGCACTCCCTATTCAGGAATCCCTTTCAAAGTCACTCAGCATTAGTGAAAACACAAGAAAACCGAAATTGTAGATGAGAGTTAGGGTTTGCAGTTCTGAATAAGGATCAGCCAAATTGCTCTTTTTAAAACAGAAATTAGTATATTTCTGAATGAAAATTCGGCACCAAAAGCATCTGTGGGTTTGGTTTTTTTTTTTTAATTTTAGATGGAAAAGAAAAAGTGTGAAATCTGGTCTCTTGTTAAAACAACAAATTGCTCAAGACCCAATATTGTGTGAAGTTGCTGCAGCATAAAGGAAGCATATCTTTAAGGAGAGCTTAAAACAGACGCGTTTTGTCTTTGTTTTTCCAATAGATATAATTTGGAAAAGCACAATGCGGATGTCAAAAGCTGAAAATATATGTTCCTAAAACCAGAGACAAATGGCCAGAGGAGGCCTTGAAAGATTTGTATCTTCTGCTGATTAAAAGGGGAACATACGAGAATCACTGACCGCTGACTGAGATAAATCTTCTGCACAGAATCATGTAAAATTGGATTTGAAGGGTCCTTGAGAAATCAACTTGGTTCTGGGGAAGAAACCTGTCCTAAGCAATCAAAGCCCACGTCTGAGCTCTGCGCGAGCCTCAGCATAGGGCACGCTTGGCAAACTGGCTGGGCCCAGGGCAGATTTTGAGCCTGTGTCTCAGTGTCGGTCTGAGCCCCATCAAACAGTGGTTCCTCATCTCTTTAGCTTGGACACAGAGGCGAAGTAGTCTTGCTTCTTGCTAGCTTCTCACAGCTTGAGGCAGAGGTTTTGGTGTTTCTGAAACTATCACTTTTTTGGTGTTCCCTGCCTCACAGATCATTCAGTTTGTTAACTCAATCTAAAGACTTGCCATGTCCACTTCACCTTTTCCAGCCCCCACTAACTCTTCAATTTACAGGACAGCACACACTCCAGCTCAGATGCTACTCCAGACAGGGCAAGACACTGAGTGTCAGGACAACAGAAAACAGAGGGAAAATAAAGAGCTGGGAGTTCTTTGATCTATTTCAGACCTGCTGGATTAAGCAGATCTGAAGTTCTGTCTGATGGCACCTGTGCTACATGATTGCTTAAGCTGAACTGCCCTGGAGAATGCTGAGCTTTCTCTGTGGTAAATGTAAGGAATTTGGTAGGACCAGGTTAGGTCAGGCTTTCTGAATCCTTCCCCGCACCCCAGTTATCAGTAACGTTTACAAGTCATACAAGAGAGTTTTCCAACTCAGGCCCAGGAAGAAGACTGGTTTGCCTTGAGCTGACTTCCAGATGGAGACATCCCTTCGCTATTTAATGTGGAACAAGCCAGGTCCAGGCTCACTGGGACAGTCTCTTTTGCCAAAGGGAAACCTGTTTTCATTAGTGTCCTTACCATGCTGGACTTTTCCTCATGGTGAAGTCCATGTCACCCTAGCTACTCCTATAAGCAGCAGCAAAAAATATCTCAGCACTTTGGACTTGTGACAATACCAGCTCCTGATTTGTGACATCTGTGACATTCATGTAACTGACTTTCAGGTTAACCTGGGTAGATGCTAAAAATGGGTGGTGGTGTTTCCAGTGCTCCTGGAAATGCAGTTCATTGCATAGATTTTATTCAAAGTCTGTTAAATAGCACGCACGTGCATGGCTTTGTGTGTGAATGTGTCAAAGGGGGATGTCAGAATGACAGGAAAAAGAAAGGTGAAAGTCATCCACAGAAATAAATGTGTGATGTTTTTAATATTGTTATGGCACATGAAAATATAGCTATTATCATATAAAGAGGTAGGTGCACATACACATGCAGACTAAGAAAAAGACAGATAAAAGATGGGACCATTGACCAGTAGTGTTGATGTTCCTAAGTGATACATTAACTGATACCTTTCTCATTTCTTAGCACTTTGAAGGCTGCTTTGAACATTTTTTCCTAGGTTATTGACAGGTATTAACTTCAAGTATCTGTACTATACTGCTACCTTTAAAAGCTTGAAAATTTAAAATTACAAAAATCAATTTGCTTCCAAATGAGCATCGTGAAGTCTAGTAAGTTCCTAAAAAAGGAAAAATAATGCAGCCCAAAACAGAAAGAAAGTATGGTTGAAGTTTTCAGATCACATTAGCTTTTGATAGAAATTAGTACCAACAGCAATGAAAATGGTTTTTGTAACCATATTCAAGAATCTGACCTTATTTCATCCCATTTTTTTAAGCAAAATTTGGATGGCAACATTGAAGAAGCGTGACTGGTTTTTTTCAATTTATTTTCCTTCCAAAGCTTGTACTGAGCAAACAAGACAAATCTGACTTCACACAATCTTTCTGGTTGACATTAAGAATGGAAATTTGCAATAAAAGGGAAAAGATTTTGAGGAAATTTTTGGCAAGCACAAAAGTGAGAATTTCAGAGGGAAGTTGGTAACTGGTGATCGCTGCCACAGAATTGCAGCCACCTTGGGGTGGAATGCAGTAGCAGCTGTAAGTCCCACTCCTGTTTAAGACAACAAGAGTTTCTGCATGTTGTCAGTGGAAGCAGGATTACTTGTACAGCAGCTGAGTACAGGAGGAACAGTAATTTCTTTTAAAGTATTTCTAAGTCTGCTAGACTTAGGTATGCTCTAAGACCAAAAGGTTTCCAGGCCAAAGGTCTTTTGTTACTGTGTTGGACCGTCCCAAGACCAACCTCACTCTCTTTGGCTGGCACAGTTTTGAGAGTGGAAGTGGCCCAGCACCATGGAACAATGGAAGTAATTACAAGCTCTTTAAACTATTATGAAAAGAGAGGCATAACATCCTGAAGTTTCTCCTGTGATCTCAGTCATAACTTTGTACCATTACATCTTCATCCACCCAGCTCCAAAGGGCTTGCCAAAATGCTGCTCATGCCTTCTAGACAATCAGCATGTGTATCCGATCAATCCGTTTGATTTGTAGGTTAGGACTAAGTCTTGCAGTCAGACCCAATGATCTCATTGCTGCTAGTGTGAATGCAAAATACTCTGAGTGAAAACAAGGGGATTGATCTAAAAGGACACAGGTAATTTAGAGCAAAAGTTGGGCTTTTGTGTATTAATTAAAAAGTTCGCTGTAACCTATGGGACACATCAAGTCTCTTGCAAAGGTTGTCATCTCTCTGCGCAGCCAGCCATTTGTTTTGCTTTATTCCTAGAGAAACTTGATTTTCATGATGGGCTATGTCTTTTGCTACTATATCCTCTGGGAGAAAGGTCTGGTCAGATGATTAACATTATCTTCTCTCTTAAATATTACATTATTAAAATCGGGCAGGGTTTTTTATGGCAGCTGACTAATTAGCCCCACGTCTCATCTCAGCTGTCAAAAATCTCTATTCATTGACAGTTTACTTTAAGTGGCTCAATTAGCATAACAAATGACTCACCAAAAGTTCTGTAGGCATCCTGTTGATTAATGTCATTTATCTTGCAAACCAGCAGTAGAAGCCTGAGTTGCTCCTAACAATTATTATATATGTTTGTGTACAGTGTGTCACTTTCAGAGAAGCAGGGCAACTTGAGAATTACTTGCAGACATTTAATAACAATAAAGCAGCTTTCATCAGCTGCAACAAGATGGACAATTTCCTGATTAGGAACCAGGTAGAGGATGAGGCCAAGGTTCCTTTCATGTCACCCTGCACGTGTACAAGTGATGTAATAGACAGAAATTTCTGAGAACATGTGATCAGACTGAGGAGGAAGGGCCCTGATCAGCAGCCTTGGAGTCTGTCTTTCCTACTTTTGCCTACTGTCCACATACACCTTTTGGTACACTGACCTGGTCTATAGCACCTTTGCACATGCTTTACTTGCTCTGTGGGTTATGCACAGAAAAAAAAAAAAAAAAAAAAGGCTGTTTTTTTCAGTTTCAGCTTCAAAGACTTGTCTTGGCATTTATGCTCCTAAAACTCTTATGTGATTTTGAAAGCCCAGTGTCTTAAGCCCCTGTGGCCAGAGCTGATAGCAGATTAAGGGGCATGGTACAGCAGCAGGGCAGCTAATTTCCTGTTAACACAGGACCCTTGACAAGCAGCGGTGCAGTATTATTGGGCAAGAAGTGTGGAGATGAGGCTTTTTTTTCCTCAGCTCTGCCACTCACCTTTGGCGTGGCCTTACTTAACCTCCTCTCTGCTTTCTTTCTGTCCACTTTGATTTTATCCATGCTGCTCATGAGACCTATGCAGTCCTTGCCACGAGGACAGTCCCACCCTGAATGTTTACCCAGTGCTTTACCCTACCAAAGGTTAGGACCTCGGAAGCCCACATTGCTTAACAAACCAAGGGTTTACCGCAGAGAAAATTCCATATATTCACCGCTGTGGGGGAAAATGGGCTTGTTATCAGCTCCCATCAGACAGCGTCTCTGATCAGATGACAATGTTCTGAAATTTCTGCAGATAGATGTTTTCAGCCAATGAAGTCAGAGATGGCCACATCTTACACTGAAAGGCATTAGTATGGGTGCCTCCGTAATCATTATTGAAAAGTGTGTGTGGGTTTCAGTTGTTTCAAAGTAATTCTCCTAGAGGAAGAAGCTTTTATCACTGAACTCTTTAATAAGGGCTCTTTCCCCCAGCCCCAGGAGGGACCGTGCAAGCTTTAAAGAAAGTACAGGAAGTTCTTTCACTACTGAAGCCACTAGAAGTATATTTTATAAAGCAATATTAAAGAAATACTGAGAGCAGAATAATTTAATCAGATTCATGAAATCAAATACCCCCAAGGCAGCGATGAAGATGCAACTCAACAAGTGCTGGTATTTCATTCCATAGGAAGAGCAAAATTCATCAGCTCCTTTTTTATTCTTTTTTTTTTTTCTTTTCTCCTTATAGAAGTAAAACTTGATGCTAAATAAAACTAAAGTCAAATAACCCTAGGATATGAGGATTAGTGCAAAGGCACCTTGGGCCTTCACTCAGTCACACTCTGTCCTGTCTGTTCTTGTTTGAGAACTGGGAACTATTCACTGCTAGGGAGTTGCAGGGAAGGTTGTCTAGTGTTTCTTTAAATGGTAGTTTCATTCCTGATCACATGATGTGTCAAAAATCTCTTGCAAGGAAAGACCCTATCATTTTTGTTCTTCTGCGTCATTACCCGTACATTCAGCTGCTGGCTGCTGGCTTTCCTGGGGTTGATGCAGGAGCAGTGTTTCTGTAGGCCTAAGCAGTGTAGGCTATGAAAAAGAGGAGTAAACTGACTTTGATGGCAAGTTGTACTGCTGACTGGGAGGCCTTGGGAAAAGCTCTTGGAGGAAAAAAAAAAATAAAAAATTCCTCAGCATCTGCCATGGTGCTCTTAAAATACCAACTGAGCAACAACTTTGTATGTACCTATCCTTGAAACACCTCTGGAGAAGTCAGCTTGTTCTCATTTGCCAGGTACATAACTGAAGCTGAGAGATAAATCCATCTCACTTAAATTTAACCATCGAAATTGGACATCAGGTTCATTCCAGGCATCTCCACTTGCTGTATCATCAACAGGAAGTCAGGTGCCGCATGCAGTGAATCATCCTGTGCTGCAAGATGTGGCATCCATTGCCTTACAAAGGTGCTTGTCTCTCCCTATTGACTGTAGAGAGAGCTAAGAATAGCCGCTTAGACTGAATACCTTCCTTTTTACAGAGCTAAAATTAGCTGAGAAGATTCCCATCTTCTCCAAAGTAATACAAGAGAAAGTGTATAGCAGGGTAAATTGTGCCTTCGGTGCATCCATTCTGTGCAGGGGATCACCCTTCCTTTTGAGATGGCCCTCAAACCATCTCTGCAGTGACGGCATGGTGTTGAAACACCAGGTCTGTGTGCCTGAGGTCCAGCTGAATGCCTGACAAGCTTGCATACCACAAGCACCAAGGTAATCTGGGAAAGCTGAATGAGTACAGAGCAACAAAACATTTAGGCAGTGCATGATCCTGACAAGTGGCAACAACATTACTGCGACAGATTTTTGAAGAGTATGGAGAGAAGAGTCTTCAGTTTATGATGCATATTCAACAGCTAAAATATAGCAGGAGAACTGTCCTGTCCTGCCTCATGGCTTCTTTTTCCAACAAGGCCATCATAAATTCTGCCTTGAGCAAAGCAGAACTGATTGGACTCAATTTATTCTTCTTTAAAACACACACACACAAACATATTCACTAGGGAGGGATATAGAAGTTCCAGGAAAAAGCCATAACTCAATTGCCATTATAGAACAGAAAGATAATTAAGTAAATGTTGGCAGGGGATAGCATTGAATAACTTTAGCAGAATGAGTTCTTCTTTGCTTTGCCCTTTGCAGAAAGTATACCGCATTCTCCAGAGACCCCACCCTAAAACGCTTTGGATAGTTTCCTTTTCCCTGAAGGAAATCAGAGAGAACAGGGCTGGAAGGGAACTCCAAAGGTCAGTTTCCCCCACTGCAAGGCAGGATCAACTCAAGCTAAGCTGGTGAAGATGTACATTTTCTCTGCTGGTGGACAGGAGATTGGTCTGTATGTTGTACAGGTATGCAGTTAACTCTTCTCACATTAGCTACCTGCAACATGGGAGGATTCAGGTAACATCTGAATCACTTGGATCTACAGTTTGGGGCAAAGAGAAGCTTTTTAGAAAGAGATGAATAATAAGTGAGATATAAGGAGACACCTTGAAATGTAACCGGATTCTGATTGTGCCTGAGTATCCAGAGTATGAGGGAGCCATGAACCGCAGTTACTAATTATTTCCAAGGGCAGATAAATAGCAGCTCTGTGTTTTATTTGTCCCATGTGGTGATCCACTGGTTTGTAGACTTTGGCACATTTTATGTCTCGAATTTATCACAAGTTTATAGCCAGCCAATAAGTTAACAGAAGAAGAAAAAAAAATCCCATCATTGTAAATCTTGTAAGACTGTTCTGTTTTTAACTAGCACATGAGAGAGAAAGAGCGCATGTGAGAAGAAAAGAAAGAAAACAGAAGAGCAAAATGTTAAATTGGCAAGTTTGAGTTCATTCTCATTGAGGCAGATAAGTTTCAAGTAAGATGGCTTCTCAATGTCAGTGGGGTTTGGACAACACATTTCTTGTTATTTCTGAATTCATTGAAAGAATTGTTTATAAAACGCTATGTGTGTGTGTATATGCGTATATATATGTAGCCAACTTTGAAATGTAATTATTTTAAATAAAAATCTTAAAATAATTATTTAACTTTCTATCATGGAAGGCTATTCAAATTTCTTTGTAATGTATCGTTGTCTAAAACCTATTTTACAATCTTTTCATAATCACGTCATTATATTTCGTAGACTACACCTTCAAGAATCACCACATGATGTGTGAAATGAAGCAAAAATAGCATATATCCTTAGACTGACTTTGGCACAACAGTGCTAATTTCTCAACCTTCAGAAAGATCAGTGTAATCTTAAAGTTTCAAACACATACAACAAAAATATCTCGGAGGGTGAAACAGAAATGTACAAGTGGGCGGTTTTCATTTAATAGGAAAATTAGCACAAAGGCATTTGGGGCTATCACCACACCTGAAATGTATGGTAGGTTCAGAACGAGAAGAAATTTTTTGTGGATGTACAGTCACGGGTATTTCCACCCTTACATGACAGCTTTACTGCTGCATTTGGTAGCTTAGGATCTGTTATGACAAGACCTCTGCAGAAAGTCTCATTTAAAACAGGATACTTCCAACAATGCTGTCCTCTGTGTGTGTATTGGAAAGTGAAGACGATCAATAAGAAAAATACATCCTACTGAATCAGCAAAAAAAGCGCTAGGACATTGGATAAAAAGTAAATGTATGCACAGTATACACAGTAAAAAGTATATGTATTTAGCATACGATTCATTTAATCTCAGCCAATCCTAAATTTAACAGTATTGCATTTAGTTTGACCTAATCATTCCAGCTCCTTCCACAATCAAATAAAGAGAAGCACATACCTCCAAAGAGAGATTGCTTTTGTTCTTAGGCATAGCTCAAGGATATAGAAGACAAACTTTCTTTTGCGATAGTCCTCTTCCTCCATTGACTATAGAAAGGTTCTAGATGATCAGATTAGCCTCAGCACCTGACTTCCAGACATCTAAATGTTGTGGTGTAAGTAAGATTTCTTACTTCAGCCTGAAGTGGCAAAGATAACAGTGGTTGAAAAGCAGCTGAAAACCTGCAGATGTTTTTGTTTAAATGCAATATTGGAAAACATAGATGACCTGATTATAATTTGTATTTTAGTGCTACCAGGAAGCTTAAGCTGCCTAAAGATTTTATAGTGTAAGCACAGATGATGCATAGGAAAGGACAAAAAGTTACAAGAACTCTAGCACCGAAATGAGTGACTTTCTGAAGGTCGTAACAGCTACCTTGTCTAAGGAAAAGAGAGGAACTGGAGCTGGATTTCTTGAAACTCAGCTCAGGGACCTAACTGCAAAACTCTTCTTCCCTCTCAAAAGTGTGTTAAACTACTTAGGGTAGAATGACACTTCCTCACGTATGAATTGTGAACCCGAGTGAAATCAAAACACTTGTAAGCACGATCAAGACCCTAAAAAATAAATCAGATTGTGGCTAACCCACAGCGAACCCAGAAGCCTGAAAGTGAAATCAGAACAAGAAAAGCTCCTCAAATGTGAAGAGCATCAACTCTTAACTCAGCAACACATGTTCCTTCAGATAAGCAGTTTTTCCACGTTAGTACTATGAAAGTATAGATAGAGACAGTACAGCAATGGGTAGCTAGAGAGGAAACAGAGAGTGTTGGACAGAGCCTCATGTCTCCCTGAGGTTTGTAATTTAATCCCAGTTTTCATCAGGCAAACCGTCTGAGTTAGTTGTATCAGGTTCCCTCTGAAAAAAATAACGGCACCTCTTGAGAATAAGTTAAATTGTCGAGGGATCGAGTTGCAACCTGGAGTGCCCTTTCCATGCACTGACTGTAAGGAAACCTACTACTGACCCCCCTTAGAAATACAGTGACACAAGTCTGATGGGAAGAAAGTACCCACA
Source organism: Psophia crepitans (assembly GCA_013399095.1). Lineage (NCBI taxonomy): Eukaryota > Metazoa > Chordata > Aves > Gruiformes > Psophiidae > Psophia > Psophia crepitans. Next base: position 507,393 of record VWZZ01001792.1, on the reverse strand, counting down.
AAGATCAGATGAATGAACGAACAAATTGTGTAACATGAATCTGGATAATCTGAGAATCATCCTGTGGATGGGCAAGGTTTGACACCGGGCATAAAGTGTTGTCAGAACTTTGCCACTGATTTCGTCAGAGCCTGGATTTTACCCACATTGCAGAAGCCCGGAGGAGGAGCTCAATTTACAGATAGGACAGCCACAGGTTGTCTGAGATGGGGACGTCCAAAGGATGAATAGGACATCTACAGGTGGTCTAGGCTTCAAATAATCCTCTGGGAGATGATTACCAGCAACAGATCTCTGTATCTGAGGCTCATCTGTCATAATTTCTTAGTAAAGAAGAAATGAGGGTAAAGATCTGCCAAAAATATATACGATGGATCAGCCAAATTGTTTCTAAACGGTACCTTAGTCAGAGATCTCCACAGGGGACCAACAGCCAGCTGCACTACACTATGGAGTAAATGCAACTGCTTTGGGAAAGAATCAGTGGCAAATGATTTGCATTAAACATTTTTTTTCTATTTTTTTCTTTTTTTTTTCCCCCGTTGTTTTTATTGCTATTTTTGGCTAACACAGAACTGCATCGGCATGTGAAATTCAGAAAGGACCCAGTTGCTGATTTCCAGTATATTTTTGTCACCACGTTTAGAGATTTTGTACCCAATGGAGGAGGAGGAGGAGGAGGGGAGAAGCAGGGTGGAGGTGGTAATAGGGAATAAAAAAAAAAAAAACAAACCAAAAAACAAGCAACCAGAGAGACCATACAGAGCCAGAAACAGCTTTTGTTTTCCAACATTTTCTTTCAAGCTCATGAATAAACAGAAATCTGTGAATTCAGAACACCTGCGGTTAGCTAGCCTTGGAAAGGAGAACAGAAGACAGAACTAGACCTATGCTGAAAGCCACTGAACTCATGAATATGAGCAGGGGGCTTGGAAGTAAATAAAGCCCAGGGATTCATGGATCTCATCATGGGCTAGAGTTGCTTTCGGCATATGGCTGGTATGCAGCCGGCTCTGGCCATTTTCCTGCTATTTATGCTACTTTTGGGACTGCTGCTCTCCTGGACGTGTTTGCCCTGAAGGATTGTTCTCACTGATATGATGTGATGAAATTCATGTCTAAACACTTGCAGGTATATGTAGGGATGGCTCTAACCATGAGCCTGGTTGCTTGCCCAGAACAGCACATCGCTAGGGACAGCAAAATGGCTCTGCCCCTCAGGTTGCCTGCTTTCATCTGGGGAGGTGTTTGGTATGTTGGGTAGATGTTACACTCATCCTGCAACCACCACTCTCTGCTGACTGCAAAGCTAAAAAGAAAGATCAGATTTTTCAGGGCTCTGTGCCTAGCTCCATTCATTCCCTCCTGTCACAGAAGCAGCTTGGGCCAAAAGCAGCCCCTCATCCTCGGAGTGGAAAACAATTGGATGCTTCCAAGCGTTACCTCAACAGATGTTTTTCGTATACCCAGACACACATGGATTTATGTGTAAATACAATCACATAAGCATCTGTAACGACTGCTATAAGGATAAGTATGCAGGTAGGTGTGTACATTAACATGCATCATACACTCATGGATGTATATGTATAGCTTAGAACAGCGGCTAAATACATTAAAAGATTAAAAAAATCTAAGGCCAGAAAAGACCACTGGAGCAATCCAAGAGGTTTTCTGCCTTGCATTAGCCAGCCTTTATTATGTAAAGCAAGCTCTGATAGGCTGCAGAGCATGCTGAAATCATACACTATGATGAGAAAAACAACAAGAACAAACAATGAAATATTTAATATCCTCTAGTGGCACTGACACAGTCTTTAAGCACAGGGCAGTGCATTAATGCTGCTCACTATGTCTCTTAACTCACGTGGCTAAAACTCGACTATGGGAGGCAAAAAGTGGAGAGCAGATTTTGCAGTCCTTCTGCATTGAAAAAGCCTCATCTGAGCTGAGGTTTGGGCACTGCACTTGAAGAAATATGTGGACCGATCAATGAATTCAGAGGAGAGAGGGTTAGAGGCTGAGAAAACACCAGCCATGAGAAACATTAAAAAGAATTGTGCCTGCTTAAAATGCAGACGAAAAGAATGAGTTAGGATATGAAAACAGTCCTCGAATATGTAAAGCATTTAGCTCAGAAAGCATTATGAAGAGGTTTGAATTAAAGTATGAGATGCTTTTTTTTTGCCTGGAATAGTTACACATCTTAGGGTAAGATAGCTCCTATCTTCTTGAGATGTCGTTTTCTCTCCACTGCCTGTAGAGCAAGCCTAACCACCATGACTAATTTTTGTGTGTAATGATGAGAACACTTTCCAGGTAGAATAGAATAGAATAGAATAGAATAGAATAGAATAGAATCATTAAGGTTGGAAGTGACCTCAAGGATCATCTAGTCCAACCATCCCCCCCCCACCTATTACCCACTAAACCATGTCCCTAAACAGCACTGTCCAAAATACAGATGTTTCATGAATCAGGGCCATCACTGACAGGTGACAGTTTCTTTTTAGAGTTAGAGAGGACACTAGTCTGTGAATCTTTAATCTGACCCCACAGGACAGTAGATAAATTCTTACATTAAAAGCCCTACCAGAATACCACTGAATTTACTTTGGACTGCTGTGCATGGCATGAACATGAAACTGTATCTCATTTGAGATCCCTGCCCTACAGACAGTGTGTAAGGATAGAATGCACATCCAAGTATCAATAGCCACATTTTAAATACCTGCAAATGTCTGCAATTCCTGCGCTCTTTTCATCAAGTTCCTGAAAAGCTGGAGATCTTGGGCAAAGTGACAGTGCCAAAGTCTGACACAGAGTCATTTCCTACCTTTTAAAACATTCCTGGGATCATCAATAGTCTTTGATATGTTACAGAGGAAGTCTCAGAATGATTGGTTGCATTTTAGTTTTTGTTTCGGTTGGGTTTTTTTTGGGGTGATTAGTTTTTTTGTTATTGCTGTGTCTTTTTTTTTTCCCCAGTGGAAGTTCCAAAATCCCACCTTTACTCAGTGAGATTTTTTTGGCTATCTTTTTTTCCTAGGCACAAGAGAAACACATTTACAAGTCACTAAAACCAACTAAAGCTCTAGTGAAGTACTGTTTTCCTTGGCCTGCCTGAAACACACCGCTCGTGTGCATGAAAGAGACACACGCACAATGATTACCAGATCTGCTGTCCAAGCAGACCTTTTCTCTCTAGTCTACTAGTCCTGTATGAGGGTAGCTTGTTTTTAACTCCACCTGAGGCAGAATCAGAAGACCATGACATTTACTGTAGTAGAGGAATCAACTTAAATTCACTCTTGGCCAAGTGAAGACTCTCCCCTGCCTGCGCTCACATCTGAATGTACTCTCCTGACCACCCAGCCACATCTCCAGCGCGTGTACCTCAAAGGCTGGCAGGAGCTCCTACACACTCAGAGCAGATTTGGTAAATGAGAGCCAGCGCTCAGACTGCAGGTGAGCTAATTCGGTGCCATTAGCTGCAGTCAGGCCTTTATCTCCTCATTAGGAAAGAGATAAATTATGCAAAGTGTACTCTCAGTACAAGCAGCAAGAGCCGACAAAGACATAGAAAAGAGAGACATGGAAGGAAAAATAGTCTGCAGTGCAGGGCAGAGCAAATGCAATAGATTTTGGGGGTGGTGGGAGGGAATCCTCGTGCTGACTCAGCACCTGGCTGGCAACGTGGCTGGGAACAAAAGATTTTACCTTCCTTGGCCCCCATTTCACTCTACCTAGCTGCAGTAACAGTCAAGCTGAAGAAAGGACTCTCCTCTTGTATGCTTCCCATGGTCCGAGGGTCCCTTGCTAGAATGACTCTTAATGTACCTAAGACTTATGTAAGAAATTGAGTTATGTAAAACTCCAGAGCCCAAAAAGAAAAAAAAACTTTCTCTGTTATATCCCAAGAAAACTTTCTAAATGGGTTCCTCTTCCCTGACACCACTTTGCGAAGCCTGAATTTTTTTCCTGATGGTTGTCAGTTGAAGTATGGTATCACTGCGAGCTCTTTTCTGGAGTTGTACTGATTTTATTTTAAAAAAAAAATACAGTAGGGAAGAAAATGACTGTGTGAAATATCCTACAATCACCTGAGCAAGATAAAATATCCAGGGTGTGGGCAGGAAAAAAACGGTTGACATTAGCTTAGATACCAGACCCCTTTCAATCCTGTCCCCTGCAGGACTGTCAACATGGTGACCAACCATTCTGGCACTCTTCAGTGGGAGGGAAATCCTGCCAAGAGCTGGTCTGGACTCACATTAATTTTCTCCTGGCCAACAAAGACTGACCAGATTGCAAAGACTGTGAACTCACGACCTTGATTTGTTTCCCCTCCAAAAGCTCCCTGGAATGCTTGGTTTCTCAGCCTCCTCTCTGCCTCCCCCTCTTGTGCCTAGGAACCATCACGGGGGAAGATACAGCCCTGACAAGGCACCCCTGTGACAAACCTGCCTCATCGGGGTGCAGGAGGAGTACTGGATGCTAACGTGTCCCAGAGTCCATCGTTCATTCCCCCAGCACAGGTAGAACTGGACTGGAAGGACGGCACATCAAAGACAGACTACATTTAGCTGGATACTTTCCCTCAATCACTGCATTAGCTTGTCCTGATCCTATAGTTAAAAACAGCTATTTATTCTATCACTACATGCTGGCAAAGATATATTGCACCAAGTCAGCACCTACAATTATTATAGCACAGAAAACCTTTGCTGTAGCACGTTTAGTGCTGCTATTTATCAGACACAAGGCTATTACATCCTGGCTCCCAACAAGGCTATACAATTCTGGCACCCAGGAAGACAGCAGGTGCTCTGAATTAAACCAGAACCCAAAGACTTTCTCTTCACCTTCCTCTGGCTTTCCTTAATAGTCTGGCAAGGACTGGGGGCCTATTAGGAAAGAAAAAGTTTGCAAGAAAGCACTCTGCTTATCTCACACTAAGTCTTGGCATCATGAAATATCAAGTCTAGGGGAGAAAAGATTGATGTGTTTTGAGGGAGGTGGCAGGATCTCTAGAAATTAGAGAAATTGGAATCCAAGTAGGTTATACAGTTTCTCAAGATGCCAAAGCCAGAGTATTTAGTTAAAAATAGGGGTTTCTTTGTGAAATGCTTAACCAATGCTACCTGATGCCCAAGAATATTACACATCATGGTCCACCTGTCTATGTAGTCATCAGAAAGTGTACTGGTATCACTGCTGCCCCATTCATATGCTAGCCCAGGGCTCTGGACATCTGTTCGGTATCTTTGCTTTATCACCGAAACTTTATTCTATTATTCCCAGCAAAAGTATCTTGCCAATGATCTGCACTTCAGATTAATTTGTTTTCATTCCTTCCAGCAGAACAATATTTAAGAAGGTATTAAAGAATCCTGTTCAATTTTCTAACTTCAGGGTTGCTAGTAAACTGAAAATTTGGTTCACAAAGTATACAGATTTATTGTAATGATTAAAAAAGAAACAGAAAAAGAAATGCTAAAGAAGAACTGATTGATCAGCAAAAAGGAAATTGTTTGGATACTGTTCTGAAAGCCTTCTATTCCAGAATTCTCTCTCTCCCACTGTTACTAATTTTCAAAGGAAATTCAAGCCTGAATCTTCCTGATGATTTCTTTCTGAAAAATAACACATTTTTTTGCAAACATGATTTTTCAGTAGAAAAACATTGTCAAAATTACTTTGACCAGCCCTTGCCAACATCTTTCCAGCCCAGAGTTGCCAGCAGCTACATCAAGGAATTTGGGTGTGGTCTCCGTGGAGCTGTAGAAAGCACCATTGCTGGTGGCTGCACATATTCAAGATGTCAAAAGGCACTCGATGTCTGTCCAGTCCAAATGTTTGCAGGGGCAGAAGCAAATCTGATGAATTTCTAAAGTCAATAAGAGGTCCCTAAGTCACAGAAGAATATGTAGGAATAGCTGGATGCAGATCAATACCCAGCCAGGTCCACAGGACTAAGTAATCATTTTCACTGTGGGTTGGATGAGAACACTTTGGGTCATTGCTGCCAAGGATATTTTCATTAAGAAGTTTGAGACAGACAGATTTATCTTTATTCTCACCACCTTCTTGCCAAAAGCATCTTTTCAAAGTTGATCCTGAAGGCCTTAAGCTCCCAGGCCTCCTGTTGGCAGGAAACACGTTGTCACCTGAAGCATGTTGTCATCATATTACGGAGCTACTACTGACCACAACCGTCTGATTGCTTTGCCTTCGCAAAGTGAGAGAGGTGGCTCATGGGGTTTTGTGTGATTTATTTATTTAGGTTTGATGCTCCGAGACAGCAGTGCCGTTTTGGTAGAAGAAATAAGCAGGTCAGATTGTGTGACAGAAGAAAGAAGAAAAAAAGGAAATTAAAATATTCTCAGTAATAATAGTAATATTAATAACTAATGCAAAAGGAAGATTTTACTTCTGGCCACCATGGCAGATGTACCAGACACACACCATGAATGGATCTATTGACCTGATATTCCTGCTTACTGTGCAAGTGTTACTAATGTTAGGATGACTACATTTAAGGGATAGCAGCCCTTAAGAGGCATCTGCTGATGGAGCTGCAGACACCACCAAAGATTCATGCTACTAACTAGGGGAGGGACCCAGACAGTGGAAATAATTTGCTTAAAAGCATGTTGATTTGGACATCACTAATCTCAGCATTGATCTCTGCCGGCATTAACTTTGCTGTTAATGCAAATAACTGAACATAAGGATGCCATTAATTGTATTGATATAATGGAAGGCATTGCCCTTGACTTCAAGGCCCCCCTCCTTGATTTAGTGCTTGCCAAAGACTCCACATTTTTGTCTTCTCTCCCCCTTTCTGCTTGTCCAAAATGATGTTTCATTCCTTTTTTATGTCCCTGTTATGCTTGGAACATCCTGTCTCCATGTTCTGCTCCTTCAAATGTTCCTTTCTTCCTGAAGGTCCTGCATTCACCTTCCCTCCCTCCCACAAGTGCCGTCTCACAACTATGACAACGAGAACGCAAGACTGTATATCTGGAATACAACAGCAGCAACACACCCAAAGAATTCAGATCATACTTCCAGCATGGCAAATTCACTCTGTGATTCCCTGGACCAACAGGATTGTGAGTTGCAGGAAAAAAGGCTTATTGAGGAAAAGCAAAAATGTGACTTATCTATATGGTTTTATTGAGGGTGTTACTTCAAAACAGTACATTTTCCTACTGCCCAGTTTCCAAACAAAATATGATAAAATGTGATGGATCTAGAAGAGTTTAAAAAAAAAAAAGTTTGGGACTTGAAACCTTTATTTTAGGAATGGATTTAGGATTCTACCTATGTAGTTTCTACAAAGGAAGGTTAGGAAAAGTCTGTTGTCCTTTATTATTACCTATTAGAAGAAAAACATTCTGATGGCAGAGAACATTTTTGCTTATGAAATAGACACCACAAAATATCAAGCTAGACAAACTAAGTCCAAAATTACAGTACAGTTTATTTTCACTGTGAGTCAACTTTTTAAGTCTTAAGATCTTCAGACCAACTTTTTTTTTTTCTACAAGGCATGTTTAAGATATGAAGCAAAAAAAGAATTATGTGTTAGATGAAAGCTCTTGTTTTCTCAAGAGGTGTTAATTTAGCCCAGAGATGTACCAGATACATACGAGAATCACTTTCTCTGACCCAAGGATTTTGCAGTGTCAAAACGGAAGACACAGGAAGAAAAATGTTATTGCATATCTATCATGGGCAACTAGAGTTTTCATTGAATAATAAAACAAGCATCAATTAACTTCGCATTTTTCTCAGCCATTATTAATTGTTTGATTACCCCAGGGCACTATCATGGTAGAAACTGGTATTGAGTGGATCTGAAGAAGCGAGGGTATGGGGAAGATGTCATATGTGTAAGTGGCTTCCTGGATCAGGAGGCCTTCAGGCTGTCTTTCTTACAACCAATCACCACAGCTTAGTTTAAAACAGGGTTGCTGACTGAAATGCTGTCAACTTTGAGATAATCAGAGGCATAGCCTCTGGAAACTAACACGTTGTGGGACTGTAAAAGGAAGCCCCTGCAGGGGAGAGTGGGAATAGTGTACATAGCAGCATTAAATTGGCATCTATTTGTCAAAAGCATCCTTTGCCACTTCTTCTCCCCAATAANATCTGAATTGTAATCAATGACTTTGCAGTCCAGGAATCTTTGTGGAAATGGGAAAACAAATGTTTGTCAAGCTGAACATGAAAATACAGTAATGATAGTGGGATTATATTGGAAATACATGACCAATAGGAACCTTAGAGGTGCTTGATCCATTCCAAATCCAAATCCCTTTTGGTCCCTTAATCCATAAAGCTTACTACAGAAGTATGCTATTGCTACATAGCTGCATTTAGGATTTGCAGCTGGATTTTCGTGTACAGTTGTCTATCACCATATATCCGTACATACATCTTCAATAATTGCTTTGCAGTTGTGAAGAGCTTTTCTCTTTGCAAAGTGGTGGTGCAAATGTTAATTTTGAATAGCAGTTCTGTAAGAGGGAAGATATTTATTAGCTCTGTTTTACAGATTGGAAAACTAAGGGACAGAGGGTTAACTGAGCCTAGTTAAAAAAAAAAAAACAAAACAAAAAACAAACCAACTAAATTATTTGTATCAAAAGAACACAAAGAGCTACAGATGTGAAGTGAAACCCCTTTATAATGAGCACTGCAAAGAAAACAAAGAAAAAAGAAATCCTGTCTCAAGTTGCTTTCACCCTAATATAAGAAAAGAGAGTATGGACAGATGGCTTATCACAAAAATAACAAGAGTAAAGGTTAGAATCATAGAATCATTAAGACTGGAAAAGACCTCTAAGAGTATCAAGTCCAACTGTCAATGCAACACCACCATGCCTACTAAACTATGTCCCAAAGTGCCATGTCTACGTGTTTTTTGAACACCTCCAGGGATGGTGACTCCACCACCTCCATGGGCAGCCTCGTGCAATGCCTGACTACTCTTTTGGTGAAGAAGTTTTTCCTAATATCCAATCTAAATCTCCCCTGGAACAATTTGAGGCCGTTTCCTCTTGTCCTGTCACTTGTTACTTCAGAGAAGAAACCAAAACCCACCTCACTACAACCTCCTTCCAGTTGCAGAGAGTGATAAAGTCTTCCCTCAGTCTCCTCTTCTCGAGACTAAACAAGCCCAGTTCCCTCAGCCACTCCTCATCAGACTTGAGCTCCAGACCCTTCATCAGCTTTGTTGCCTTTCTCTGGACGTGCTCCAACACCTCAATGTCCTTCTTGTACTGAGGGACCCAAAACTGGACACAGAACTTGAGGTGTGGTCTCACCAGAGCCGAGTACGGAGGGATGATCACCTCCCTGCTCCTGCTGGCCACACCGTTCCTGATACAAGCCAGGATGCTGTTGGTCTTCTTGGCCACCTGGGCACACTGTCGGCTCACGTTCAGCTGGCTGTCGACCAGCACCCCCAGGTCCTTTTCCTCCAGGCAGCTTTCCAGGCACCCTGCCCCCAGCCTGTAGCGTTGCGTTGGGTTGTTGTGACCCACGTGCAGGACCCGACACTTGGCCTTGTTGAACCTCATACAACTGACCTTGGCTCATTGATCCAGCCTGCCCAGTTCCCTCTGCAGACCCTTCCTACCCTTCAGCAGATTGACACTCCTGCCCAATTTGGTGTCATCCACAAACTTACTGAGGTCACGCTCAATCCCCTCATCCAGATCATTGATAAAGATATTAAACAAGACTGGCCCCAAGACTGAGCCCTGTGGAACACGGCTTGTGACCATTACTTTGTTCTTTCCCCTTCTTTTGACTGTACAGCATCCATGTGGGTCTCAGTCTTTTCTGATTTAGTGAAAAAAGCAGGGATTTCTTGATAAATTGAGGAAGTGGGTGTATGCCTTCAGTTTATCATTGATTTTCCTCAATGTTGCTAATGCTACAGGCACCACTCACTATAAACTGTCTGTCTTTAGAGCAGGCTATGAGGAACGTAGTTTGGGATGTTCCTGCCCAGTAAAGCAACAGATCTTGGTAGCATCTGCCTTTTCATTATCATGAAGAATATAACACGATCTGTGTCTCCTTTAAACTAAGAAGCAAGCCAAGTCACTCAGAAGGGCCAAATTTCATGCTGGTTTAACTCCACTGACTTAAAAATCCAGGACTTAACTGGAGACCCTGAATATGTCACAGATCAGTCAAAATTCAGTGGTTCCACAGTTCCTGAGGAGGAGGAACAGATGGACAGGAACTCAAAGAGGTTGATTGCATAAATCCTGTTTCTTAAGAGAGTAGACTAAAATTAGGTGTTTTAAAATCCAGATCGAGGGTTAATTTTGTTTGGAAGTAGGTGCCTGAATGCTAACACATATGGCTAGGACAGTATCTGGTCTGTTACTGTTGTCAAAAACAACTTCTGATACATCAAATTCAGTTCTCGTCTATCAGTACAGACTGTTATGTCATAAAATGAGCCCTAGATCCATGTCTATCCAGATACATAGGTAAGTTTAATGGTCATGTCCACTTCAGCCATCCATCCTGCTAACAATAAGTTCTGGTTTCAGTCAATTACTTTATAATAATGTTTTAAAATGTCGTGTCTCACTTAGGCCAAACACTGGCTTTTTGCCTTGCCAAGAGAAAGAAAGATTGTGGCAAGAAATTGCAATATGAGAAGCAAAACACATGTCATTTACAGAGGTACTCACAATTCAGGGCTATATTTCTATGTGTAACTTGGGTCATGGATCCCCAACAGATATCCTTCTACCACAGAGCCCTCAGAAAAGGTTTCAACTTGACTGTGTGAGATGATCCACCGGAAAAACTGTAAGTATTAAAAAAAACCCCAACACCCAAACCCCCAAAAAAACAAACAACAAAAACCCACATGTCTAAAACACCCATTCCTAAATAAGAATGTCACCAGCAGAAGATTTGATTTACAATTCATCTAAACCAGCAATTTTGTTCGTACAGATGAGAAAAGCAGTAACCCCTTGTACAACAGTAGTGAGGACAAGAGGCTCCAACACAGAAGATTGGTAATATGTAACGGTAATGTATATAACCCCTTTCTGAGAGGTCAGCAAATGATTGTCTACTCTGACACACACCCCATCTCTCAAAATGCCAGAGAGACTCCTTCTTGATTTCCTTTTCTCACCTCCCCAGAGGAAAGGTTTTGCCCTGTTATGAATCCGCACAGAATTATGGAGAAGGTGAGCGTCTCCAGCACTACCCTGGAATACGCATGCCATGCAACAGAGTCAAAACCTGCTGCAAATCCTGATGCAGCTGCAGCCTTCCAGGACTTCCACAAATCTTCCACCCATCGCTTCCCCCAGCGTTCCCCACTACATGCCCTGATATGAATCATCCTTCACAGCAGGAAAGGAAGATTCTGAAATTATCTGGCAGTACCTAAATACGGTGGTTTGAGGCTGGAGTTGTAGTTTCGAAATTACCCTTCCTTTGCACGAGGCCAAAGCTCTCCATGCCGAGGAATCCATTAGGACTACCACTAGCTGTGCACTCATGGCACTCATATGCAGCTCGTATCTCCATTGTGGCTTTGAAAAAAATCTACCCCCAGTGTTATTCTAATGCAGCTGTTTATCTCCTTGTGAACTTATAATGATAATAATGATAATAATGATAGTAATAATGACTGACATTTATATAGTACCTTTCATCCAGAAGGATCCCAAAGTGCTTTGCAAACTGATTTGCAAACGACTGCATGCCCATATTAAACACCCTGTCCCTATGTTAATGCAATGTTAATGTTGCAAATGCGAAGCAGCAAAAGACAGAAAACGCAAAGGTTACAGCTTCAGGAACAACATGCCGTGGATCTCGCCCATGCAGGGTTACCATTCACAACATCACCTGGCAAATGCTGTGCAGAAAATACTTCCCGAACTGAAGGAAAGGTTCTCAAAACCTTGTGCATCCGGGCATGAAGGTAATTGGGTAAGTGAGGTGGAAATTTCACTCAGTCCCCTACCTCAGGTGCTGATGTGGAAAGCTCGGTTCTCTAATCTTCTATTTTTATTTGCTGCAATTGAGAGGGCAATACTAGATGTAGATGCCCAACAGTTAGAAGTAATGTGGCTAATGGTGCTGCAATTGGACAAGGGAGGGAATGGAAAGAATCCTGCTGACTTCAGTGAATGCTGGATCAAACATTTGTCGAATTATCTGAACAGTAGCAAAATTTCACTCTCTCCTTTCATGTACCTATTATTGATATTGTGAGTCACTCTATTTTCACAAAGGGGAAACCATTCTTATCTTTTTCACCCCTTTATTTTTCAAACTACGGGAAGGATAATCTATTCTGGAACCAGATCTCACATGGCAAGTTTCAGCTGAAAGGTGTTTTACATCCATTTGAGCTATGTTCCTCTGTTGATAGAACAGATGAGCCCAATGTTAATGGTGCAAACCATGCTGTTTTCAATGCACAATTAACCAAGTCGACACCGTGATGAATAAAAAATAAAGCTGATATCTGGGAGGACCCCGTGGAAGTCGAAATCAGTTGTTTAGGTGCTTGTGACTCCTAAAACATCCTTATGTCTCAAAAGAAACATTTTTCCCCCTATGTCAGATCAAATCACCTGTATTAAGAAGAAGAGTTTGGAGGAGAGGAATCTATGTTTGAGAGTGAATGGTTTAATAAAACAACAACCCCAAACCGATTTGACTCCAACCAGCTGTGAGTTCCTTTTTAGACCATCTGGACAGAGAGCTATTTTTTATTTTTCCTTATTTCTCTGTTGCAAGTTGGTGTGGTGAACATGGTGAAGCTGCATCTGCAAACACAATAGCAACTGCATGCATAGGGCAAACACCCACCAACTCATTGCTATAGCTTAAAAGAAAATACTGAAGCAAAACTATCTATTAGGGCTGCCATTCTTCACAATACGGGAAGTAGATTCTGACTATGTAGATCACCTAGTTGTTCTGGCAGGAGTGTGGCATTAGTTTAGACTTGTCTATGTGATCTCTTGCCATACCTTTTATTGCAGAGTAAACCTCTAAGCAGAGTGAGGAAAAATACGTACAATTTTGTCTATCAAGTTCCTCAAGGCTTTTCTTGATCTGTTTTGAGAGGGTATTTCCTGCCAACTCTGTGTTTCTTCACACAGCGATGGCACCCAGATGAAAAAAAAAAAGCAGCAATATATAGAATATAAATTATTTACTTTGAGAAGGACTTCAACCTGTGTTTGCCTCAACATCCGTATCAGCTCACAAGGGTTCAAATTCACTCCCCTGTAAGTGCTGCTGTCAAGGTAGATGGTAGAGTGGCTTTCCAAATCTCTTGCAGTTACCCTGGGGGTGACTTTACCTTATCATTTTTGCACCATAAAGGTTTTCATCCCAGCTCAGGTAAGGGTCCGTGCTGACTGGCTTTGCTCAGCTCTGGGAGAAGAGTGGTTAATAGTGTCATTTTCGAATTTCTTATTAACAGGCCAGCAAAACTGCAAGGTTGACAGCACTATTAAATATGACAAAGTCTTCTTTAAAACACTGACTGTTTGACTGGTGGGAGAAAAAAAAAATCGTGGCGTGATTTATACTCAGCTGTACGAGTCACAGACTCTCCTCTATATCTTGTGGCCAAGGAATGATCACTTATCTACAGTCTGCAGTGTCCTCAAACAGCTCGTCACAGATGGCTCATCTTGACTCTATAACATTTAAACATGCTTGTGTGTCATGCTACACCTTTCCTGGATAAACCACCCCCTTTTGGAATGGGTTGCCCAGGGAGGTGGTGGAGTCACCGTCCCTGAGGGTGTTTAAGGAAAGGTTAGATATGGTACTTAGGGACGTGGTTTAGTGGGGAATAGGTGGGGGGGGGATGGTTAGACTAGATGATCCTTGAGGTCACTTCCAACCTTAATGATTCTATTCTATTCTATTCTTTTGACCCCCACCCTGTCAGAGGGTTCTCTCCCAAAATGAAGTTTTTTTAATTGATCCCTATGTTGGACAGCCAACTTTTCTCAATGGGAATGTGTTGCCTATAATGATGACATCACTGTTTGGGTGAAGATTTCATAGCTGGATTGATAAAGTGGGAGGGTGTCTTAAGCCAGAAGGTCAATTCCAAATAAGATTGAGGAGTTCATCAAAAAAGACTTTATGTATACACCTGGGAGTTTTTGAGGCACACAAGAAGAATGTGTTAGGATTAGATTAGATGAGATTAGATTAATAAAGCACAGACATAGTGGACCAGATCAGCAGTCATTCTTAGTTCAATAGCCTGTCTCAGACAGTGGTCAATACCATCTGCTCCTCTGCAAAAGGCAGGGCACCCTTCAGTGGGCAGCTGTGGGGATAACATACTCATAAGGACAATGTCTTCCTAAACCCCATTAATTAGAAGTTGGTGTTTAGGCACTGAAGCAAGAAAGCTTTTATCCACTCTGAAGCTCTGGGATTTTTTATTTTTTTTTTTTAATCCTCACAGTTGTAAATCTGGATATTCTTGCCACCTAATAGAAGGCTAATCCAGTTCTCACCCTTCCCCTCCTCCTCCTAAACTGCCAAAATTTTGGTTTCATAGACTAGGAAAAACATTTTTTTTAAAAACTGAATTGCAGCTTTTGCTTGGGCAGTACTGAGAAACCTATGTTAAGGTTTGCAGCAGCTCTGCCCAGCCTTGAGGAAACAAGGGAGAAGAATGACTTCAGTCACTGAAATCAGAGATGACTGATTTTGCGTTATCTGGCTGTAATCGTTAAAGCAGCCTGAAAAATGCTCTTCCATGTATTTTCACTTTTCGTATTTAACACCTATTTCCTTTATGAAACAAGTCTAATAACTAAATCAGCTTGGAAGGGATCCAGGGGACAGGGTTAGCATCCTGTATTTTAGACATCTTAAGTGCACATTTCTTCGCTGGGCCACTGTCTTTACACCCCATTTGAATAACACAAGATTTTACTGAGAGGGAGAGGAAGAAGTGTTGTCCAAGAGGAGAAGGAGAGATATGAACTCTGCTTCATTTCACATGCCAGTTCAGTGTCTCATTTTGCTGAATGAGTTGTGTAAGGTCAAGAATACAACCACAGGGCCCAGGGAGAGAGGATACTGGTAGTATTTTTCTGCCTGAAGCTTCAAAAATGTTTAAAGACACAACAAAAAATCTTTTTGGCAATATCTTATAACTGCCAGACAGTGGAGGTTTTGTTAGTTTGGCCAATGTTGCCTGTTTGCATTTCCCAAAATGTGTGAAATGTGTGTGGAGGTTTGATTACTGGTGCAGGGATCTTTAAAGCAACATTTTTGGTTGGTTCACTCTAGTATTTTGAAGTGTCCTTTAGCTTGTCCAGCCATCAATTTAGCAATCTATAAAACCTTATAAACAACGATTTACCTCCTAAGGAAAATATTATTTTGGTTTTGCACGCCAGAATTTTACAGAACAGCTCAAATATTGTGATAAAAGTCTGTTCCCATGTAGACTCATGAGCTAGTGGGCAACAGCCAGAGGTCTCCTTTCTCCTCTGTGGGTAGTGACCTCAAGACAAACTTCATGTCTGTTGCTGAACTGCTCCATTTAAAGCAGAGGAGACAAGACATGCAACCTAAAGACAGAGCTGAGCCTACAGAGGTAAATGAGAGTATGAGTCATTCCAACTCCCACCAGGTGTTGCTTCAACAGTCTTTAACAAAAAAAAGTAAATGCATCTTTCAGATGAAAGACCTTATTTTTGAAATGTACTTGTACATGAAATGTTATATTTTTTCAGGCAAAAGGGGAACATCTTTTGACCAGATGCAATTTTAGTATTCTCCCACTGAGTTCCAACTTTGAAAGACAGGATTTCCCGTCCTGCCGTCCAGTCATCAGGGCGTGGACAAGATTTAACAGTCCTGATCCAAAGTGGTATAGAGGTCCTGGGAGACAGCTGAAAAATCTATACCAAGAAAATGTCTGAAGAATACTTCTCTGTTTATCTATTCTTGCATGTATATGTGGACTTTTTTTGTTTTTGTTTTAGTTTATAACAAGATGTATTGACTAACTGGGAGCTTTTTATTAAAGAGAAAAGTCTGGGTAAAGCCAGCAAACTATTCACTGCCAAAATTTACCCAGAAGTACCTGTGTAATTGAATTTGGCTGGCTCTAGCAAGATATTTGATTTTCTATAATTGGATTGGCTAATGGGGGGAAGAGGGTGGGGAGAAGGAGGAACTGAAAAGTTATCTGTCTCCCTTGACAAAATGATCCAGTGACTTGGGAAATTTCTCTGCCCTCAGGGAAAGAAGGGCCAGATAAAAACATGAAAACAAAGCAAGTGATGGACTGAAGCAAGAGGTAGGGTTAGAAAGCAGGGCTTAGTCCATGGCTCTGCTACAGACTCCTGGGATGCTTGTGGGCAAGTCACTTAATCTTCCTGTGCTCAAATTCTCTACTCTGTGCCTGTCTAATTTCATATTCTGAGTGCTTTGGGGTGCAAGTGTGTCGCATGCTATAGTACAATTGGATAAGAGCTGGACTTTGCCACATCACAAAACAAAAACATACTGTCCTGTTGAGTAAGTAAAAGCTAGTAAGTAAATGAGAAAGGAGGTAAGGGTTTTTGAAAGGCTATCACACCTCCAGCATACATCTGTTTCTGTCACATTATTGTAGATACATTGCGTTAGAGGATTTTGGCCATTTACTTTGGGGCATTCAGCAATCTTGGACATACTCACTGCATGCAACTCTACTGCATGTATATGTTTGGCATGAAGCATCCTCATGTATCCCTTCAGTTCATTTCCTATGATGCTAGATGCCACTCTCCTTTCAGAGGAGACTCATGATACTAAGCGTTATCATGTATTTGTTAAGAAATCAGAGCAGCTCTACCAGATCAGAGAATAGGCCCATTCAGCTAAAGTTCCTCTCATCAGCCCTTTCCAATAGTTGATACTTAGGACAAAGGCAGGTAACAAATATTATATTTGCCTTAACTCCAGTTATTTCCAGTTCAGGAGATTCTCGAGATGTAGTGCCTGTATAGACAGTAACCTTCGCTGTATTCCTGTCTCCATCCTGCTGGACCCATGAACACAAGGAAAGAGAGCCAATCCCGCCTTATGCTATAGCCATGAGATTGTCAAAAATATAATTTTTAGTAGTATGGAGCCTACGCTTGTTGCCACAGCAAGGTCATACAGGATGGGAGCAAGAATTTAACAAGCGGTATAAAGTTAAAGACTGACAACTTACCTAATCCCTCCCCGCCTCTGTATAAAAGTAGTACTTTTATACTGGTGATATGAATATATTATGTTTGGTGGTATTGTGACAGTTTTTGATAACAGTATCAAGAAATACTCTAATGCTATTCTTATTCTTCATTAAAAATGCAACATTTTCATTTTAAAGGATTTTAAAGTGTCTAATCAATCTTCCTTAAAACATGAGACAGATTTAAAGCCAAGACAGAATAAAATCTTTGGTTCTTGGACACAACTGCAGTTTGAAATGAGTACTAGAGTCCTTTTTTAGTAAGTAGAGTTTGGTATTCTAAACAAATGAAGCTGACGTGATCAGGTTGTGTTTGTGTTAGTCTACGATCTTTCCTGATTACATGATTGCATGGCTCAGCTTAGCGTACATCAGGATAGGAAAAAAAAAACAACCAAAAAACCCATCAAGCAACAAAACACAAGGGGAAGGGTTTTGGTAGTAGCTCACTCTTATTAGACACCAGAGAATCCACAATATTGAGAGTCATCATGAACATCTTGGCCACAAGCAAAGATTCAGCCACTGCATGTGCCTTTTTAAACATCTGAAAATGTAATCATCAGACAAAGTCAGAGGAATTCCAGGTTCACATACGCATGGCTTACAAAATAAATTCTATTTTATTTTGCAGATAGATGAGCTATTACACTGAGGATTGTAAAACTTTTTGGAATTAAAATAGATAGAGGAGGAAGGAAGAAAAAGAACACATACCTAAATCTTTCTTTAAGATTTAATGACAGTCTACTTCTAAGAACAACCTGTTAGAAGGGCTGGTTTTATAGCCTTACAAAACGGCAGTCTGGGTTATCCTTGGTATACCGTTCTTTGCCTGCCTGCTCTTTGTAGGAAAACGTACTCTCCACTATCAATATACATGAAGTCAACTTCCTTAATCAGTTTAAAAGCCTTTTGAAAATGTATTTTGTGAGTCTCTCACTAGCTGAATCTTTTATTTATGGGCTTGTACTGGGATGGTCATTTGAATTTTTGTTGTGAGTCCATATTTTATTATGCATTTTATTTGTTTTTTATTGAAAGCTTTCTGAAGCACTAAGAAAGATGCTGGGCAAGTGATTGAATAAAAGCAAACTCATATTAAACCTCCCCCCTCAATCTTTCTGCCTCTTCCTACTGCAGATATGCACACACCCAGACTTCTGCCCTCTACTTTATAGCGCACACCACTACTTTCTTTTATTTTCATCTTCGATGAAAACTCAAGCAATTTGTGCTGTTTCTAGGAACAACCAGCATCAGAATGCTAATAGATGTGATAGACTGCACAAAGTTGATTTATTTTGAAGTAAACCTTCAAACACAGAGGAGACTCTTTATTTTCCTAAAAGTTTAGGATTCTTTTTTCCCATCAAGTTTCTCTTTGTGCAATAAGTTTCATAAAAAATAAAGTTAAATATCACTTAATTTTTTTAACAATTTTCAATTTTAAAGAAGATAACATTCAGATCATTCTTTCTCCTTTCTTTTGTTAAAAGGAATCCTTAATATCATTACAATTATTACAATTTTTGTGTGTGTGTGTAGGAAAAATAGATTTTTCTTGAAAAGGGAATGAAAGAACAGTCTGTGCTGTTTTCTGATTTACTTTGTATTTTCCTGTGCTGTTCCCTATATACTGGCAATCCTTCAAAATAGGCTATTCCACGGACAGATGAAGTCACAGCATCCAAGTCCATAAAGATGCTTCCCATTCAGACTTCTGGCCTACTCTCACTTTCCTTTGGAAACTGATGAAAGACAAAATCTTAAAGGAAGCCAGTGATCTGTTCAAGAGCTTTTTACTACTGGCTGACAGTGCTGCAGGAGGAAAATGCCGCCCCAGGTTCCAAAATGCCATCACTTTTGAACAGAACATCTGTTGATAGAGTTACACACAAACATGAAAAGAAAAATGAAAGATGTATATGAATACCAAAGAGAATTTTCTTAAACGAAAAGTATATTAGGTTGTAACCAACATGGGAAATAAAGAAAGCCATTTTATTTGTGATCTTGAATACTCAATCAGATGGATCAGGAGGAAATACATAACAGAAAACGACTGGCAAAATCTCATCCTACATCATCTTATCTGTCCTCCCAGCTCTTTTTTTTTCAGGAATGTTGAGACTGCTGTTATCTCCAGAATGTGGCTGTCCACAACCATGTTGTTGGAAATTTACCCATGGTGAGCCTCTCTGCACCCTCTTTATTCCAGATTATCCTGCTTAGAGCCAAAGGAATCCCTTTATGTTTATATTTTACATAGAAGGTTAAGTGAACATCTCTTAGCATAATAAGCCACATAATGTACATCCAGCTTATAAAAAAGACAGCTTTATAAGAACACCCTTTTTAGGTGTCTGTTACCCACACTTAGTGGCTCTGTAGCACCAACGGCATGCATGTTTGTCAATAGGTTTACAGCAGTGATCTTATAAATTACACAACCACATGATGAAGAGCAGAACAGGTGATTAACTGTATTAACCGCACACCTTTGACCAGGTCACCTGCACTCTGTACACTGATTTATCACCTCTGTGTGAGAAAACCAAACCCAAGATTTCAAGAAAACAGTAGAACTGCTGACAGGTCAACCCCCAAAGTGCTCAGTTACTAGTATTTTCTTCAGCACTTGCAAATAAGAGTCATACGCTGAAGTCAGACAGATGAACTCTTATTACACTTTAACATCACATGCTCTGGTTGGACACAGATCGACACACTACACACGTACAGTTCATACTTTTTTTTTTTTTTGGTTAACATGGGTAAAAGTCTGAGGCAGCTTGAAAAACTGAACATCTCTAAAGTTGGGATGCTTACTTTAAACAAAAATAAATGTTTTGGTCTGACTGAGCTAGAAATATTGGAAGAACTTTTCTTCCTAAGTCTTTTGCATAACACTCAGATCAGGAGGAACTTTTCATCACACTACTACTTAAAGGTAAGGAGAAGATAGCTGGAGATTAAGTATTCTTTGGAGCAAGAATTCTTGGCTTGGCAAGGGGGCAGGGGGCTTGAATACTAAAATGACAATCACACTGTCAACACACTGCATGATTTACATCTTTCCAAGGGGAGGGCACACTCAAACAAAACATCTCCAACCCCTTTTGGTAAAGGTGAACTCAGAGAAGTACCTAGGACACGTCTACATGATTTTTCATGTGCATATGCAAGTGCGACTTCACTAATCTCTAAGCACACAAGAACCTTTAACACCATGGATATCACAGTGCTGCAATGAGCTAAGGGATCCTGCTGAGGAGTAGGAGATAATAGTTTGGATTTGATGCCTCTAAGACATTTCTCCTTCGGTAGGCCAGAGTGAGTTTAAGTTTATCCAGCCAGATGTGGTCGTTGAACACAGATGACTCCATCTAAGCTAGTCACTTTTGATTTTCTCTATAATCAACAAAGAGAAATGGGCGCTTTTGGGACACAATTCATTTGACTGATTTTAGATTTCAGCATTAGGATGACAGGAATCACATCATAAAACAGTGCACTTCTCTCTGCTGACCGTTATCAGAAGCCCATGCTGATCAGCTCAAATGTATATACATAAATATCTCTGCAGCTACAGATGATGTGTGGTATATCTGTATAGACACAGTGTAATGGGAGTTTTAGTAAGAAAAGGTGGGACAAGGGAGTAATTAAATAAAATCTCATCTTTTGCTATTCAAAATTTAAATATAGAATATGGTAAAGTGGTTGAACAACAATTAACTGTCAGAGTTAATGAGATAGGGGGAAAAACACTCCAAACAGAATGAGCTCCAGGTTTGGTGTATCAGGATTCCTGTGTGTACCTTGCAAATTTACAATGCCAAATAGACATAATTTGAAGGAGATGGCGGACATTATCCTAGAAAAAAAAAAAAAAAATTCCACCCTGAAAAAGCAGCCCACTTGTAATTTGCATATGCATATTTATTTATTCGATATAGCAGCAAATTCTGCTGTTCTGTGAGCAGCACCTTTGCATCTTACAAATTTCTCCCCATTTGCACAATTAGTGCTGGCAGATAAATGTGCTGGCTGATGAAGCATTCCCTTCCATCCTCTCCCCTGCCAAGTGCATCGGCCCTCAGATACGCTGTTGAAACGCAAAGCACTGACAGGCGAACCTACAAGCTTTTGATCAAAATCCAGTGTGAAACTATTCTCTGTGGGTCATGAAGAGTGGGGGAACCTGTAAAGTGTGCTCCTTAAGAGGGTGGACATATAGGTTATAACCTGTGTGAGCTACAAAAAGATGTATGAAGTCCAGAAAACACTATATAGGATGAGCTGAACATGTGGTGTGGATAGCGGTTAAGGCTGTGAAATGTTTATCTCCTACAATATCAACACCCCAACTGCTCATTCAGAACTTCTGAGTTCTCCTTCCGGCTTTGACCTGTTCTGTTAATTTGCAGGAAGGGCCTGAGAACCTCAATAACTCTGTTTATTCATTGCTACAGCAGTTGTATACTGTACTATAAGCTGCAAAGCTTAATGTTCATAAATTGTTCCTCATTGCTCATTCCCAGAAGAGTCAAACATAAAACATATATGTGTCCTCATCTAAGACAAGTTCTCCCCTGTGTTCCTCTTTCTCCCACAGAAGAGTATGCCCAGAAACACAAATAAAGGAAGAATAGGCTAACTGGGGTATCACCTGTGGCAGCCAAGAGGTATGCTTTGGCTACTTTCCCTAGGCCCCATAAACCTCTCCGGAATAAGGAAGGGATTTTCAATTAGACATCAAATTAATAAGGCACTTCTGATGCTCCATTCCTGCAGGAAGACATTAGTAATTTGTTTGTTCCAAAGGCGCCACTCATATTCACACAAAATGGCATTTAAATGTTAATCGAGTCAGGGGATGGGGAGTGCTTGCCAATCACTACACAACTTAAGGTCAAGGTTTTTGTCTTAAAGGAGGACTCAATGTTAATTTTAAATTTAAAATTCTTGACAGATAGCAGGTTTTCAAATGCCTGCTACAATCTGGCTTGTTTGATTCATTCTAATGAGTACGTAACTCCTGGCAAAATGAAGGTTTCCGCATGTCTTCAAGGAAATGGAAGGGCAAAGAGGCACAGTGGACTAATCCTGCATCCACTACAGGGAACAGGAAGCAAAACCAATTTAGACTCCCATTCATCTCTTTGCTCCGCACATAGAGACCAAAAAGAGTAATTTACATTCCTACGAACACTAGGCAATTATTGGAGGTTTCAGTTAAAAAAAAACAACAACAACAAAAAAGAGTTCTCAATATTAAATTCAGCTTTGTGCTGGAGGAACATTTTGTGTGCATGTCTGTGCACATGTTTGGTTTTGTTGTTTCAGTGCTTTACATTTTTTGATAGGTTGGGGGGGGGTCGGGGGTTTTTTTGGGGTGTTTCTTGTTAGTTTGTTTCTTTGTTTTTTAAGCTTCAGAGTGTAACTTTTAAATAGTATGAGGAACCTATAATCTCTTCCTGCCTTTTTTTTTTTTATTTTTCCAGCTGTGTCAGCCCCCAAAAAGAGCCAGATGGCTTTGCCATATTTACCTCTGGCTGTTGGAGGCTGGGAGTAGGGGTCACATCCCTCTCAGGCAGTGCTCGCCACCACTGCACAGGTACATGACAGACACCCCAGGCAGCCTCGCAGGGGGTGATGGTTTCAGATTGCCAGTAACTCAAACTTGTGACTTGAGACAGATAAAAAGATACAAGGATTACTTCTCCTGATTTTCTTGCTGAGAGATGTGAGATTGGAAGGGAATGGGAAAGGCTATGAATGATCAGGGCAATCACTGAAATACCAGAAGTTTTGCAGATACCCTATAAAAAGGAGGTGAAGTTAAATTCTGTGTTCAGGAGAGAAAAAAGTTTCTGGGGTACAGTGCATGCAATGGTAGATGAAGGGGGACACATGGATCTCATAAATGAAAGAGTCCATATGAATGTCACTCAAGATGACGAACTTCGCTCTGTTGACAAGGTTTTCCGTATAACTAACTCAGACACACAGACTGCCGAACTAACTATTGATAGGAACAGCAGGAAAGAATTTACTCTGATCTCTTCTTAGATCAGTGAAATTAACTTCTACCTTTTCCTGTGGTTAGATGAGAGTGTCACATCTGCTCCGCTGGAACACATGTTGTTGGGGTATGGCTATGTATGTGCAGAACTCATGGACCTCAATACCTAGCGCTGTCTGAGCCTTTGTGGATCAGTCTCATCAGTTTCACTTCCCCCTCACACACTTATAAAATAGACGAGTAGCATTTCCATGGCTCACCAGAACATTTAGTGATGTTGAAATGCTCAGATTAATCAAGGATACAATTGTTTTAGATAGACAGTATTTGAAGAGTGAAGGGTTTTAACTGGTTCTACCCCACTTAATTAAAGAGGACAAGTCTCCACCATTTCATTTTAGAGAAAATGGAGAGAAAAGCAAGAGTTAGGCCTCTTCAAGGAGCTATTCAGTCCAGGTCCTGAATCAACCTCCAAGAGTGTCAAGACTTCTCAGTTAGGTGCAATGAATCTGGACATTAAAAAATGTTATAGTGCTGGAATTATCTTTCCATTATATAAATATATAGTCCCCAACAAAGAGGCCTCTGAACTGTAATCTTGACCTCTACATGTTTCGATAACTGTAGTGTCCATTTCACAACCCTATAACACACATGACTGGCTCATTCATATGCCATCACCATAGACACATGCCCTTTTTGTGATTACACTGGAAAATGTACTTTCTCTTACTGAATTGGTGTGCAATTGCAATGAACTGAGTTGCTGACAATCTCCCAGGCCTTTTGAAACCTGCAGGGCAGAAGAATGCTAAAACTCTATAACACTAAACAAAATTGAGTCAGAAGTAATCTCAAGAAAAAGAAACAGATCCAGTTTATGAAGTTAGGTAGTCCAACCTTCAGCTAATGTAGTACTATTCCCCCAAAATATACTGCTTAATTTGCTATTATTTCAAAGCAATTGGTTAGGCATTGGAACGGGTTGCCCAGGGAGGTGGTGGAGTCACTGTTCCTGGGTGTGTTTAAAGAAAGTTTGAATGTGGTACTTAGGGATGTGGTTTAGTGGGTAATAGGTGGTAGGGGGACGGTTGGACTAGAAGATCCTGGGGTTCTTTTCCAACCTTAATGATTCTATGATTCTGTAAAAAATCTTTGAGTCTCAACTTTGATAGTTCACTGTCTATGTGACAGTGCTTTCTATGGGTATATAGTCCCCAATTATTGGAATTTATTTATTTATTTATTTGTTCCTATTTGTTTTATTTTTTCTTACTGTGTAATTCATTCTGAACTTCTTGTGTAATTTTTTTCCTTCTTATGCCATTACTTCTCTTTGTGGAGTTGCCTAAATTCTTATAGCTAATCAGGAAAGAGGTTGATGAAATGAGCTATCTTTGCACTTGTTCATGGAGTAAGTTCGAACACACAGAAATAAATTCCTTACTGGTCCCGAATACTTTCATTTATAAATGACAGGTCACTTACTTTTTCTGCTGAGTAAATATCAGTATGATAGTAGGATGCAGAAATATGGCACTAGTAAGTGTCACCAGCGTTATCTTTTTTTCATTACTCATTTAAGGAAACTAAAAGAACATCCCAGGAGTCCAAGCTGTCAAATAATAATATAAAAATCATTGTTTAAGGCAGTAGTAGAACAACTGCTTTGAATAAAATGAGATCAGTCTATGGTTTTCCATTCCAAGGAAAAGGAAATCTATAGGGTCCATCAGATCTAGTTAGCTACAGTAGCAGTTAAGTCATGTCAAGCTTTTAATGTAATCTACATCCTAACCACTGTAAGTTACCTGCAAGAATTTCCAATCAACACCTTCCCCAGATAAGTGTTCACATCATTATCATGTCTTTGAACAAGTCTTTACCAAGACTAGAACTAGACTCAGAACTAGACTGGAAATCAGGAGAACTGAGTTCCCATCCAGTGATCAGTTGTAATCTTGGGAAACTAATTTAATTTCTTCTAGCTTCTGCTTTTATTACCTGTCTCACTCCTGTTCAGTTTAACTTGCAATTGGACAGACTGCAGTGGGGACTATACTTGAATGAGTGCATGGACAACACTTGGCACAGTGGGATCTTGATCTTGGTGGTGACCACCCATTGCCACTGAAATACAGACCAGTTGTAACAGCCAAAACAACTATTTTACCACCCTCATTCCACCTTCCCCTTCACCAGTAGGAAACAAACAAATTAAAACCTCCCTAGGTTAAATAAATGAATATGTAAAAAAAAAGAAAAAAAAGAAAAAAAAAGAAAATTCATTGCTTGTTCAGACTGTTATACGAAGAAAAGGATCAAGAAAACTATTATGGAAGCTCTTCAGATACTGACGTTGAATAATATAAAAATCAAAGGGAGACAAAACCCATCAAATTACCCTGAAAGAAGAAATTCTGCATCCTGACTGTTTAAGTTCTTCTCTGGACTTGGTTTCCCGATTTCTTTCAGATGCCCATTTCATATACATAAAGAGATTCCTCTGTGTGGCCAAAAACTGCCTTGTTTATTTTTTAAATTTTTTTTTTGTGCATCCTAATCTGTGTAGTGTCTTGTAGCCTTAAATATTGTCAATTCTTGTGATTATAGGCAAAAAACCCCAAAGCAAAACCAAGGGCATTTCAGTAAGTGTGGAAAAAAAAATAAATTACTCTTGCTTTGTCTGGAGAAGTGAGAGAAGGAGTTAACGTTAAGATGAACCAAACACATGAATGCACCGTGCCCGCTGGGGTCTGGCTGTATATTCATTATACAAGGTCAGGGTCTCACTTCCATTCCTCCTAGTGTAATTTAGGTAAAGCCACCACACAATGCCTGACCTTTCCATGGGACAAGCTCCCTGCCTCCCTCCTGACATGCTGCAGTAAATTTGTATGTAATTAAACATAGTGTTCCGACATGCCAGGTCTCTGCGGCCGCCTGGCCTCCCCTCTCCAGCTGACCTTTCAGATTGAATCCAGCACAGACCACCAAGGCTGGGAAATGGCTAGTATCGGAGTGCAGCACAATAAAGCAAGGCATGTCTGCTCAGATTGAAACACACTCCCAGCTTCCCTTTCCACTTGGGCCAGCAGAGCTTGCATTGCAGTACATGCTCTGTGTTGAATCAGGAGGAGGTGTCATGGCAGAAGAGTAGGAAGGCAACTTTTCTCCTCAGTGATGTTTCAGCTACCCCTTGGGCACAAGATACCTCCAGGTCCCAGCCATGACGAGAATCCAATGGGCAAAACACCAAATATGTGGGAAGACCGTGCCCTCCTCTAAGGAGTTCCTGATCTGAACAGTCATCTTTGGAAGGATGAAGGGTCTTCACATTAAGGCCCTCACAAGGTTACACATATTGTTGCTGGCCTGGGATGATCTAGTCACCTATCCAACAGTTTAATAACTCTGGGTGATGAAGGTGGGAGGAGATGGGAAATGACCTGATTAAGAATTGAAGAACCTCTTTTAATCCATAGGAGTTCACCTAAAAAACAGGACTTCTGCTTATAGGAAGCTGTGGGAAAAAATAATGATACGGTGCCATAAGGGATATGTTTAGAAATATAGATGCTTTGAAAAGAAAATACAATATGGTAATACTGGGCATATAAAGACATTCTTTGGAGGTTGCAGATACCATTCTGGAAGGACTACAAGACCTGGTTCCTGTTGCACAGGACTTGGTTATAAGACTGAGAGTTAAGTCACCTATCTTCATTCCTCCGTATCTACATTTGAACTGGTATTTTGGTTTTACTTTATAGTCAATGGAGAGAAACTGAAAGTTCCACAAATTCGACAAGCTTGGACAGCTAGGCTGGGTAGAGGTTTCAACAATTTAGATTTATAAACACAAGTTCAAGAAATTCTGTCCCAACTTCTTCATTTACACACTGACCAGTGAGCACCATTGCAATGACATAAGGAGAACTCGAAGGTCTTTTAGGACCCTGAGTGTCGGACTGTGTGTTCCCAGCTATACTCAGTACATTCAAGTAAAATGACCTCTTTGTCCTCCTTTTTTCTAATAAGGAAAGAGAAGACAATGTAATATGAAAAACTATGTCCCTCTCAATTACAGTAGTATATTACCACCAGCTATGACTAGCACTGTCTAGAATAATCGAAAGCGTGAGAAGCCTGGAAATGAACAATTTTGAAAGAACATTCCTTCAAGCAAATGGTACTGCAAATCTGGATACATCCCTTGGAAATATTTCTCTGCCATGACAGGCATTTAGGACTAAGATTAACTTCCTGTTAGTCAGAAACATCATTATCCTGCTGGTTCTTTTCTGCATCAGGAATGAAGACCCCACAAGGGAAAAGACACTGCAATATACTTTCAGACCAGTCTCCATTGTTAGAAACTCTGCTGTTTTTCATCACCTTCCTTCACAGGCATTTCTAACAAGGAAATGGCTGTATCTTAGGCATCTAAATGACCTTTTGGATTCAAGATTTTCAGATGCACCCTATCAAACTTATTACTAAAATCTTAACACACAACCTTCGCTCTGCTTTCCCTTTACACTCTGATGTTAATAATTCTCAACCCCATCTTGCTCACGGCTCACGATCCCATTGTCCTCTAGAAGTTTTGTGATATTTTCTCCGTCTTTACATTCCATTATTTTAATGGGAAGAGAACTTAGATTTATAGGATGGTAATTGCCAGGTCCAGAAGCAAGAAACAGAAAAAGACCTGTTTTTTGTAGGTCATCCAGCCATTTCCCTTGCCGTGTCTGAATATTCCTTCCTGCATATGTTCCTCTGTTTTGCCCAATGTGCCTGTGAGTCTCCTCAGCAAAGGATTTTCCACCCTTTCCTTTGGGAGACCATGGCTTGATATACTTCACTGCCAGTAAGTGTTTTATTTCTGATATTTACTGTGAGTTTTTCTTTTTTTAATTTTATCCCATTACTCTTAGTTATATCCCCATGGACCATCTTAAATAATTCTTTACATTATCGGCATCTTTCCCCTTCAAGTTTGTAAATTTATTTATTGTCTTGTTAATCACTCTTTAAGAAAAACACAGTTTTTCAGCACCTTCATCCTTGAGATAAAGAGGAGACATCTCTACCTCCACCAGTTAAGGTCATTCTTCCTGTTCTGAAAAATCACAGAGATATCTAGTTAATTTCCTCTGCCTGTAAACACAAAGAATAGCTAAAAGATAATGGACAAGCCTTGCCATATAGTGGCAAGGCAAGAGCATTAAAAGAAAAACCTGAAAGAAAAGGATTTACACTAAAATGACCAAATCCATATAGTAATCTTAAAACCATAACCAAGGAAGTTCTTTGGTACTGTTTCCTTGTGGGGTCTTAGGAAAAGTGATCCACACTGAACTGGCCTCATTAGTAACTTTTACTTTATATTGTGTGGTGAAAGATATACTCCAACACTTCTCTAAAAGATAAAATAAAACCAGAGACCTGAAAAGAAAATGCAGCATTTTAGGAGTATCAAAGCAAAATACCTGGACTGAATCAAGTAGTTTCGCTCTTTCTGTGCTACCCCCCTCCTGAAAATTAGCAGTTCACGAATTTCTCTTCTATAGATTCAGAAAGAAGCAAAACTCTTTGTGGATGAAAGATCTGTTTCCCACTCCCTTTGAGTTTTACGTCTGTATTTTGCTATTTCTAAAGCTCTAAAATACAGGATCTCAATTCAATTACAGGATGCAGATTTTGTTGCAAAGTGCATGTTAGTGCTAGACTTCAGTATCAATAACACCATCATACTTCTCCTTATATCACCAGGATGCAATGAGGATTATTGAGCTAATGTCTGTAAAGGGCTACGAAGTGCTGTTTAAATGTTACTCTTACGAGCTCTTTGGTTTTTGGAGCTCGTTTCATTTCTGTTGAAACTGACACTAATACTTCCTTGACCTTTTGATTCAGCTGCAGCACCTTTGGCAAGAGATCTCCCTTTCAAGGCTGCTGGTATTTCATCCATTTGATTTACCCCTGAGTGTGAAGAACACTTATTTACAATCAGAATTAAAGCACAGGACAAGGGCTGAACAGCCCTGGCCAAAAATCTGCAACACAAAGATTATCAGAAGACGAGGTAGAAAACAGACACAAAGTGTGTCTGTGTTGAGTCCTTCTTGCCAACATCCTCCTTTTGCAGCTTTTGAAGTGGGAGGAAGAGATGTAAATCAAATCCAACAGAGTGTTAGATAGAGTAGAACTGACATTTGAAGCTGCAATGCCTTAAAGTCAGTATCATTATGTCTGCTATTTACTGTAGCATACAACGCTTGGATTAAATGGTAAAGTTCACCTATTCTTCCCATACACACTACAGTGTCATATATGCTGTCACATGTGCACACATACACACACACACATACACAAATTAAAATTAGCTTCACATAAACGTCCAGTGTGAACTTCCGTCTTAGGACATCTGCTGCTGAGACACCTCAGAAGTGCTGTGTTAGTGGGTGACACATTTTTTAAATAAGGTTCAGCTTATATATAGGTTAACTCACTCAAATGCTTCTCCCAAGCTTAAATGCTAGTACTATTTGATATGGGTGGTTGGTGGAGAAGACTAAAATGACTACGGATATAGAGTATCTGAAGGGGGTAAGTTTTGGGACTTCTCAGGCAGGTGCAAGATAATGAGAATCTCACCTGAACTTAGACATCTGCAGTCGTACTGTCAGGGCTTTTTATTTGTAGTCGATGGAAAGAAACAAGCAAGCCGAGGAAACACACGGTTGAATTATCTGAGATGTGTATCTCAGGATGTGATGAATCATTCTCGGGAGAGGACTATTTCTCTCCACTGACCGTAAAGGGACTCTAGCATAACTAGTCCAGACATAGACGTCTGTCTTTTGGCCTTCAAGGTTAGGACAGATGGATCTCACCCCAGGTTATATTTTTTTCCTTAGTAGGGAAAGATTATAGATCTTGAATACAGGGGGAAAAGGACAGTATGGGACCAAGGAAACTCTGAAGTGGTCCTCTGTAAACATATCAGAATGCTGTGGTATCTCTTTCACTCAGCTTAGGCATTGAAATTATTGAATTATTTCTAAATATAACCATCAATTTCCTACTTTACCAATGGGGGTCTGCTGAGCAGCACTGAAACCTGCCAGAGAGAGAGCTTTGTAAATTTAACTACTGGACCACTGCTGCTCAGGTCACTATCCTATTAATGGAGCAATGGAGTCTAAGGTCCTACACAAGAACATCCTATAAACCATATATTGGATACTATTTTATATCTGTCGAACTACAGTGGATCTGACATACATTCCTCAAGCAAATCAAGATGAGAATAGATGTCCAAGTTCCAAGCAAACTGCATATTTGAGTCCTCTGTTCAGTGAATGAATACATCTTCCCATTTACTTTCCATGTCTTTAAACAGCATACTATATAGTGTCATCTTTCATACTATGCACAGTCATCTCGCTTCATGTAAATCTCACCTTGACACCACTCGTGCCAAGCTGAGCTGTACTACACTGATTTCAAATCCTCCTTCTGCAGCCATGCAGAGCACAGACTGAGATGCCATGGAGTGTCTGGTGTCTCAGATGCTCACATTCTGCTACTGCCACATTACTCTCAGAAAGGACCCCAAAGAATGGAATAGTCTACAACAGTGGTACCCAAGATTTTAGTGGGTGTATCTGACTACTGCTGCTGGCAGAGTGTAAAGGTTGTGTTGTGGGTCTTGGATCATAGCAGGGACAGGGTCAACCTCCTGTCTGATCACCTGGAAGACAAGAGTGTTGTAAACTGAGAGCAAATTATCCTGGTGATTACAGCACATGACTGAGACAAGATCTTCTTTGAGTAGGTAGGAACTCTAGGGTTATTTCAAAGGATGCCAGTGTTTCTAGAGGCCAGAGTACTCCATGCACCAAGTGATTTAGGCTGTTTCTCCTAAGAAATGAAAAAGAAGTGACAAAAATACAAAAACATCCTCCCTCACAGTTGTCAGTTTCGTTATTAATAAGCTCAGAGTTGCCTCCTTGAGAAATGACCACCAAGATGATGTCAACTGTTCTTGACTTCAAAAAGGAATCCTGCTCATTTTCATGCCTTTCTAATTTTACAGGAACTTAACACTTTAATGAGATCAAGAGATGCATTCATCATGTATGGCATTATCTTGGGAGATTAAGGTATTTCTTTTTTCCCTGTTTTCTTGATGGAAACATTCTTTCCTCTACTTTTCCATTATTTGTAGGTTTGGCCTTCAAGAATAGTAATTCCTATTACTACAGCACCAGCCAAAGTGGAAATAGCAAAACACACAGAGAAACAGAGAAGACAACACTGGAATCAACAACAACAACAACAAAAACACCAAAAAAACCCCTGCAAAGCACCTTCAGTTTTTTAGAGGGGATTTGAAAAGCTGTCAATTTTCTGCTGATAGCTGACTGGCTCTCTATACCTCCAGCCACAATACGCAATAATAATGAAGCTTTCCACTTCTTATTTCTTTACCTGAGCTTCTCAAAACTCTTGACTAAATCTGAACTTGGCAGCCACGCATCTGGGAAAGCCAGGTAGGCTTTGCTCTGATTTGTTTCTTGGCTGCTCTCAGGATTCATTATTCAAAGACATGTGCTTGGATGGCAGGAGTTGACTTTTTATAGGACAGAGGGCCAGTGCTGGAGTAGATTTGCTTTTCATGACAGGGAGCATAACAAACTCTAATGGGAAATGGTGTTTCCTGCATTAGACACATCAACTCCAATGAAAAGAAAATGGTGGCACCTCCTTTCCTTTTTTGGTGATATCAGTGCTTACCCAGATGCTCTCTCCCCACAGTCCCTGGATCTCAGTTTTCCATTTAAAGAGCTTTGCTTGCTCTAAGTATGTGCCAAGGTCTGGGCCCCGGTTTACTCCCTCTTTTTTCTCACTTGTCTATTTACCAAACAGTAACTGCATTTCACTACTAGTGAAGGAGCTTTCCTCACTTTGGCTCTTCCCTGGTCAGCAGAATTTCTCTTACATTCTGCCTCATGGATTCCATTCAAATCACACTGGAATTTTGGCTTTTCCCTACAGAAATAGAACTGCACCTGGAGGTCCTGAGTTTCAATTTGTGCTTAATCTGTTCATGATGCTCCACTTTTTCACTGTCCCTATCTTGAGGGAGCTGATATTTCACTCACTTGAAATGTGACAGTTTTTAGATATTCTGGGACACTCATTGCTTAGAAGCTGCTCTGCAAAGTGTTTTGTATTTCAAGGTGCAGATTGATGTTTCCTTTGCAAGGGTAACATTGGGCCCCTTAAATGCGACCATTCTACTCATGTCTCGTCTTACTACAGTAAGTCCATCAGGTCCAACTCCTGCCAATCCTATCGATCGACTCTGGCAGCCTGAAATCACTTTACAATGAGTGGAAATTCCTGCTGGAGAAATCCCTCAGCCCTCTTGATAGGAGGAGGAAAGTATTGTGGCCATGCAGTTCTTCTTCATGCAACTCCTGATGGAGGCATGGGAAGTAGAACTCAGGTCACACAATGGAATGTTTCTCTAGACTTGTCCAGGCATGCTCCAACCTAGTTCCAAGCATCTGGACACACAAAGATAGACAGCTCTAATCCTGTACTCCTCCTTCTCTGTGATTTCTCAACATGGGAATAGGGAGAAAACAAGAACCAGGGACTTCAGTTTGTGTATTCAAAACTGAAGTCAAACCTTTTGGAATCACTTGTCTGAATACTTCAACTCTGTTTTCTTCAGGATTCTTCCAAAGCCCTGCACTCTTATTTGTAAAAGAAGAATGAATGGGTGAACCCTCCAATATACCCTATTAGATCATCCTGTACACCTATTGTGGTAAATAACTTGTTTTGGATAATTCTTCTCATCCCTTTTCATTGAATGGCATGTTGTACTTTGCCAAAGAATGAGACAGAACAGAAAGCCAGAGGACGGCTTATTGCTGAACTTCTAGAAGAGATCAAGCAGGTCAGTTGTCTGTTGTCTGGAGACATGAGAGTGCAAGGAGAGCTAAGAGACTCACCAGTGAACCAAGATCTAGTTCACCAGGAGGAGATTTGGATTAGTTAATAGTATTCTGTGTGATCTTTGCATTTTGTGACTCAGTTGGCCTGCCTAGAAAAAAATCAAACCAAAGATAAACTGATCTGGTTTTGCTCCTTCAAGAAAAATAATATTGACTTCCTTTGGAGCCTGCAGTTGGGAACTTGCTTACTGGACAATATAGCTGCCTCAAACCAGACCCTAGTCTTGAGGTGTATATCATCAGTTCGATAGCTCCCAACACTGTGGGGTCTTGACCTCAATTAAACCCTATCCTATGGAATTTAGTGAGAATAGCATGGGTATGCCTTATATGGAATTCAATCAGGCTTATAGTTTAATAAACAAATTGGGTGAAAAGGGGGTAATAAATAGGAGAATTACTGAAAGAGCAAGCTGCCTTTCACAGCAAGAAAAGGGCCCTAAAACAATCCAGAATTTTAGTTATGATAGCTACAAAAAAGGAGTTTTTAGGTAAAAGACAAAAATACACCTTTGGCAGCATTTTATTTACTCATTTAATTGATATTCACTCTCCAAGCTGACACATTTTATTATCAGAGGGGCATGATCTATTACTTAGCAAACAGGATGATCTGAAGTAGAGATGGAAGAGATCTACCGGGACAGATTTTCAAGCAATTTACATGCACTCTTATATATACAAAATAGGAGCACCGTTGCACATATAACTATACATGCAAGTCTGCATCGATGTGTATGCAAATCAGGCTATTGTGCAGGGTATTATGCCCAATCAGCGATTCAATTGGTGCAATTAACCAATTTCTAAGCAGAACTCTTGTAACCAGGCATGCAAATTAATGCAACTGCATGCAAAGCTTAAATCAGCATTTGTGTACCTAAATGTTCTGTGTAGCTAGCCCATTAAATCAGGGTCTGTTTTAATTAGACTGTGTAATTCAAACCAGACCAGATCACAATGTACTTGGAAGTCCAGTAAATAAAAACAAAAACGTATTTTCTGTGTATGTCATTCAAAGACACCATGAACCCCCTCACTACTTCCCTAGGATTATGAAATCGCAATCACAGCCTATGAAACATTAACATGGGATAAACATTTCTCCTGATGCTCAGTCTGAATTTTTTCTCACTTAACTTAATCTTATTTCCTCTAGTCATCCTCCCACTCTAAACACCATCTCCCACAGAATCATAAAGTGGCCGTTGTGTTTGCTTAACTCAATTACAATATTTCTAGGAAATGAATTATGTCTGTACGAAGAAAACAGGAGATCAACAGATATAGAAGGGGCATTCTCTACCATGGGGTCTTTTTGGTGACAAAACCCCTATTTTGAAAAGTCTTGACAGTGTCCCATTCTAGTAAATGTAAACCTTGAGTGTTACATACTAGACTTTGTACAATAAAGGCCTACTCTTTTCCTCAGTTCATCTCAAAGTCAGGCTCAGGTAAACCCTTTTCTATGGTGGAAGTAAAGCAGAGAAGAGGAAACATCTTCCATGGGATCTCATTGTAAATCAGTAACCAAGCAAGGATAAAGTTTAGATCTCTTGAGATCAAATCCAGCAACAAAATCCAGTGAATTCCAAAAAAATCATATCTGAAGCCCTGATTCTTCAACTGGACATACACTGGCAAGTCACTGCAGGCTTAGGCTGTGTTCAGAAACAATGGAGTGATCTCTGAATTCAGTGCAGGAATCCTTAAAAGAGTACAATTAATCCCTCAGAGCTGCAAAATCACAAAGTCATTTAGATTGGAAGGGGTTCATCTGGTCCAGGCTCCAACTAAAGCAATGCCAGCTAAATCAGACCAGGGTTACTTCCTTAACACACATATATATTAATGTAATTTAAAGATGATTTTTATATAGTTTCATTCCTTTGATAAATATGTTTTCTGTAAGTATGGAATGCTTATTTTCTTAATGCAACTGTGCCATGACAAAAGAGGAAAAATTAAAAGTTTAGAGGTAAAAATCTTGTCTAGCTAAAAAGATGAGGTTTATCTACAGCTTTTCCTTAGATAGGTGATGGTGCTAAACCAGTATAAACTCATGGTGCACCAGTGAGTTAAATCCTTGTTGTTACAAAACATGCTTTGGCTGATGGCTTAAAAACATTCTGCTCTATCAGACTTACGTAATATTATGCTTTGCAGATCACATATCTTACAGCTATACTAGAAGCACTTACTCTGTGTTCAAGGTCCCCTTTCCTATATATCAAACAACACAATAATGAAGAATTATACTGAGTTGCTAAAATATGACAGAGAGAGAGAAGGAGGGAGAAACACATTTTTGCAATGTTTTGAACTTAGTGTCATTGGGATTTTTTAATGCATAAGAGGCAGAGTAATTTTGCTCTAGTTCCACATTAATTCCTGCGCAATATGCATTGGGGATATTATTTTTTTACAAGACGTTTTAAAACCAGGCCTGAAAACAAGCAAAATCCATTACTGACTTACAGTAAATTCCTAAAGGATTCTCTGTACTTCTGTTCCTACTTCAAAATGGCTATACACGCACACGCACACAAACAGATTCAGCAAACATGGCAGTATATTTTAAGATTCACTACCCCGAAGAAAATAAGACAAGAAACAGTAGACCCCATTCAGCAAATTTATTGTACTTCCTTAATTTCCAAACCTCAAAAGCACAATGGGCACTTGCAGTACATGATCATTTTTAATTCCTAGAAAGTGATTTAAGATGGGAACATTCCTAAAGATGACTTCCAAAAAAACATTCAAACATGGCCCTGTTCCTAGATTTGAACACTCTGGTAAGGCTTGTAGCCTTATTGATGCTTCATGTTTGATATGAAGTAGGATTGAACTTTTAAAACTATTCTTTGCCATGAAGTCAGGAAAAGTAGCTAGCTGAACTTTAAATCTCTGGCCATATATATGCATATATATATATACACACACACATTGCATGATTCTCCATGACGCTGCAGTAATGGAAAAGACAAGTGATGGGAGGAGAATGGATGGAGACTAGCCCTGAGGAGGAGGGCTTGGGGGTGCTGGTTGATGAAGAGCTGAACGTGGGCCAGCAGTGTGCGCTGGCAGCCCAGAAAGCCAATGGTGTCCTGGGCTGCAACAAAACCAGCGTGTCCAGCAGGGCGAGGGAGGGGATTCTCCCCCTCTGCTCCGCTTTGGTGAGACCCCAGCTGCAGTGCTGCTTCCAGCTTTGGGGTCCCAGTACAATAAAAACATGGAGCTGCTGGAGTGAGTCCAGAGGAGGGCCNACAAGGGGGAATGGGTTTAAACTAAAAGGGGGGAGATTTAGATTAGTTATTAGAAAGAAATTCTTCCCTGTGAGGGTGGTGAGGCCCTGGAACAGGGTGCCCAGAGAAGCTGTGGAGGGCCCATCCTCGGCAGTGTTCAAGGCCAGGTTGGATGGGGCTTTGGGCAACCTGGTCTAGTGTAGGGTGTCCCTGTCCATGGCAGGGAGTAGGAACTAGATGATCCTTGTGGTCCCTTCCAGCACAAACCATTCTTTGATTCTTCTATGATTCTGTGAATATGGTGTCCCCGTATATAAAGAGAGAAGGGGAAAATGGAAGAACATATAGAGTGCTATATTTTCTAATGCTATCAGATGAGGAAGTAAAACTCGAGAGCTTACTTAGATGTCTGGACAGAGTGTGGAAACCATGTCTTTTGAAGCTGTTCCTTGGGATTAAAGGGTTCAGATCCTAAGGAAAGCTGTGGCTGCAGAACTGGGAAACGAGTTGGAAGACTGATGAATGAATCTCAGACCTTCAAAAGACTGAGAGTGAGGAGTTGATTTTGCATACATGAAGGCCTGGATGCTTAAAAAAAAAAAAAAGCAAGCTAAAAATATCACAAAAGATTTTATTGTCTGGTGGTTATAGTTTGCTCATGATGTATGGAAGTGCTGTAGTATCTGGAAAGATAGATGCAGGTGAGAATGAAATGGCACAAATATTTAATGTCAGCACTGTCTAGCTCTTAACACTGTGTGATTTGGTTTAGGTTGAGGATTAGCCAGGCAACTGAACTTGCAGTCAGATTGCCTGTTGTCAGTAGTTACAATAGCGAGTAGCACGTTTTACCAGCACTGGTCATGCTCACAGAATAAAAGGCACGGTAAACAAATGCATTTGAGAAGGCTGCTTTTAAGATTGCAGATGGTAAGATGAGGCCAAGAGAGTTAGTTTTCCAGGTTTTGTTCTGCAAAGAGATTGCAGTTTTGGATGCCCAATTTGAGTCTTCTAGAGTAAAGCTGCTGGTTGTCCTGACTTCTCTTTCAGCTCAGATTCCGGTTGCTTCTCAGAATCTCACATCGTCTTTACCCTACAGTGGCTTATATTCTGTTTCTTTCACCTCAAGCACCCCACATTAAAGCATGCAAAATCAGAGCCCACCCTGACAGATACTGCTTAAAGTCTTGACTATGTCATAAACACAGAGAGAAATCTCCAGAGCCGGCATTTGAACTAGGAACCCGCCAACTTTTGCTGCTCTATTGTCCACGGCTACCTAGACATGGCAGATGTGGCAAAAAGAGACATGATATAAGGATAGGCTCTACTGAATCCTTCACCACATCACTTCATCCATAGTCCATGGAAGGGACTGGGAGGCACAATGTATACCCTATACATATGTGCACATATCTAACTTCTCCCTTTGTTGCACTTTCCACACTAAGCCAAAGTTTCGGATATTAGAAGAAGCAGCAGTGAATTCAAGTGGAAACAGCAGAACAGAAAGGCATTTTGTTGTCACAGGAAAGATTTTTGGTCTCTCTCCTACTACTTCCCTGTAATGTTTTATTAATGTATAAGCAAAATCTAAACAGCCACCGAGATTTCCCCATCAAAAGCGGCGGAGGAGAAAGACTTCATCTCAGTTCTATTTTTAAAGTAAGGGAGTGTGGGGGGGGGGAAGTGATTTTATATTTAGACTTCCAGACAAAGAAAGGAAAGATGAAGCTAGTAAAATGGTACCTTCAGAGTATGTTTTGGGTTAATGGGATGCTGATTATGCAAGCCCTCAGCCTTACAAAAATAAAAGATCCCTGGCTTCTCCTATAAATTGCTGTGTCGTTTACATATAAATGACTCCCCTGTATTGAGCCCCCTCCTCTTTTTTTTCCTTTGGACTTTGTATCATCTCCATCTATTCTGCCAGACAATAAAACAGCTGAACTCATCACCAGAATTTATAGGCTAAGAATTTGCTGTGGTCACCAGCCTAGGGCAATGCAACACAAAGACGTTCAGTCAGGTCTAAAGAGAAGGAAGGAATGTGTGTACATGAGCTTGTGACAGGGAAAAAATAATTATTTCCAAAGATAATTCTTCTATAATCATTACAAGATATATGGCTGTGTAGGTGTATGGTCAGGTATATACAGCTGAATTTGTGTTTGTTAAGTAGGAAATTCCTTGACGTCCTACATCCAACTTTCTGGTAAAATAATGAACGTGCCTGCTTGTCAAAGTCTTATTCAAGTATTTAAACTGCATGTGTAAAACACCATGCCTGTTCCTGTGGAAGATGTGTTCCCATGCTGCCTAGTCCACCAATGTGCAGAGGGTAGGAGATTTTATTCTGCTGTCTGAAGAACGTATGGATGTGTATTACAGCTACACATACGTTAGCATGTTCTGACTTGCTGAAAAGTCTTTGACTTCTGCCTGTGAGTATGAAGGCTACACGCCTGTCAGAAAGCCTGTGTGATAATCTGCATGCGCACCTGTGTATTCAGGCACGTACTGATACACACTGACTTGTATACAGTTATGTCACATCGTGTGAGTGCGCTTTGCCTTGTTTGAAAGTCTCTGTGAGAGTGTGTATATCTGCCTTTAAAAATTGCATTGCCGCAGCATATAAATATTTATATATGTAACTGTCATAAATCTGTCAGCTTGGCAAACGTATGAGTCGCCAAGGTAACTTTGGGAGATTTTTATTGAAGAACTCATAAGCTGGAGTTGAGGAATAGCTGAAAGAAATGAGAATTAATGGCTACTCAACATCACTATCATAAAGTTAGTTACCACGTGTTTCAGAAAATGAAACAGACAGCATGTTGGTGACCACAGGCACAGTTTAAGTACACCACATTTGCTAAAAGCTTAATATTTTGGCTAAAACTAAAGCAGGGTACTAGGTCAGTGTGTTGTGCACTGCTGGGGAACCCTGCACAGTCACGCTTGGAAACCAAAGGCTGTTGTCCTCCTGCATGACACTAGGATTGCTTTTGGAAGAGCCAACAGGATTTTCAGACGGTTTTTGAAGGTGTGGCAACTTAGAAAAAATCCATCAAACACAAATGCTTTTTTCATTGAAACTTCACTGGTATATAGGCAAGTAATGTTCTGTCATTGTGCAGTTATTTCGGGCACTCAGTTATGCAGTTAGCTTTGCTAAGTTCTAGTTAAAGGAAGAAGTGCAGTGGTTTGATATTGCAGAGGTGTTACCAGAAGCTGAAAACACCTTTTCCTTAGGGCTTGTCTACACAGGGAAGTCTTTCCAGAGTAAGCTGGGCAGCGTTCTTCCTCCTGTGGCCCACTGTCCTCTGCTGACTTACATAAAAAACAGTTCAGAAAATAACTGTAAATTTTTGAATACGCCAGCATTCCCTCTAATTCCCAGTCCAGCTTTCCTTTCCTTCTCAGGGCAGACAAACCCTGCTGCCATGTCCATGCACAAGGAAGTTTGTTATTGTAGGCTGAGCTCATGTTGCAAGTGTGGCATGCCTGTTTGCTACAGGATTTGATCAAAAATTCGGAGATCCAAGCTCTGGTTTGGCACCACTGGCTGCTGCTACCTCCAAGCTACACAGCTTATCTCTGGGAGCACTTTGAAAGCACAGACTTGAAAGATATGTGGTTGATTACGTTGGGGATACACAGTAGTTTCTGAAATGTGAGCATGCTCATAAGGCTTAGTCTTCCACTGATTACTATGACTTGATAAAAAAATAATAATAAAAATCCTTGTGCATTCTGTGGGGAGAAATAAGTAAATTTTTACAATAATAAAAAACAAATAAATTAGAAGATGTGCTCACACTTCGAATGCGCTATCCCAAGAAGCACACCTTTAAAATCTGCTAACACAGCTGGTGCTGGGTTGTTTTACAGCACTTGGTGCAACAGCAAGCACACAGAGCCACAGGTCCTCTTTGGATAGGAGAGGTGCTGCTGAAAATTTGCAGCATATCCTCTAGGATTTGCAAATTAACCCAGGAGTGTGCAAGACTAGGACCATTCGCTCCCTGAGGGAAAATGCAGGGGCTTACCTCTCCAGAGATACTTCTACATCTTGGGGAAAACTCTGCAGTGCTGCGGATACAGCTGTCATAACATTTAAATATAACAAGCAACCTTTCATTTCCATGTAGTTAATTAATTTCCCTTCTATTATTATTACTTTTATTAGGCATTCACTAGGACTCCTGTTTCATGTCTCAGTTAAGACTAAGCACTGCAGTGTCTCAGTTTCTACCTTTTCTTTCAAGCACCACATCAATTCATTTATTTTAAAGCACATATTCTTCTTAATGTCTTGTACTTGGGTAGCAAAAGAGAAATCATGAAACTCAAAGTTGTTATCTCTCAATATATTTATACATGTATGTACAAACGTCTGGAGCTGTAACTATATATCCGTATTCATCCACTCACACATACACACCCCCACACAGAAAGAAGCACATTCCTATGATTTTAAATCTGAGGAAAAAAGCTTTGGTGGGCTGGAGGATTGTCTGCATCTAATGAGAGGGAGCAGGATAAAAATACGATAAGCTTAAGGACATGGGAAATCTCCACCTTTTACTCCCAGCAGCTTCCTGAGTTGTGGACAGGTTCACACCCCCAACAGTAAGTTTGCTCACAGTATCTTCTGAACAAGACCACAGCCATCCGGGACAGACAGCAGGGGAATGCCAAAAGCCTCTGGGATGTGATGCTGCTTTCCACTTGTGCTTGATGGGAACAAGCACCTTTCCCCCCTGCTTGGTCTGCCTGGCTGAGCAGAGCTTGCCTCCCACGGCACTGCTGTGCGATGCCTCGCACGGGGACGGCTGGCCACTCTTGGCAGCGCTAGCGAACGACTTCTAAAGCTGAAGGCAGCTTTTGGCTTGGTTTCCATGTAAGTCAGTCTTGCTTACTATTCATCAGACCCCTATCCCTTGCCCTCCTTCCTCGGGCATAATTGGCCTCTCATTATTAGCACATTACGGAGATATCTCGCTTATTGGGGAGTGACGCAGAGTCAGGGAAGCAAGGAGAGGATGCTTCCTGCCTGCACTCTCCCTGTCT
The DNA here is from genome assembly GCA_013399095.1 of Psophia crepitans. Taxonomy (NCBI): domain Eukaryota; kingdom Metazoa; phylum Chordata; class Aves; order Gruiformes; family Psophiidae; genus Psophia; species Psophia crepitans. Next base: position 465,705 of record VWZZ01001792.1, on the reverse strand, counting down.
CACATACAAAATGCTCCTATTTCTTTGTGGTGGAAAAACAAAACCAAACCCCAAGACCCAAACAAACAAAAGCCGAGGATGCAAGTTTTCAGACAGCGACTGAGCAGTGCGGCAGTATATCAGGCTGGATTTACAACATCCCAGAGTGCAGGACAATTCCTTAAAACACACTCACAGTCAGGAAAGTGACTCTGTATAAAATGCCATCTGGGGTTTCCATATTTTATTTTTTCTCTCTCTCTCTCTTAATATTTCCAGGTTCAGTTTGTTAAGCAAAAAATATTTTTTTTTCACTCCCAATTCTCAGCTCTGGCACACTCCCCTAAGGATGGGTTATGTATTACCTGCTCTTACATCATCTTACAGGAGAATGATTCTGAAAAAAAAAAGCAGTTTGATCATTTTCATCCTTACACCTTGTCTGTCACCTTGCAAACCTGTGGAATTTCTTTCAGAGAGCAACAGGAGGCTTAAATACACCAATACTCCTTTGAACCTTCTCCACCTGGGGAAAATTACTTTAACTAACAAGGCAGACAATGAAACAGAAGAACTGGATTTTTTATTTTTCTTTGCAGATGTGTTATGGTTGGGTCACGTAAATCTGCCATCTTGAATTGTTTTATTATGAACAGCTCTCTAACACAATATCTAAAAATATTTAGGTCTGAAAACTGTAAGGATATGTCACAGGTAAATTGAAATATTTATTTTATTGTGCTGAAGAAGCATATAGCTGTTGTGGTAGCAGGGCTAAGAGATATCATTTGGGTCAATCCAAATGTTTTTAAATGTATTTTTGTTTAGTCAGGAAAAACAAAACCAAGAAAAAATAACTAACTGATCCCTGCTACTTGTGCTGCTCCAGTTTGGAAACATGTGAGGAACGAGAAGGAATAATGGTGCAGCTCAATAGGGGAAGGAAAAAAAAAAGTAATTTCTTAATTAAAAATTATGAATGTAACTTTTGTTGTGTAGAATTCCCTACAGAATAGCTCAGATCTTCCTCACTGTGACTTGCAATAACTGCTTAGAAAGCTGGCCTCGACATCGGTACAATTACAATCTTGCTGGCTAGCTAAAGTGAAGTGAGAGGCATCTCTTTGTGCATTGAGTCTTTAATTAAGCAATAATAAATGAGATCTACCCATAGTTGTGTGTGTCAGGATTTGGCTTAGGAAATACAAAGACTGAGGAGCTGTGATTCATGTTCAAATATAATGCATGGTTAGGTAACATCCAAACTGATCAGAGAGGGGAGCCAAGGTCCCGATACAACCCAACCATTCATCACTTATCAGCTTTAACCTCTTGACAGTCTGGGCACCCCTCCCTCCTTTGGTAATAGGTTAATTAATTATCAATTTAGAAGTAATCTTACAAATCAGCTGTTGGCCTTGATAAGAATTAATTGCAAATACTTTTTGGGGAGGAACATATTAAATGGCCCTTTCTTTAAAAGAAAATATCATCAGAAAGCAGATGAGGAATAAGACTCCTAGAGTGGTTCTAGAGATAGGAGAATTGTCTGAATCCTCTTCAGTGGGGATGTGGAACTCATTAATTTTATTTATTGAGGAATTACTAAGATAGTGATAAAAATGTTCTAAGCTCATTTACAATTCTCACTGGCCCACCCGTGTTCAAATCCCTCTGAAACAGAAACTTCACACACCCCTCCTTCCAGTATGGGGTTTAAATGCAACCTAGCCCACTTTTCACTGAAATTAGCCAAGCTTTTTAACTATTTTGAGTAGTATTCCTGTCACTTAAGTTTAGATATCTGGACCTGTGTTGTCTAGGCTCCTCCTGTAATCAGCAGAAATCTCTTCAGTCTATTCACATGATGAAATGCAAGTGTCCACTTTGGGCTGAGAGGACCTGTGACCTGAACTTCAGTACCTGTCCTGTCTACCTACCCACTGACTCTGAAAGCAGCCTCACTTGTTCAGATGAAGGCATGCATATTCTAGGCAGATCACTCCTCCGAACAACATTCAACTTGACCCTTTTACCACACTGAAACTTTTTTTCTGTGCTGGTGGCATTAGCCTTGCTTTACAGGCAATAGAGGAAAACAGGAACCTTCCGGGATGGATAGGGTGTCATGTTTTAGATGTCTGCTTTAGTATGAGAATGATCTTGCAAATGCTAACTCTTCTTCATGGATCACAGAGGTTGTCTAGAGACATAGGTGGTTATATCATGTGAAGTCTGTGTTTGCTCAGATGAATCACTGTCTAGATAGTCTGGCTACCATCTGTCTCAATGCCACATTATCTTTAGAGGAATAGGTTGGACTTCTGATGTTCTTGAAAACGACTTCTGTTAGACTATTTCACCATGCTGAGATGGAGCTTCATGGCCATCATGAACGGCCACAGCCTTAGGCTGATCTTGCCACAATATATGAAGTGTAAAGTAATCATAACAGTAGCTGATGTCAGACTGCAATATTGAGTTCCAGAGCAAGATCTTAAAAACACAAGTCTCTTCCAGCTTTCAGAGGCTTTGAAATCTGAGATTCAATCCATCAGAAAAACAGTACCAGATATAAAGAGTTCAGTGAATCTAGATCTAAACTCCTCTAGAGTTGGAAGAGCTTTTCACAAGTAGTCTTCTCTAATAAGAATTCAAACTCCCTGGACCTCCTGATGTTTACCCATTACGAGAAAAATATATGCTTCATTTCCCATTCCCATTAACATGGATAGCTGTGGCAAAGGTGCATGAGAACCAGCGGGTTTGTAGCTCTGCAGCCATATGAATTATCAGCAAGATGCTTTGAAACCACTGGAGTCCGATGTTTGCATCTCCTGCATAGAGCCATCATGAAGTCTATGCATCACTTAAGTCCTACCTAAGCACTCAGCTGGGCTCTGCTCTCTCATATTCCGTGCTGCAATGAGATCAACCCAAACTATTGCAACCATCAGCGATGTCTGGCTCAAGTTTTTAGGAATAAGTTGAAAATTTTTTCTTATTTTATGGTTGAGAGCTTGCTTATTTCTTATGATAACTAAGTAAATAAAAAAGTGTCATATAACAGACTCTTATGCTTCAACATTATATTATCTTATTAAGGTAATTTTTAGTCTGATGATCTGATTTTTCCTCCCATCACTTTTTGGGGTTTTGTTGGTCAGAAAGAACGGAAAACTCTTGCAAGAAAATTCTGCTAAAAAAGAAAATCTCCCAATCTGTGCAGAGAATATTGGAAGGGAAAAAACAACTCCAACAACAAAATAATAAAACACCCGCACTTCTATAATTTCAAAATAATCACAATTCAATAATCTTGAGACAGGAAATATTGGGTAAATGCCACTAGAAAATTACTTTCTGCTTTGAAATTTCAGTACCTAAAGGACTAATAAACATAGTAAGATAAAAAGCAAATTAAACAGTTTAAAACCATGATCTTAAAATAGATTCACCTGATCTAATCTGATTGTCTAAAATCTTTATTTACCACATTTTTCCCAATTTTACTTTCCATCACAACTGGAACAAAAAATATTATATAAAAAGCAATCTCAAAACTTCTTCAATAGGAAGAAACAATTCCTGTCCAGCTCTGATATATCACTGCCCAGTTTTGGATTTATAATTAGAATAACATTATTTAGCCATTCCTCTGCTAATGAAGATTCTCCTTGAACTCAGTGGTAGGGGGTAGCATCTGTGCCGCAGGAAGACCTATTTTTTGAGCCTCCCTGTCACCATGAAATTCTAAGTGGCCACAGAAAGAAGTGTAAGAAACACCGTGAAGTCACAGACACCGACGAGTCTGTTACAAAAGCATTTGCTGCTAGGAATATGAACAGCATTGTTTCTATTTCTAACTACAGCACAGTTCCTAAAATGTTTTCCCTAGAGCCATGCAAACCTGTTGTTGCAAGAAAATGAATGGAAATTAGGTTTCTTAGGTGGTGGTTTTTGTTTGGTGGGTTGTTTTTTTGTTGTTGGGGTTTTTTTCTTTTTTTTTTTTTTTTTCCCCTTATCAACACAGGGGGCTGAAATTTTGCTCCTGTATGTTCACAGTCTTCTGAGTTTGATAAAATCTTTGGTCTCAGATTCAAGCAAATCATTTATTAATTCTTGGGCAAGACTCAGAGTTTCTTTTCAAACTGGGAAAGTTCTGCCATTGAAACCCAACATCTTTATGAGTCTCAGAGTAAACAGGGATGTGAAATTCAAAGAGAGATTTTTATTTTTTTTTTTTAATCTACGAACCTGTCTGAAAATGGAACATAGCCTTCTCTGAACAGAATCCCTAGAGATTCACAGTCCCTGCTAACCCTTCAGCCCTGTATTCCTTACCAAATAGATGTCATACATCATTTCTGAAACTTGGACTGCAAATGGGAGCTGAGAATGTGCATTTCCTAGAGGCAGGAGTAAATGATTCCCCTGACATCTCTTTCTCATATATGGCATTCCACCACCTATTGTCCACTCCGTATGCTTCCTTCTCCCTGGTAATACCCCCAAGAGATGGCTGATGTCCTGCAAAATAACCAGAGAATGCATCTTTAATTGGGTCCAGAAGAAACTTTATTACCCTGTAGCTAGCTTCTTAGGTTTTTTCTATAACAAATTATCCTAATGATCTGACCCAGGACCAGATGTTAATTGCAATGGAAAGTAATCAATTTCCTTTACTGAGCGTGAACTCATTTGCAAGGTTAGTCAGTGAGCAGATATGGAGTTCTTAATGAGGCAAGAACCTAGCACACCTTCTGGGTTCCTTGTGTCGATTCCAGGTTTACTGCATTGCACCCATTTTCACTCTACCAGTCTTTAGCCAGGCCACCCTATTAAAAAAAGTGGCAAAGAAAAAAAATCACAAGCTGTCTCTAATCACTTGGTAAAGGTTGGAAAAAATAATAATGCAACAACCATAGCCATCTGAGAGCGGTAGATTCTGAGAGACAAAATCACCCTCTGCATATATATAAAAATAAAAATAAAAAATATGTAAATCACACAGGAAATTATGGCTAACGGCATGTTGTTTAATAGAGGGTATTATTATAAATATGGGAGATGCTCAAACAACAAATTAAGCCTGCAGTATTCCGAGAAAGAGCTCAGAGGATGCAACCTAAATTCTAACTTGGCTGCTGTCTTCGGTGTTTCTGTGCTTTCGTCTGGGTTTTATATTACCACCGAGCACAGCTTTAAGAGGGAAAGGTTGGGCCATCCAGAGCGATTAAAATATAAAGAGGGGAGGGCAGGAGCAGGAGGAGGTACTTAATCTTCCAGTGAACTTCTCAAAAGAAGTAAGAAAAGAGCCCTTGCTGTGGTTGGATGTGAAGAGTATTTTCTGTCCTGGGGAGGACAGGGGAGAGTAAGGTGATCTGTTCAGCAGCCACCAGGAAAGCTCAAACAGCGCAGCCTCTATTGTATTTGCACCAGTGGAGCTTAAAATTGGGCTAGACACCACTGTTGTGAAGAGTAGCCTAGCCTTCCTACCTAGGGTTTGCAGCGGGGCAGGTATACCCTACCGCTGCTCATGGTAAGTCTCTAATCTACCCTGACTCTAGGAAACAACTTTTTTATTTTCTTTTTTTTTTGTTGTTAAGAAAAGATAACCTTCCCCTCCAGCTCTCTCAATTCCTAATTCTAAAGCAAGCCCTGCTGCTTTTCAGCCAAATTTTTATTGTACAAAATCCCGTATCCACCGTTTTACGTGTGAAAGGGGATCATAAATTTAAAACAAGGCCACTTTTAACCAAACTTAGTTTTAAAATATTTAAGAATAAGCCCCATTGCAGCAAGATTGAACTTCATATCTCTGTTAATTGGAAAACTGTAGATACAAAATGAAATAGTTGTTTCTCACAGAGTGACTTCCACAAAATCCTCCAAGTTACACCAGCTGTCAGAGCAGTCTCTATCCAAAATACACTTCTGGGCAGGAGGAAGAAAAGCATGCTGTCAGGTGAGTGGTAATAATTCCTAGGACCATCACCTACTTTCAGAAGGACGTGTCTCACATCTGCATTCCCAGCAAATGATTCTGGGAGTTCATGTTTTTGGGAACTGGCAGTACCACTCCAGGGAGGAGCACACCTCAGGTGAGCCCAGACATGAGGGCAATGTGCTATGGAAGTGGTGGAGGCAGGTAAGCAAGAGAAATCTGACAGAAAAAGGATTAATTCAAGAGGAGGAGTGGAAAAAAAAAATCTATCTCCATAATATATTTTTATTCATATATATTATAGCAGCTAATTGCAAAACTGAAATCTCAGTGGCCCCCAATGGAGTTACATAAAGCACTAGTAATTTTCGGTGCATTCAGCTAGAAAGGGATATTGGAAGGTGCATTCTGCATCTGTCTACATTAATAAATAGCGGTTCAGTAAGAGACTTTCTCAGTGACGAGGTCACCCCCATGTTGTGCCTATATTAGAGACCCTTTCAAAGTGCACACGACAGGTTGTTCTGCTACGTCAAGGACAGGGTTCGACAAAGCCTGGCAGCTTCCCAATTTGTTTGAGGTGAATACGAATCCTGGAGGTGAGGGGGCTGTGCCCATGGCTGCGGAAGAAAATGTGCTTTTCACTGTCACGTCTTGCACGCTTTCAGGGGCAAAACCTGAGTGGGGCATTTTGCATGGGGTGGCTTCCCCGCCAAATGGAGTTGATTGGGAAGGATGTTTAAGGAAGAAAATGTAGCACTGTGGCCCTGGGTGAGGAGAGAGGATGTGCATCAGCTCTGCTCACAGCTCTGTGTGTGCCCTGTAGTTATCTCAACTCAGGCAACAGGAGCAAACGTGCTTTATAAAAGTACTTTCCTACCAGTCTTTCAAACTCTCATCTTGCCTGTTTATACATTTAAAGTGGAAATCAGAGGATCGAGTGACTGTCACTGAATTTGTGAGAAGATGGGCCTGATAACTACTTGTGTTGTGGGGCAGCTGAAGACTTTGGACCATTGTGTCGCAGAGGCAGCCCTGGCCACAGCCAGACCCACCCCTGGAGTCCATCACACCCCTCTCTGCCTGCAACAGGCAAGGAAGAGCTGCCCCTGGGGCTATTAGGTATCAAGCTGCTTTGACAAAATTGATATCAGCACCATGAAGACCGCAAACCTCTTCACTGGAGTTTGATCTTATCTGCACATAGCTCTGCAAGCCCAAAGCTCGTTGATCTGCCTGTCAGGCACCAGCACAGATATCTGCATGAGTAATCACTGCAGGTCCAAAACACTGCATGTAACTTAGATACCACTTTCTTCCTCACTTCTCGTTTCCCCATCTCGCCCAAAATAACAACCACACAACAGTTATTTTCGCCTGTTCACCAGAAGAGACATCCAAAAGCACTTCCCTGTCTACTTGTCTCCTCTTCTTTCTCCTCAGAGTTTCTCTACACACCAAGAAACACTGTTTGCTGGACATTCAGTAAATATGCCCTCACTTTTGTGAAGTTGCTTAGGAAAAACTTTTCAACAGAGAATGCTGAACGTGGCCAGGGAATGCACTAAGTCATTAAGATAAAGCTGCAAAGAAACTGCAGAAGAAGTATCGTGAGTTCACAACCTGTGCCATGAACCCCAGACCCCACACAAACACATTTTCTCGCTACACGAAGGGTCAGTTTTGGACAGACTCAGACAAATTCAGCCAGCCTTATTAGCCTGGGCTCTGAGCCAGCATGTTGTAGCTTGCAGGGCTCAGAAGAGGGGCTTGGGTGCAAGATGTGGGTGATGCAGGAGGTGGGAAAGTGCAGGTAGCATGGAAAGAGAGAGGTGGAGGCAGTGGCAGGAACCCAGGGCACAGGGTGAGGATGCAGATGATGCTCAGGGAAGGAGGGAGAGAGATGGGCTCTGCAGCCAAGGCAGCAAGAGCACACAGAGGAAGAGGCGATGGCAGCAAGGCATGCATCAGGAGACTGCCATGACGCTGGGCTTAGTCACCCACTCCAGTGACAGCCGCTGCACCAATGTCCCAGCAAAGGCAACCCCGCTGCGGATGGCACTTAGCCAATTGTGCAGTGCTGCATGTGGGGAAAAAGAAACTTCTTCCTGACCCCTGCAGGCAATCAGTTTACGCCCTGAAGCATGAGATTTGATTAGCCTCATTATCTCAGCTTACATAACTGTAAACGTTATTAATGGTAATAAAATTATCTAGCCTGTTTTAATAATACAGCCACAGTATTTGTCTCGATGACCTCCCGTGGCTGTAAGTCCCACAGGGGACTGGCACATGGCATAGTGGTTCTTTTTATTTATTCTAAATTTACCAGCCATTAATTTCACCAAATCACTCCTTGTTCTCCCATTATAGGATGGAACGAGAAGAAGCTGATTAGGTGTCTCAGTGCACCTTTCTGATGCCAAACACAAGTGACTCCAAGTCTGATTAATAAGTTTGGGAGTAGACACCACTAGGCCTTCAAACCCTGGGATTAATCCTCTATCCCTAGAGGTCTACTAATGTATTCCCATGATATCATGGAACTTGGCCTGAACTTTTTAAAACCCACCATGCAGTTAAGGAGATTTAATATGCTAGGTGTGAACTCATCAGTTACTTGAAGCCTAAGCTACAATTTGGGCTTCCAAGTATTTCAAAGTAACACAGCTGCCCTGACCTCTGCGGAGAGGTCTTGCCAAGAGAGATGCAACCACATCACTTTGTATTTCAGACATAACATCTTGCTCCATCTCCGATGTTCTGCTTTCCGCGTCTGCTGAAGCGACCAAGCAACAGTGCAAATCTCTCTCCTGCCAGAGGATGTTGTTTCCCCCAGTGGTCTTCCCCAGTGCATACTCTGGGAGTGTTCAAGAAAGGAAAAGCTGGAGATGGCCACAAACTCTTCTTTAGGTGATGCATGCTTGCTTTGTACTATGAGAGGTGGAGGAAAATCCTGCCTTGTCTCAACTTGTGCAGAGAAGTAGCTGGGCAAGTCAGATAAAGACTAAGAGAACAATCTGTTCCTTGTCTTGCCTGCAGCAGATTGTACCTGTCTATACAATTTTTATGGAAATGCTGAGAATCTGTTCCCATACCCATAGTTTTAAATATAAAGGATGGTATTATGGGACAAAGTTAGGGATAATTTGAAGAGTAGAGAAGTAATAAAGAGTTACTACTTTACAGTGCTTCTGCACATGGTGTTGTACTGTTCTCACACAGGATGTGGGGGAAGCATACCTCCAGCTTTTTCTTTCAAGAGTAAAGATATAATGATAGAATTAATATTCTTTATTGTTTGGTTGTGTTTTTTTGTTGTTGTTGTTGGTTTTTGGTTTTTTTTTGTTTGTTTTTGTTTTTTTTTTTAAAAACAACTGCTTTTTGCCTGCTTGTTAAAAATACACTATGTAAACGTTTGCTTATTATCATAAATGAAGCTGTTCCAAAGTGACTAAACTAAAATGAGCCTAGTTGAAAATAAACAATAAGGTCAACATGGAGGCTCTGTTGTTGGTTGGCCTAACACAATTCACACCTTAGATTAAACCCTTCTGTTTCTTGTTTAACCGTTTGGAGAAACCATTTGTAGAGCTATTCTGATCCAAATGAGAAACTGGGGTAAGAATTTCTTTGGTTTGTAAGAAAGAGGAGAATTCTTCAGATACCATGTCAGGGGCAGGGGAGCAGCAGTGGGATGAAGGAGGAATTTGCTCTGTGCACCATGATGATGACATTTGTTCGCAGACAGCATATGCACACAGGGGTCCATTCCAGAAGCCACTGTGTGCTATTCCCTCTTGAAGACACCATGGGTCTTCAGCAACAAAGTGTGTAAGATCCAGATCTGTCATAACAAAAAGACCCCTGAGACTTTAATTTACATAGGCTCAGTGGTTTTGGGAAGAGGGAGTGTAGCCTCCTGCCTGAGGGTACAGCTGCTAATATTGCCACCGAGCTGCTTCCCTTTCACCTGCCCAAGGAACAGCCTTTTAATGTTGGAGCTGAATCCAGCCAGCGTCCTGAGGCCAGGGAGAAGGAAAGTCCCTTGTTTCGGGCAAGAGCAGTTCCCCAGTAAAAGGAGCAAGAAGCAGAGCGATTGCTGCAAACCCTATCAGCTTTCAGAGCGAGGTGCAGGTCTGGGTAAACCTTATGGAGAGCCAGTGTCCTCCAGGCCTTCCCTGTGCAAATGCTGCTCCTCGTTACCGCCACGACAGCATAAATCTGTGTAGATAAACTCTCCACACTGAAGGCAGAGCTGAATTCCCAGTCCACAGCATTGACCTACTAGTTAAGCACTGCAGTGCCGTTTGCTGGATTCCCAGTGCAAACATATGCTTTCAAACACAAATTGGGATTCTTCTAGCAGATTAAAGCTGTTTTCCTTCCCTGGAAAACAGTCTGTGAGGAAGAGAGCTAAAGGCTCAGCTGCCTCACCGTGCTGCCTGGCTCAAGAGGATTTAATATTCAAGTCGCCTGCCTTCCATCTTCCCCCACTTCCTCTTCCCCCTGCCTNTCCACGTCTGGTGCCTTCCTCCCACCGATTTCCCTCAGGTCAGAAGAACTCTGTCATCAATCCCCCACTGAGACTTATTTCCAAAGATCAGCACTGACCCAGAAGTCACTTGGCACTGCACCATCAGAACAGCGTGTGCCGGCGCTGCTGAGAGGAGAATCTCACAGAGACCGGATTCAGGATGTCGGGCCGTCTGCTAAGCACTTGTCAGGCTCCCATATTTCAGAAAGAAGTCTTTATGCGGCTGACCTGGTGACTGGAGGATGTATTTATAAAACAACACACAAGGGCCAGGCTGGTTGACCCCATCGTAACACTCTGCATTGCTGAGCAGAAGGGCCTGTGCTGGATTCCTGGTTCTCACTGCTCTCGCCCAAAGACAGGAGCTGGGCAGTAGGAGGTTGCTGCAGGGCTTGGAACCAGGCAGGGATGGGAAGGGGGCAGACATCCAGTGTTGGGGATGTGCTGCGGGATGAAGGTCTATAAGGAAAGTGGATAGAGATGCATGCAAGTTACCATTTGAATTTTGCACCCAGCCATGGGCAGAGGGCATCCCTGGGGTGACACAAGAGGAATAACCTCCTACTCAGCTCTGGTGTGAGAGAGGGACCACATAAAAAGCATTCTTCAGCTCAAGACCCCTCACTAGAAACCGTACACAACACCATGCCGTCTTTCCTGCTCTGGGACTTCAGCTGCTGCCTCAGGTTTCATCGCACATTTGCTTCTGGCAGACAAAGTCAAGGGCCAAGGGAAAAGCAACAGCACTGTCCTGTGGATGTACTCAGCCAAGGAATCAGCAGACCACTCTCTACATGAAGGATTGTTTGTAAGCACAACCCAAAGGTAGCTTAGACCTTGTGAAAGAAAGAACAGCAGAGCCCTGTGATGCAGATTAAAGAGGGAAGAGACTTTCCCCCAAAATAGACAATGCAACGAGATGTCTTGGCACTGAGGAGTTAATCCTTCTACCTAGAGGTTTCCATCCCATTGGGATTTTGTCTGTGGCCTGCAGCAAGTGATGGCCCCACCCAGCTCATCATTTCTGAAGGCAAGATACATCCCTGCAAAGGAGGGAGCCTTCTCCACATGAATACCGACTACAATTTGCAAACATCCCTCACACAATCTCTGCGGTCAGAGCCTGAACAAACAGATACATTTTCCATCACAGCCTAAAAACGTCCGCTCGGCGTCTGCCAGCTCAGAAGACACAAAGTTCCCCCAGATCTGGGGCCAGTGGATTGCATCCTGAGTGCAGACATGGGACAGCCGATCCCACAGTCAGAGCAGGACAGATGGAGAAAAGTGCCTTGCTTTGCATACGTAGATGCCAACCATAAAGGAACCTTGTGACAAAAAACGATTGCACTGACTGTGTTCAGAAGCTGGCTGGGACTGTACCTTTTCACTGATAAAGGGAACCCATGCCTGGGAACATCAGTGCTGACTTCGTCAGTGTTAGCTAGTGTCTCTAAGCAGGTGAGGACAAAGCAACAGTGATGCCTATTCAAGCAGTTTTGAAGGTGCAGATCTGAAATGTGACCACAGCTTTTCACTGTGGTTGGTCAGAGTATGACATACCATTATGGTTCTGTCTTCCAGGGTGAGCAAAATACATTTTTGTAGTGATATTTCAAGTTGTCATGCTCACAGATACAAATTTTGCATTCTCTGAATGCTGTTAAATCCTCAAGGGCTTAAGCATTCAGAAGAAGGGAAAAGGCCACTAATGGAAAATGGAGAAAAAATTAAAAGGAGCCACAATGTAATGCATAGCTAAACACGAGCACAGACACACACAAACACACTGAACTCAGTCCTACTTTGAATGGAATTACTCTGGGAAGAACAATTCCTTTCACTCCAGGAATTACTGGGTGAATTTCTCCAGCCCATGTTATGTAGGTCAAAGCAGATTATCACAGTAGTCCTCAGGGCTTTAACATCTATGAATATACCCAGCTGATTGCTGAGCAGGCCTTTGGAGTGGCTCGATGTAATCTTTTTTGATACCGTTCAGACACAGAGGATGGGTGCACACTTGAGCTAACAGGACTGTATTTTTAAATAACAACTCAGATTTTCAGTGCTGAGAAACTGGATTCACATCCCAATTCACTTACTTTCCCAGCCTTCGCTTTGATTTCTGTGCAATCTGGGAAAGGGATATGGGACTTTAGCTGCCACTGCACGTCCATGGGACAGCTTCTGCAGGCAGCAAGAGTTAAAATCCCTTTCCCTACCCTTTTCTCAGGATGGCACTGATGCTTGTCTGACTTTGCGTGGGTCCTAACCCAGGCTCAGCCAGACCACATGAAGAAGCTGTTTCATCTCAAGCCTGATGAGTGCTACACTGGTGCAGCAGGCAGAGCACGAACACGCAGCTTAGGGCAGGAGACGACACTGCCCCTTTTTGTGGCAGCTTGCCATTGGAGCTATTTACTTACACCATCAAAACATGTCCTTTGCTGTCCTGACTTAGGAGCTCTGGTGATTTATGCGGGGCTGACTTCAGACATCACTCCCCTCTAACTCAGCTAAGTGCCTCAATAGCGACGACAGAAGAACCAAAGCCGCCTCCTTTCCCCGTGTCTCAGCAGAGGACGGCTCCGGCAGGAACCGGAGCTGGCATCTGTTGCATGTTGCGTTAGGACCTCGGGCTGTGAGCTGCAGCAGCATGGAGCAGACGTGCCTTCTGCTCTACCGCCTTGTCTGTGGGGAGCAGCAGACGCTGGGGAGAGGGGGAGACAGGCACTGCTACAGATTCCTTATCATAAAACACCAGGAGCCCTGAGTCAGAGCAAGGGCCAGGTCTCCAGGCGTTTCAATCTTCCGAGCACAGGTCCAGCTAATTTTCAGGGTCCTCTCCTCCCTCCTCTCTGTCCACATAAGGACTGAGTTATCAGGACCTCAGTATTCACCCCACGGTACAGGTAAAACCAACATTAATTCTTTGCTCTCCCATCTCACCATTTCTATTTGAGGAGCTCTTGGTACCTTGGGATGCAGGCCTTATACTCTGAGTTTAGCCCCCAAGTAAATCCTCAGAGGTGGCTGTACTTACTCTTTCCATGCCCATTGCTTTAAAAAAATATAATAAAAAGATGACCACATTAGTATGCAGAGAAAGCCAATTTATACAGGGCATTAGGCATGCAGTATAAATGAGGCTACAGGAAGAGCAGAGTGGATGGTGAATGTTTATGGAATAAGTTAACAACTGGGAATGATGTTGCATTTTCCATGCAAGCAGACAGACAGATATAACATGGTCCCAACAGGGAAGAATAAATCCCTGTAGTTTGTGGCCTACTTTCAGCTTCATTAATGGAATAAAGGCCAGGAGGCATGATGTCATGAAATTAGCTTCCTAATTAAACATTGCCTTTGCCTCTCTTCCCCTCCCCTCTCTGGATGAAGTCAGTGGCTTTGCTGGCTCAGAGTGCTTGCTATTTGTCAAGGGTTGAAACTCCTTCTGAGCAGGGTGTTTAGATGTCTTTTCCAGCATCTCGCAACAGCATGATCTACAGTTTGAAGACCAGAGATTGGCACCCTGGCTTCCTTTTACAGGATACCTTGTAAATAAAAGGACTGTCTGATGCTTAGACATATCCATATCCTTTCAAACACCTGCCTGTGCAAAGCTCTCCAAGAACCTCTGAGAAATGTGCTATGTATAGCTGTTAAGGATCCTAAAGTAAATTTTCTGTCTGGGACACAGCAATAAATACATTCTTTCACCCCAACTTCTCACGTACAGAAGAGTCAGAATATCAGCCATAACCTTGGACTATACTCTTTATCAGGGAGTGTAGTGACAGGACAAGGGGGAATGGGTTTAAATTAAAAGAGGGGAGATTTAGGATCAGATATTAGGAAGAAATTCTTTCCTGTGAGGGTGGTGAGGCCCTGGCACAGGGTGCCCAGAGAAGCTGTGGAGGCCCCATCCCTGGCAGTGTTCAAGGCCAGGTTGGATGGGGCCTTGGGCAGCCTGGTCTAGTGGAGGGTGTCCCTGCCTGTGGCAAGGGGGGTTGGAACGAGATGATCTTTGAGGTCCCTTCCTACCTAAATCATTCTGTGATTCTATGGGTCTATAACCCAAACTGTGTGATGAGCTTGCCTTATTAGATATCAGGAGATTGGCGCTTTTGTGTCTTATCCTCTCCTTGTTATTCCATGTCCATCGCTGCTGAAGGATCAGCCTGTCTGACTGCCTGAGGAGATGGAAGCAGATTAAAAAACATTTTCCTTCCTTCTCCAGGAGTGTACAACAATGTTGAGGAGCTGAGTTTCTGCCTCATGAAAGGAGACCAGAACCATGTCATACCCACCCTCTCCAATCCTGCCTAAGTGCAGTGAAGAAGTAAACCCAAAGGACATCCTGCTAAAGAGAGGAAGATCTAGCCTTTTCCTCTCTTCCTACTTCTACAAGATTTTGATTGGTAAATCCATTGTTTTCCTCCATGGTTTGGTCTTACTGTGAGTGAATCATACACTGAAAAAAAATAAAATCAGTATTTTCTCCATTACATAATTTTTTGGTTTACAATAACAACTCCAGGAAGAGAATATCATAAAGAGAGTATCATATGCTGAGAGCATACTCAGCTGTATCATAAAAAAACCCCAGTCACAGGCTTTCAGACTAATCATAAGTTTGTGGCATCCTGGTATGCTCTTGTAGTGTAATATGTGTAGATCAAACCCTTAACCCAGTTATAATCATAAGCAAAGTAGACGTCTCCCAAGTTTCTGCACATCCATCATTGGCATGGAAATGTTTGTTACTCTTTTCTGAATTTACAATACAGGGAGTGCACTGACCTTTCTCCCAGAAAATGTCCATGGCTTTACTTTGTTCATTCAGCTAAAAATGCTGCAAATACAGTACGGCCATGAATAATAGAGAGCCCAAAAGTTGATGTTGCCAAGAATGGGTGACTCAGGAAGTCGTTCAGACATATGCATGAGAACATTTAGCCCTGCAATTCATCAAATGTGGATGCATTGCTCATATTTATCATTTTTATTCCAATACCAAAGCAGAATCTACTGTATTTATTAAAAAAGTAACAGTCCTTGCAGCAAAGTAGTTTGCTGAAGATGAGCACACCTCAGTGTGAGGCCAAGATCCCACTCTCCTTGCCTTCCTTACTCGAGTTGTGTGATGGGGATACATATGTCTTGATACATTTCTGTGTTAGAGTTCACAGTGTGGGGCAGGAACATCCTGTGGAGATTCGGATGGCTCTAGTTTGCTCATATTAATCTCCATATACAGAGCCCACAGCACTGGCACTGCTCCAGTTTCCAATTTATCACCTATGGGCACCCTACATCTCCTTAAATCCTACATGTAACAGTATGGGGATTCAGAAATGAGCTGAACTGCCCTGTAAACATGAATATACCATTGGAGTGTGTCTAACTTTCAGGGGTTCTGACTCCCTTTTGCCTCAGCCGTCTATCCCCACTTGATGAATCACACTGATGCTGGCCAACTGAGGCACGGAACAAGGAAGTGAGAGAGGCACAAGGTCATGGAAAAAAAAGGTGGTGTCAGTGCTCCGAAACATGATCTATAGCCTTAATCCCAAACCAAACATCCTACCCACCCTGCACGGCCCCTCCCCGCTCCCTCTTCCCACTCTGCCGTACAACTCCCAGTGTGATACTACTACAGGGCATCCCTGTAATGTATGTTAAGTAAGTGTGTGTCTCCGGGTGCGCTTGTCTCCCATTGAGATGGAGCTATTTTCTCTCACTCGGCATCTTTTGTGCAGGTGCATGCTTTACAAACAGAAAAATCAGCACTCTGCAAAAGTGTTTCTGTTAACATTTATCACCCCTTCCCTTAGTCATCACCACAGCAGCCCTCCCTGGGGAATGGGAATGCTAATTCAAGGGAAGATGTAATGCTAGTCCATTGGGAGCCCTGGATTAGCACAACACCACAAAAGAGAGAAGGAGGAAAAAGAGAGAGATAGAAAGGGAGAAAGAGTCCTTCTAAAGACAGAGACAGAGTTGAAGTCTCATTCCCTTTTATTGCAGCCCCATGCTTTTTAATTGTTCCGCCTGGGTAAATCCTTCCTCTGTGATCCTGTTGTTAATGAAAAAGTCCATTGCGGTCATTCTGCTGGCTTTAAGCTTATGCTTGTCCAATGGTTTCTTGAATCCCAGAGCTGTTAATATATCTGGAGTGGAGCAGCTGCAGGGCAACCTATTTCTATGATAATGTGTATACAGAGCTTTTATCTTTTTTTTTTTTTTTTTTTTGGGTAGGGGGTTGGGGTAGGGGGTAAGAGGAGAATGATGCTTAACTGTTATCCCCCTTCCTCTCCTTCACCTCTGATCCTTCTCCTAAATATTTCCAGAGGGTCCACACATAGCCTCAGGTGTTAGCATGCAACTTCAATTTTGGTAGGCCACTGTTAGGGGCTGAGACTTTATCTATATCTGCCTTGAATAAGGCTCAGTGTTGCCGCCGAAAAGTCACGACTATACAATAGTTAATATCTATAAAAAACTAGGATGGTAAAATGAAAATCTCAGGCTATCCCAAAGTGCTTTCAAACTGCAGCAAACCCTCTGTTTCTGAATTCCAAGAGTAAAATGATTTCACCCTCTAAGATAGATATACGGTGATTGAAGTTGAAATCTGGAGTTTCACCCTATAAAATTATAAAATGTTCCAACATGAAACCAAATAATTTTGCAGACTCAATCAAAAACTGTCAGCATATCTGTTTGAGGCACCTATGTGTTGTAGCACCACATGGAAAACCTGTTATTATCGATGTCTGTATAGTTAAATTTAGTCCTCTTTTCCCTGCCACACAGGTTGGTAAAAAAGTATCTTCTCTGTTTCTCTCTGTTCCTCTTTCTGATGGAAGTTTTTAAAATCAACATGAAACTAGAAGCTGAAATCTTCCAAAATCTCTCAGATGCCCCTCAAAAGACAACAAACTCCCAGCTCTATCCCTCAATTTCTCCCTTTAAAAGGTCAAACACATTTTTGATACGAAAAAAAATTTCATATACATTAGTTACAGTTTTCTAGTACACAATATTCCTATTTTTAGCAAGAAGTGTAGTAGAGTGAGGATTGCCCTACAAAGCTAAGCTTGATGTGTAAAAATAATCAGCACATCAAGACACAGAACTTTGCCACATTATCTGTAAAGATATTTTGGATATAATTTGTATAAAAACCCAGAGACTTCCTTCAGCTATATGCATCAAAATCGCATTCAATTTGAAGATTGTAGCACACAGAGCTGTTCCTTAAAACTGTTAAAACCAGGGAGACCTATACAGGCAATGAAGAAGCGGTAAAGAACTCAACTCTTCCTCTTTTATTTTTTAATACTGTCCGAAACCAAATAATCCAAGCCACAAACTTTGTTTAAGTGTTGGCATAAAAGCCTCAACCTTGGCAAAGGGTGTGGCTGAAACACAGTGAAAAATCAAGCTATTTCCTTTTCTTCTCCACCGTGCTATAAAACAGACTGCTCTAACCATCCTTCCACCCCCTAGTGATTACTTAGATGATATTGTCACAGAATGGTCAGGTAACAGAAAACTTGACTCAGTCTCACATAGATATGTTGGGTCTAGAAGGCACAACGGCACTTCACTTATGTTCACCGGAGAAAAGTTTGGAGATCTTACTCAAAGGCTTTTGGGATACAAAAAAGATTATATTCACTGTTACAACACAACCATGTAGGAATGTAGATTTTTACCTTTTTTCCTGCAGCTCTATATTTTAAAGGTAAAATTGGTAAACCCAGGAAAATGAAAAATTCAATGGCCAGCAGCCTGCAACTTTGCATTTTTCTCAATCTAAAGACAACACTGTGTCAGTGAAAGGTCTTGTTTGAGCAGCTGGAGACCTGAAGATTTACATTTTTAGACAGTGCAGCATAGTTTGCCAACGAGAACAACTATAAAGGTGAAAGGAAAATTAAATCTGAAGCTTATTCAAATTCTTGGCCTCTCTTTAACTGCAGACCAGCTAAATATCCTTAAGAGTGCTGTACCTGTCCAGTTGTTGCACTCTACTAATCCTTCCCCATATTGAGTTAAATTGACACTGTATATGAAATTAAAAACAAATGGAAGAGACCAGGGAAATGATAGGAACC
Source organism: Psophia crepitans (assembly GCA_013399095.1). Taxonomy (NCBI): domain Eukaryota; kingdom Metazoa; phylum Chordata; class Aves; order Gruiformes; family Psophiidae; genus Psophia; species Psophia crepitans. The sequence continues at coordinate 447,113 of VWZZ01001792.1, read as the reverse complement.
TATTCGACAAAAACAACCAAAGATTAATTTGTAATCTCATCTATGAGGCACACTACCTTTACAGCGAGAGGTGTTAACGCTACTCAGTCAAGCTTCTGTTGATGTGTTTTGACAAAATTCCTTTCTTCATGTTGTTTGTTTGATCCTAAAGTGCACAAGATTAGAGCCCTGCTGTTTTATACATTGTACAAGTTCCTAATAAGGAGCAGTGTCTGGCCCCTAGAGGACTTAAATTAAAACAGACATGACAGGGAATAGGAACAGTAATAAAAACAAAGACAAAAGTTGAAGGGCATGATTTTCAGAGGTGGCGCAGATACTAGGAGCTTTCAAAGCCCAGTTCTTTTGATTGTTGGGCAGAGTACAGTGGAGTGTGGTGCAAACACCGGTTCTGGATGAGGGGACAGGACAGCTGGGTTTGCTGCTGTGTGGACATATCTCCTGGCTCCAAATGAGCTCAGGCCTTTGTACCTCAGAGTTCCCTCTGATGCAGACACTACTTGGAAATCGCTCTGAAGCTCTGAGGTCACTTTGTTGCTTTTGAAAGCTTTATACAAAACTGATGTGCAAGATCAACTATCAAAATCCCACCAGAGCTGGGATCAGAATGAAGGTTTCCAACATGGTGGGCCAAGGTCTATGTCAGAGAAGAGATAAGGGGGAAATCCCGTCTAAAGTCACTGTGTTTTTTAAATTGTGATTTTTGTCATGAAAGCTGTGGATAGTGATTAGTGTTAGGTAGGGCTGAACTGCAGCCTGCATTGCAGGTTTGGAGCAATACTTGTAGCTCAAACAGCCTTCACCAAGTGTCGAGTTTTTCTGTTCGCTAGCAAAGGTACAGAATGCACATCTAGAATCACCATTGGAGACCAAAGATGTTTGATTTTAAAGGACAAGACCAAAATAAAAATCCATCATGGATCTGACTGAGATGAACATATTTGGTTAGTTTAAGAGCCAGGTCCTGGCACCTTAAGTGGATCAGAAGGCTTGGGAAAAATATTTGTGTTGCTTGCCTACTTCCGTGTGGGACCTGAGTTGGAATGAAGATGTTTCCAGAAAAGCTACAGCTGTGTGCAAGTGGAGGAATCAGTAACTCAAGCCCAGGATGACTTGATATGATATGATTTGATGATATGTAATGGACTGAACCAGTCCATTTTCTCCTCCAGAAAAAATGTGTTGACTTGATGACTGGGGGGAAAAAAAAAAAAAAAGTTAAAAAAAAAGTAAAAGGCAGCTGGACCTATACCAGCTCAGCCTTTGCAAATCCCAGGCTTGGCCTCAACCTCACCACAAGACAGAGATGAACAGAGCAGCTCCCTCTCCCTGGGGCTCTACCAGCACGTATCACAATGGTACCGCCTGAACTGCAGATGCTTTGTAGCAGGTAGCCTTGAAGGACCTGGGAAGCCAGCCCACTGCCTTATTGAGCTATTACCTCCTACACAAACATTACATTTACTATCCACATCCCTACCAGCAGCATTGCGGTTTCATCCTGGCTTGTTAGGCACAATGGCTGCTGCTGTCTTCTCAGTCCTTTTCCCTTTCTGTTCTTCCCTGCTTCATTGTCCTTGCTGTCTTCGGGAAAGAAGGAATCCAGGACATTGCTGCTTCAAAGCCCACTGCTGTCTACTGATCAGTGCAAAGCTGTAGCCACAGGTTTCTATTTGGCCCACATTGTCTGCTCTGGATGAACAAACCCAGATTAGCTTTACTCCTACGAGAAACTTTAGACCTTGAGAAAGAAAAAGCATTCCTGCCTTTAGTCTAAAATTACAGCGACTATATCTTTATGCACTCATTGCAAAGCTACACTAAAACATCATGTCTTTTTAGCTGCTGCAAGGAACACCAAATAATAATGCAGCTTGCAAATTATAATTTTCAATACAGTAGTTGCTGGCTCAGGCAAAGCAAGACGGGGGGGGGAGGGGGAGGGCAGACAGCCCAGAAGCATTCTGGGTATTTTTTTCCTTTTACCTCATTAAGCTTTGCTTCCAATTACATTTTAATGATGCTTGATGTCTTCTGTATGCTAGCATTTACTGCAGTCTCTTTAAATTTAATCGTCTTGATAATGGGTTACTCTGACACTGCAAATTAGGGGCTGAAAGAAACCTTTTGCCACATCCACAAAAAGCTGTATGTCCACTCTGCAGCCTGTTGCTACTCAGCAGGAAATAGCAGGCTTGCATTGCAGTGTTCCTTCTGCCTCGTGCCTTCCTGCTTCCCAGATGGTGAATTAAGGATGAACAAATCACGGGTGGAAAAAAAACAAGAAAGAGATTTCTGGAAAGTTGCTTTCTTCCAGCGTGTTTGAAACCACATTGGGGCATGGGGCATCATTTCAGAAAACTCATTTTCTCCATTTTTTGCCACCCGCATTAGTAGCTTTAATGGCTGGTTTCTTGCTCTAACTGGTAGCTAAGGGGAATTTAAGGAATTATTTTTTTAAAATAGTCATAATTTTTTCCAGCATCTCGCATCCTTATACAACAGACATCTAGGTAGTGACCACATAACCTGTAAACTCACAGCCTCATGTGGAAAGATGAAGAGAATAAAATTAGAGGCTTATTACTGATGTATTTGCACGCATGCTTGCACTGTATTTTGGATATTGTGCTCACTATTGGTTTATATGACTTCCCATCAAAACTACTAATCATCTAGCAACCTCTGGGTCAAAACCTAGTTGAACATTTTCTCACCCCTTCTAAGGGAAGGGAAGGGAAGGGAAGGGAAGGGAAGGGAAGGGAA
>VWZZ01001792.1:312501-436092 GCA_013399095.1 Psophia crepitans | reverse complement strand
GAGAGGAGAGGAGAGGAGAGGAGAGGAGAGGAGAGGAGAGGAGTGTTTCCTTAAAAAGTCTGCTTTCTCTTTAAAATCTATCCATAGAACGAACCACTCTTCAGCTTGGAAGAGACACAGCTGAGGCAAAAGGTAACAGAGGTCTATAAAACACTCAGTAGCATGAAGAAACTGAATGATATGCTGCAGATGATCAGTGAATGACTGGGTGATGTCCTTCCAGTATAGGAATCAGGGACTATAATGTGAAATTAACATGTAGTGAGGTCAAGATACACAAAGGGAGTTGATTCTTCATACAGTACTTAACTTACTAAATACTTTGCTTCTGAAGGCAGCTATGAAAGATCTTCCTAAGTCCAAAAACTGTTGGAGAATTCAAGAGAAAAGTCTACCCAGTGCCCCTAACTGCAAAGATCTCACCTCAGGAGATGCCTAAACTTGAATTTGCTGGAAAGGTGCCACCAGGATCTAGAAAAAATGTTTTTGCCTTTGTCTTATACCTGTATCTGATCATCCACTTACAGTCACTTTTGGAGAAGAGACTGCTGGATGAGATGGATTTTTGGTCTGAGCCAGCAAAGCTCTTCTTACAAAAAAAGTTGGGCGTTTGCTTAGGTAACTAAATGAGAAACAAACCCTATAAGTAATCATGAGAGCTGAACACTAGTGTGGTAAAGTGGCTGACCCTGTAATTATGGTCACATTCCTTAGATAAATTCTGCTCCTAAGTATGGTATATTTCTTCTTGGGGAAGGTGAGGTTGGGAAATGGAGTCTTGAACCGGGTTCTATACTTTATTAAGGTAGCTAAATGTTTTAGATTGGCAGGGTCGGTGACTGTTTGGTAAAAAAACCCTTTTTACAAAGTATCTGAAACATTGAAGCAAGAGACAGGCAGATTCTTGAACAGTCTTTCAGAATTTTCCCTTCTGATCTTATGTCAGGCTGGGAGACAAAATCGTTCTATTCTTAGATATCCAACCCTAAAACCAAAAGAAGAGTAGTTTTGTGATGTGGACCTAATCAGCTATCCTTAGTATAACTTAAATTGATTGAGATTGCCACACCCTGGACTTCTTTCTGTAGACACTAGGTTGAGACCTTCAACTTGCTCTTATCATTTGATAACAACCACTTTTGCTCCTGACTGCCCTAAGGCAAATGGAGTCCAGCAACCCTGAGGTGAAAGGATCATTTCCAGCCATCTTGATCAATAGCCTAAGTCTGTTTTGCAAAATTGTCAGGCAGATTTACCAGCCAGGTCACCAAGTATCCTTACCCAGACTTTCACTCATGATGGTGACTATAAAGCTAATGATGTTTTATTCACATGCAGCAAAAAGAAAAAGTTCTGTTATGGGCTCAAGCCATAAAGTCCTTGTTGGTACAGGTTCTTCAGTCCCCATAACAAATCATAATTTTCTGGTAAACTGGTGCAACAACATCTGCTTTTATTCAATATATATGCATAAAGATATAAATGAGAGGTAGAAGAATGCATCTACTCATCTCATTTATAAGTGTAAAGGACAGTTAATGAGGATGAAACACACCTTACCTTTTTTTTTTAGTTACCTTGAACATGAAATATTTACTTTAACCTATTTGTTCACGCTCCTTCTACCTTAAATAAGGAGACATATATCTCCTAGACATTTATCCCATTCTCAGACAGCTATCTGCAGTGGGTGTGAGAGTGAATACACCTTTCTATCATTGTCTGCAGAAGAACCAGAACAGCTAGTTTGGATTACATGCACAATTTTAAGCAGTCTGAAATCTGATAATATGATCATCACTCCTCCTGTGAGCTAAAATGGTTATGATCTTAACTTTAGCCTTTGACCCCTACAGGGCCCACATTTATGGGGTCCTGCACCTTGTACCAACATTTATCCTAGTGCAAAGTCAGTGTAAAACTATTAGGAAAAAAAGAAGGGTGGTGCTTGCTTTAACTTAGCTCTATGAAAGGTACAGGATCCACCCTCACTATTACGGGGGGTGATGCAGAGATGGTTAGAGAAGGAGATGCTGCCTTTGGTGAAAGCTGGACACACCGACAACAATCCCAGACAGGCAGGGGAAGGTGCAAGGTCAACCTGTAGATCACTGGAAACTAAACACTTCCAATCCATTAATTAATTACACAGCTGGAAAGAGGGGACTGTAAAAAAAAGGTGAATACAATGACATTGCTGACAAAAGGAGCCCTCTATTTATCAGTCATAATGAGCTTCTTCCGCCCCCCTGCATCCTCCCTCCCCCAGTGCTGCAGCTGCACTGATATGACTGAGCACTTGGGCTCCCCTCTCCACTCCCCAGTCAGTCCCCTCCTTGCCAACCTGAAGGTGACTCAGTTATTCATGTCAGGTGGGCCTGGGGTAGCTCAGTCTGTACCAGGCTGCTTGGAGAGCAAACACCACCTCACCGATGCAACACATCTGCCTGCTCTTTCCTTGGGCTGCTTTGCCCAACAGCTTCTTTCCCTGTCTCTTGACATCTTGTGCAATGAGCCCCTGGCTGGAATTGGAGGCCTGCAAACAAAAGTGCCACCACCTACTCTGAGTGCTTGAAGTTAATGAAGTGAGCAGACAGGCATGTTGAAAGTAAGGGCGCTTTTCTTTTTCCTCTCCCCTCAAACGGTACAGAATTAAATCACTTGATGCAGGAGGTGCTGATGCAACCAACAACAGAAACGAACTTCAGAAAGACAGACTAAACAGATTCACAGGCCTGTTGGTGTCTACTGAGCACAATGACTTCAGAGCAGGAAGTCCTTCCAACATTAATTTCAGAGGAGAAATCATCGCCTGCTCTTATATTATGTCCCCAGCCACCCACAACGAATTGTTTTTAAAAATGGAATACTAGGATAGTTCACTACCAGTGAAGTCACCCAAATCAGATCGAATTTTAAGCTAACATGCTACAAACCAACACCCAGAGTATGCAAGCTACAGTTTATATCTGAGATGACACCAGCATTTGTTCTGCCCCAAAATGTTCCTTCTGGGCTTGCTAGCAGAATCCTCCGCTGTACCCTATTGCTGCAGAACAGTCCTACTATGCACAGGGGAACTGAGACAGAGCTAAATGATGCACAAAGGTAAGAAAACCTACTTTTTTCAAGGCAAGTGTGAGAGCACATCACTTTCTGAAAAATGTGTGCCTTTTAGTTAACACAATCTTTCTCTTCCAGTGCCAACTTCATTAGGTAGCTTGGAGTTCACGTCAGAGAAGTGTGTAACAGATCAAACAAAACTGCACATTTCTAGGAGGGTACCTGCAAACTCATGAGCGTTACGAACAGAAGAGTAGAAAGGTATGAACTTGTCATTTAGGAGGATGGAGCTGGGGTGCAGATGGCACGACTTTAATAGTCTCCTCTCATTTGCAAAGGCTAAGAAAAGGAACAATGCCTATTACTGTCTCCTGCTTTACTCCACACTAATGGATGCCTCTGAACTAGTAGAAGTCGTTCCCATTAAATTCCTGCATTATCAGGCCATTACTTGACAGGGCAAAGATTAATCGCAAACTTTCTGGGGACCATTTATTCCATTTGCCAATCTATCTCTCCCCGTTACGCTGCTTTGGTTGTGTTGTCAATTTTTCAAGTGCCAAGGAGTTTGGACCGATCCAGTTTTCTGTCCATCCATCTGTCACACACCTGCCAATCTGGTTCGATCTGAATGCGCTGTTTGCTTTGGGAAAGTCAGAGGGGGAGGGGAGGTGGGCGGTATGTTGAATGGTGTAGGAGGCAGAAGGTCCACGTTTGTAAAATAAACAGGAAACAGATTAGTAAGCTGTATTATACAGAGAACAGAGGATTCAGAGAAGCCATAGAGGTAAGACTGAAAATTTAACAACATAAATTTAACATCTCCCCTGGTGCTGCAGGCTGACTCATATCGTTAGTCTGAGAAACTATGAATGGGGTACCTCAAAACACCCGTGGATTTACGGTTATAGTTCATTTTATTGTACTGCTTGGTGCAGGGCAGTGTGTGAAATGGATTGAATGGGAGAATAGATCTTTTAAGAAAATAAACTTTTAACTCAGTGGTCTAAGTCATTATTCAACATCTTCAGAGCTTAGCACCAGGAGTGCTCAGGAAATGTAGCAGAGGGAAAGTGAATTGTACAAACACTTGAGAGAGGAGTTAATTACCCATCTTGATTTCCTTTTAATCGGTATGCATTAAGGCAGTGAGTTTGTTCACCGTTAGTTTGGTTTTGAAGAAGACGACCTTTCCTTTCTAAGCTGTTCTACTTCACCACCAGTGTATTTGTCCCGTGACTAAAAGGTATTCTCACCTCACTGGTAGGTATCACAGAAGATCCTGCTGTTCAGCTCAGCTCAGAAATAACACCTTGTGCTTTGCCATGCAGTTCATACAGATTTGTGATTTGGAAATGGTCTTGGTTCTGAATTACAATCAGGGTAAAATCCATCTAGGTTCAAGAGTGATTTAATTGGACACAGTGGCCCAGATCCTTCCATGCAAGTTCAGGTATTTAACTAAGATACTAAAGCTTGGAGTTCAGCCATCCTAAGCTCTTGCTATAGTCAGTGGAGAAAAAAATAAGCAATTCAAATATTAAGTGGTTGTATTCCCTCTGGAAATGACTTCCTCCCAGCTTTAGCAGACTATAGTTATTAGACAACTGGTCCAAGTTTCTCAGGTAATTGTTTCAGGCTAGGTGGGTTGACTCTAAGCCACAAGTCCACCTAGGATCCACCTTTAGCTCAAGTGATCCTGATCTCTAGTAAATAGGAACTCATAGGGTTCAAAGGCTGCAGCATCAGTTTTAGTATTCAGGACTCCCTTGACACTCCTGTTCATTCACTCTTCTTTCACATCAAATTTGCTAGGAAGCACATGGCAATGATTACCTTGCTCCTCCTCCCCATGATAATTAACCAGACTTTGCAAACAGCTTGACTCCAGTCCAAATTGGTTTTACTCATACCTTCCTCAGAGCCTTTGTGCTTGAAAACTGGGGACAGCTCCCTCAACAGGGGCACCCTTGTGGATCAGCTACTGATTTAGGATCTTTAGCTTGACAAAAAAGTAAGGTCTAAACTTTACAAAAGCATCAAGCAATTGATAGCCTCAAATAAAAGATGACAAAAATTTACAACTAACAAAACCAGGTTCAAAATATTTCACAGCAAGCTCCCATGAGTGATGCCTGAAATCAAAGGTGCTCAACAGATATGCTGATCCCAAACCCAGATGAGCTGGAACAGGTAAATACCTGTCCCTTTACTGAGCCATGGTGTGCTGTCTTTCAGAAGCACCAGGGGTGGAGGACAATTATTTCCTCTTCTTTTACCTGCATGCAACAGTGTAGAAGACAAATTTTGATTTTTAAAGTTGCCTAACAGTAAATGACCTACTAGTAAAGATCACAATCGTGTGAATGCTTGTGAAGATCTCTATTACAGAATTAGTTCTTAAGCATCTTTACTCCTTCCTTTTTGCCTTTTCTCCATCTTTGAAACTAGTGGTTAAAAATGAGACAAAAGAGAATGATGTCCTCAGACAAGTTTGAAAAATCACACCTGCCAGCTTTATCCCATTGCTGTGGAATGCCACCTCCACTTTCATCAGCCCACATTAGAGGTTTCTCACCCTCAGTCCATTCAATCAAGGGAAAACAGTGCAGGCAGATGGAATAGGACAGCTGATCTAGCATCTACAGGGTCAGATTGGAACAATCCTTCCAGAAGAGCCTCAGTGGAGATGGAAAATAAAATAAATAAAAAAAAGAGGTTTTTCTTCATCCTTATTAAAAACTTTCCCTCTCACCTTTCATCACATCCTTTGCACGAAGTATTGGAGAACACTGTCTCTATTTCTGTCTTCTTGCATTAGAAAACTTCTTTGTAAAAAGGAGGAAAATGCAAGGAATCTTGGAATAGTTCACACTTGTTGGGAAACTTACAATCATATATTACTTGTTTAAATTCAGCTTAATGTGACGAACAAAGCCAAGAGGAATGCTGAGGTGACCTATCTGGAGTACTCCTAAGGATTCACATCACTTGCAGTCTTGTTACAGCTGCATGAGGACTGTGGGAGAGGATAACTAGATAAACATAATGTTAAAGATAGGTTCCTCAGATTGAGGCTGAGACATCCTGAATGAGGCTGGTTGGAGAAATCCAGCCTGGTGAGAACACCAGTTTCCAAAACTGATGATCCCAAAGCATTCATCAACAAGGCCATGCTCAGGTAGGATATTTGGGAAAACAAAAGGTGGAACAGTAACAAAATCTGTAGAAATTGCTCCAGCAATACTCTTGGTGTCAAATGCAGGTGAAGTCTGTACAGCTGTCTCCTGTCAGGCCCTCATTCCCTGCCTCCAGGCTGGCGCCATGAAAGATGCTGGAAAGGACTCTCTAAGCACATCATCACATCAGGGCTACCTGTCATCTACCCACTCCCTCCCCCTTCTACCTTTAAGGTGTTGGTTTTGCTTTTTGAGATTTTTGTGTGTGTATGTTTGGTTTTGTTTTTTGGCTTTTTTTTTTCTTTTTTTTTCCCTCCACCAAAAAAGAAACATACATCTGAATTCCTCTTAAAGCTTACTTTTCCCTTCCATTCAAAACTGACACACTGTGCCTCTCAGGTTTCTTTTTAAGTATTCACTCCTTTTCCAGGCTGGTTGCTGCCTTTGTTCCTCAAGCTGACTCTTTTCTCCATTTATGAATCCAAGCTTGTGGTTGCTATCTACAGTATTTTTTTGGCAGAGATGTCAAAACTTTGCACTTTAAAACAATACAGTGGGGGAAGCTGCATGTTTCTCTGGGCTGAGTAGGGGAAAAGGCTGTGAGAGAGCAGTAATATTCATCAGCAATTTAGAACAGGACAGGACTTCGACTCCTCTATCCTAATTTTAACAAAAAGATAGGATGGAAAAGCCCACCATGAAGCTGGAAGAACAAATGATGCACTGGTACTGCGTACACAGGAACAGTTAGGGGCAAAAAGTGTGTAGTCACCCACTCTCATACCCAAAGGTGCCTTATGACATGTTTATGTTGTTTTGGTCAATACAATGACAAGAGGAAACCTGATTTCTGAGGCACTGGATATCCACACAAAACCATCCCATTATGTAGCACCACCTTACTTGCTTAGATCAGCTAGAAAAAAGTGCTGGAAACTCAAGTCCTCTGTATGGCTGTACTACTTAGGCTTTATGTGTGCAGCATTTCAGGCAGTAAAAGACAAAATTTTAGACTGTCTCTCAGTTGTACCTCACCATCTCTCCTGCTTTATTTCAGTGCCAAGCCAGCGTCATTGAAAACAGAGGTCAACAAGTGATTGTGCAGGTGCCAAAGACGGCATGGAGTAAGCCAGAAGAGTGTGGAGATGTGGCTTTTTGAAAGGCACGTTTGTGAGAGACAGGTGCCTCACACAGAAGCAGGATACTGCTGATCAGCTGCATGTGTCTTTCAGTGGCAATCTCCTGACATCCGTTGGGCTTCTCTCTGTACATGTAACCTCTAATTTTGGAAATAAAATGCCTTACACTGAAAAAAAAAAAAACAAAGGAAAAAAAGTCAACATGTTGCTATTTAATGGTTGCTGATTCCATATTTTAATTCATTATTGAAGTTTCACCTTGCTCTGAAACAATTAGGAGTGCTCATATGATCAGTTACCAAGTCTCAGTTGGGAGGTAGCAATTTATAGCTGAGAAGCTGCAGGTGACAACTTCTGAAAGTGCCTTTCAATTGCGTCTCCCCTCAGTTGTGATAAATGTATGCAATGATATAAACACATATTTAGGACAAAAAAAAGTTTAAGGAAGAGCGATGTTACACAACAATCACAACTAACGATGCATGCTGATGGACAATGGTGCATGCTGTGTTGTCTGCAGCGTAATAGAATGAAATAATTGCATGTGTTCTCAGAGGTAAAAAGTACCGATGGATAAACCTAAATTAAGTCCAATTCTCTATTTGAAGAAGCATGAATGCAATGTAAAGCCTTTTGTAAACTGACCATCACTGTAGATTTGCATGAGGTACAGAAGTAAGATATCCCATGAAGACCAAAACTCAGTGAGAAAGGGGTGAGCAAACTGAACTAACAAGTGCCATAACATGAACGCATGCTGCCCCCATCCTTTTAGCTCAGCAGAGAGTTAAATGTGCTTCAGGATGGCACCAATAACCTTGCCCAGCCGTTCTTGTGTGTTGTGCTCCCACCGGGAACATTAGAATAGGTTCCAGCAGGGTGGGGATGAGCAAAGGGGGAGCAGGTTGCTAGTCTTCAGTGATATGCTGTTTATCCAGCTTAGCCATAAAGCAACGTAAATCAAGCATGTCATCCTACCTAATTGCATGTTCATATAGGACTTAATTGGTAATATTCCTGCAACCCAGCTTCTCAACCTTCATGTTGCATTGAGTTCCTCTCAGAGACTAATGAGCTTTATACAACAACAAACATTTAGGTCTGTTGTTCTAATTCATTAACATAATGGGCAATACAATGAGCAGTTATGATAATAAACACTAATAAGAGGTACTAGTGACACTTATTCCTAGCAATGCCAGGACGGTACGGTGTGCTTGTACAGTGGCAACTGTGTGAGAAAAAGGGGGTACAGCCCTTCCAGGTCCTCTCTCAGTAGCTACCCAGAGTATCAGTTCCATGTCCGCCAGATGAAAGTGACAACACTCTATAAATAAGTGCTGTCGCAGATGATGAAACAGGACTGAAATATCACAAATGTACATTTTTGCAAATTATTTTTTAGGGTTTTTTTTTGTTTTTGTTTTTTTTTTTATACAATGAAAGAATTTGAGAAAGGAACCTGAAAGACAAGGGGAATAATGCTATTGAGAATTTTTTTTAAATACACTAACCCATTCTAATAGCTACGGACCTGGCTGCTACCTGAAGAAATTCAAGCTGTTCTCTTGTTTGTAAGTGCACGTTAGTATGTACAAGAAAAAGAAACACCAACAGAGTCTTTTTTTTTTTAAATTTTTTTTTCTTGTCACTCAGGTCAGCCATCTTTGAGTACAATTAATTTTCCGTGATGAGCTGACACTCTAATTAACCACTGGGACTGTCTGGTCCCAAAATGCACATGTGTGTGCACATACACACTTGCACAAGTTTTCAACATAATTCTGGTTCACAGCAGCTTAGTCCACTCTTAAACGAATCTCTCTTGGACTTCAGATTATGTGTTGAACACCACGTTGCCATCAGAAAAGCTCATTCTCCTTTTTATTTCTTGGACAGGTAATAATGGGGACCTTGCTGAAAAGTGTACTGTGTGGTACTGGTAACCTTCAGCACAAACCCATACCGACTGCTTTGTTACATTTTAAGCAATGATCTAAATGAGTGCAGACATTAGGCTAGCTGGTCCTTTCAAAATTTCCTAATCTCTGGCCTCTTCCACCTTTTTGCATTACGGGAGAAAATGCTTTAGTCTAATTCGGATGGCAAGGATGCACTGCAGGTAGGACAGACCTATAGAATCATACTTTGTTCTTTTGTCACATCAAACTAACCGCTTTGACTTAATAGTCAGATGCTTGGGAAGCAAGGGATCATTTACCTTTTAACTTGATTGCTAAAACGGTACCCCATTCATAGGACAGATTTTTTTCCTCCCTTTGCTCTGCTACGAACAGAGACTGTTCATTTCTACACTTACACTCAGTGTCTCAGTGACAGACATTCAACGAGCAAAGAAATATAAGGCTACAAAAATGTGTGATTTCTGAAATTTATGGCCAGGACTTTATTATAATGGAAATATTTTTTCTAATTGAAATTTACATGGCTGTTATGACACTAATTCAATTATTTCTTATATTTAATCCATCATAATTTTATCTTCTTGTAAAAGAAAAGTCACTTGTTTCCCTGACATAGGTAGAGTTGATGAAAGGAGTAAGGGGTGAATCTGCACTGTAACAACATCCTTTTGCAATTAAACATAAGAGCAGTATTAAAATAAAGCCATGGAATCATAGAATCATTTAGGTTGGAAAAGACCCTTAAGATCATTGAGTCCAATGGTTAACAATAAAATAAAACAGAATGAAACCACATGGAGTAAATATTAAATATCCCAAAGGCTTATAAAAAAGATCATGCAAAAAGTTGCCTAACAGGTCCATGTATTATTCCTGAAAATCTGGGTACCACTTTGGAACATCTTAGATCAGAAATGTATCGAAATTTAGAGAAGGGTGAAAAGCTTTTTGTTGCAGTAAATAAGAAACCCTTTCTAACAAGTCACAAATCAACATCAAAGACTTCTGGATAGTGCTGAGAACCTGTGATATGCAATGCATGGTATAAAAATGTCTTGTGTTGGAGGCGCATCATCTCTCTCTGCTACCCCTCATGGACCCTACATATGTCAGGAGTCTGTACAATGACCCAAATTTTCCACGTGCTTCCTGCCAATGAACAGTGTTTCAATCAGATAATGACTTTAACTATGGTGGGAGTTAATACCTGTAAGGACATGAAATGACCACTCTGTTGACAGTCTCAAATATTAATCTTCTATGCATGTGACTCATGCACAGTGGCAATTTCAGCCATATGTTTGATGATGAAATTCCTCATTGAATGCCATAGGTACAGTTATTTTTCGCATACAAGCACCAATGACTCTCTTGCTATAAACTTCCCTGGGGGAAACAAGCTGAGGAGGTTGGTTTTTTCTTGTACAAGATTCAGAGAAGACGGGAAAGAGTGTCTCATCTAAGCTATCCCAAGTTCAAGCCTAGCTTCTAAGATAGTTATTTAAGCCAACAGTATAATCAATAAAGAGAGATCTGTACCTTCCTGGACATTCACTCTGTCCTAAAATTGATGGAATCTTAGAAATACAGGTAAAATTATGTATATAACTTTCAGATGGTTAGATGGAATCAACTATCTTCTGTCAAGTGCAGATGCAACATGAATCTGGCAGACCAATGTTCGAAGAGTCAACTATTCAATGCTCCTTTGAACTCAGGCTTGGCATAACCCATAGTGGTTGTGTTAGGTATTTACAGCAAGTAATTGGAACATGATCATCTTGGCCTCTTTAATAAGGAGAAAACCTAGCTTAGTTCCCATACAGAAATAGAAAGGCACCTACAGCAATGCTTTCCCTGAATCTCTCTCTCATTCCACTATCTGTCTTGTAGAAAGCAATATCTTCAGGCAGGAGACACCTTTTCATGTAATTCGCACAACGTCAGGCTCCCAATTTGCATGAAAACCCTTTAAGAGCCATTACCATCAAACCATGCCATCACAGACATGGAGATTCATCAGTTCATGTACCACCATTCACAACATCTGCTCATCTTTCTCACTCAGACTGTGATTCACAGCAGCTGCAGAGAGGTGAGTGCATGCCACACTTCCCTTGGAAGGGTTTTATTCCGACCCTCTGTCAATGTTTTTTACTGACCTGCAGCAGAAGCAGGCCTGTGATTCAAGGAGAGAGCTTGTTTCGATTAATGGAGTATGAGTATGGGGAAAGACACGTTCATTTGTAACCTGGGAATTCTGAGGGGTACCTTTGCCTCAGGATCAATACTGCTGGTGCCACAAATGTCTCTGCCATCCTGCCCTCCCCTCAACAAAAACCGACATCATTTTTCTTCCTTTCAGGTCTCCTTCTGCTCATCCCAGAAGCTTTTACAAATCTTACCCTGCCCCATCAATGCAAACTCCTAATGATGTTTGGTCTTGGAGAAGGGGGAGTAAGGAAAGAAGTTGATTGTTTTAGAGAGGAAAGTTATTATTATAATTATTATTATGCTTTCTCCCATCACAACCCTTTGTTCTCCACCTGGAAAACATACATGGTACTTGAAGGAAATAATATTGTTTTCCAAAAAAATGAGAAGATGAGGGTAGGACTCATTGGTAACTTTGAATCCCATCTCTGACAATCTCACCATCCATTTCTCTACAGCTTGACTGTGAAAGATATATTGGTGGCAGCTCACTTAATGATTTTAGAACTAGTACTGCCGGTGCCCCAAGCCAATTTGCCTTTAAACAGCAGAGACTTGGAACCTTTCCACTGTACAGTCTAATTTCTAGAGGGAGAGAAGATTGGAATTGGTTTCTCTGTGTGTGATGAAAAGTTGATTCTCACCAGTAAAGATTAGAAATCTTAACAGATCTGCAGATTTCTGATGTATATTTTAGAGGCATTTGACATTATTCGGAGTGCAAATCCATGACACACAGAAATGGAAAGCTAAGCCTAGCCAAGAAGTGTTAGCTGCCACAAAAGCTGGTAAGTGCTCTTTCTTTTATTTATTTAGGAAAGGTGAGCCCTAGAGTTACCCCACAACACTGGCTGTAGCTAGTAGCTATCTTTCTAGATAGTAACTATCTTTCTAGATAGTTATGCAACTGTAACTTAAGCCATTAGGTGGGATGTCTCCACTATCCTTGCAAATGAATTCAGTTTGGATATTTGACCTACAAGATGTTGGGCTGTTGTTAAGACTTGCTCCTCTTCCAGACCCTTATGAAAGCACCCTGACAAAACCACCAGAGTTATGTTTCCAGAAAATAAGTGCATTCATTCAGAAATTCTGAAGACCTCTAGATCCTTCAACTGCTACTGCAAATCTTTCAGGTGCCTCTTGCCAAATTTACTTAAAACGTGGCAGTGCAGACCAGTTGGTGTCAGCCCAGGTCTCCATCAGTGCCAGACATAAAGCCAATGCCAACAGTTCATCACTGCTTTTGTCTGACCCTTTACATCGCACAGGGCACTGAATTTTCCCATTAGGTATTTATTAAGTACAGCGACTTTTTAAGTTGAAATTTAACTTCCAAAAGAGCCCTCTACTCTTTCTGAACAAACTAATAGAAAACACACCGCTTGTTTTTCCATAGCCAGTTATACTCCCTGCTTAAAATAAATGTCCATTTGTCTATATTTAGCTTCTGATCTTTGTTTCTTGCAGTGTTTGCTCCTTCAGATTGAAGAGTCTTTTATTACCTGCTACTTTCTCTTTTCTGAGGGCTGGCCACATGGTCATGAGCTAACAAGTCAGTGTGTTACATATCAAGTCCCCACTGGGTTGTGCACGTGCCCTCAGCTCAGATCTTTCACTTGGTAACTGCTGCGCAGTAATAGCATGGCTGGCTAGCTGCTGTGTCTCACCAGGGTGGCAGTGACTTCTTCAGTGGTAAAAATATTGTTTGTGATCATGTAATTGTACTCAACTCTTTCCCCTCTGTCTCTGCTTCCCCTCCCACTCCTCATCTGTTTGTGCATTTGGACATGCTGTTCCCCACTTTTTTATTTCTAATTTGGACCTTCCTGCCACTGTCTTCTCCTCCTGCTACTCCCTGACTTCTTGCTGGTCCCAAAACCTGCTTGCCTTGCAACACCACCTCCTCAGCTCCTGCTGGTGGGGCTGGCAGTTCTGTTTCCTTGAGGAGTCAGTGTTAATAACAGCAGAAAAACCTCATTAGCTCAGATTCTGTAACTTCATTTTAATGCCAGTGAGCTACATTTCAACATCAGGAGCCAGTGATTTAGACTGCGAGCTCTGTGAGACAGGGTCTTTACTCTGGTTATGCACAGTAATAACATCTTCTCACTGATGATGGTTCTTATGACTTCTGGGGGCCTAGTAACAACTATAATAAGTGATTTAAGTGATAATCTATGTAAGTAATTAGGTAGCTGTCTCTCCACCCTCACCTTCCTAGGACCTCTCTGCACATGATCGCTGTAGTCTTTGATTATCAAAATTGTCAGGACCATTCCTGACTGTATGTGAACCTGGATTGATTTGGTGTGTGTCTGCCTCAGTTTCTCATGGGCTGAACAATTGTAACGGTTGACGCTTCAAGGCTATGAGGACTAAAGCTGTGGTGTTTGCGTCATACTTCAGTATCCTCCAGTACAAAGCCTCAGGACAAATGCAGTGTTGTGTTGTCACAGAATCAGAATGCTGCACAACCTCATTAGTTTAATTTCACTTATGTTCCCAACATTAGTGGTTTTTTTGCACCTAGGAGCATATTTTCAATGACTCCAAGGAAAGGGGGAGAGGGGCTTGCCACTGAGTTTCATTGGAAGATGGGAAGTCAATCACCTTTTGGAAAGTTATTAATTATTACAAAAGGGCTCGTAAATCAGATAAAACTTTCTGGGAATAAATAAACGATTCTTCTTTCAGGTCAGAGAAGGGAACAAAATTCTAACACCAAGTGTCATAACCCTCTGTGAAATGAAACATTTGAATTTCATAAAATTTATGTCACTACCTTTTAAACATGACCATAGCAAGAAATTCACTGGCTTATCCAGTCCTCATGAATGATCTAGGTGGCAGGATGTGAACACTGGCTCAGGCATCTTTAGAGCATTAATACTGACTCTGGATTAACTTCAGGCATGTTGTGACTGAAACTCACTCAGACACCCAGGCTAATAATTCATTCTTAAAACCAAGCATAAATTGCCAAGAATCTGTTCTACACAGGAGTTGGAGTTGGGAAAATCAGGAAGTCCTGTGTGATCTTGAAAAGAAAATCCCTGGACCTGTGTTGCTTTAACAAATTCTGTCTCACAGGCTTTACTTGCTTTTCAAATCTCTCAACATCTCGCCATTCCTTTCTTTCATATACTTTGGCCTTAGGAGAAAATTAACCCTTAAAAATAAATAAAGGATTTATAAATAGAAAGAGGCCTAGATTCTGTACAGAACTGGTGTTTGCTTGAAGGATTTGGTAGTCCTTGTCTAGTTTCTAGAATAATGAGATAGATACAATTTTTATATTGCTATTGCAATAATAATAATCATCTTCATAAATTTATATTCTGCTCATGGTGTCATCCTATCACCTTCATCTCAGCCGTTTGGCACAGATCATTCTGTCTTTCTGGTGCTGGAGTAATTTAACGTCTGGGAAATACCTGTTACAATTCACACCAAATTTTAGTATTGACAGATGACAAAAATCAGGAACTGGATGCCATGTTCCAAAAACTTGGCATATACGCCCAAAGAAAACCATGGCGTGTACCTTCAAGTGTAAATGATACTTGAATATTAGTATTAAGCAGCCAAACAAGGCAGAAATATTGTCTTTAGGAGAGCTCTGAGTAGGTCTGGGAACTGCTAAAGGAAGATTTGGTCACTGTCTATTACTATATCAGTTCTAATACCAGAGATGGAGCAGCCCATCGTTTTTTAAATCTATGCAAGATAACCTAGAAATGTGTATGTTTCTTATCAGCATTGCAACCCAGTTTACCTTTACTATCCATATCTGAATTAAAATAGTTTAGATGTTTTCCAGAGGAAGAAAAACATATCTCCTCCATCTAGTCTGTCTTTTTTTTTTCTTTCCAAAACACAATTAAATCTTTTTTGCTTGAGTAAGTGGTGTTTTTTGTTGGAGGGGCAGATGTTGGAAGGCAGAGGGGGCTGATGTATCATTGAACAATGACAATTACATGAATTTCATTTAGTAGGTCATAAAGTTAATGTGCCTAATTGGAACATAAGGATAGAAGAAAGAAAGGAAAAAAGAAACCCTTGTATTATCCTTTCTATTTCTTCTCCCTTTCTTTTTAAGGATAGCCTATCATTAGTCATCATGAAAGCTCTCGGTGACCACTGAAACAGAGGAGGGACCTTTGACACAGCTTGATCAATCCTAATTGAATAGACCAGAGGGACAGTGGCCAAAAGGAGTGGACCCATTCTTTGCATTTGACAGCCTCGTCCTTTTTAGTTTGTCAGCTGTCAGAAAACATTGGGGCTCTCTCAGGGTGCGTGCGAATGCTTACATCGCCATACAATTTTTTTTTGCTACATGAAGAAGATTGTTTTAAGACTTGAAAGGGGTCTAGCTTGCTCAGAAGATCTAAGACTCAAATGTAGGGAGGTACCTGCTATAGTCAGTGAAGTAAATAGGAACTTCGTTAGGTGAGGCCTTGCAATTTTCCTCAAATTAACGGAAGGTGTGGTTCCACTCCCCATCCCATATATCCCAAACCAAGCTGATCATCACTACCCTTTTATTGTTTACCCCATGCTTTGCATAAGAACAGGATATGAGACAGAGAAGTCTCAGTCTTGGTGACATGTCCCCCTTGAAGATGCTTTCTGTATAGTTCTGCATTTCTCTTGAAAAGTTAGTAGCTTAAGAGAAAACCTGAACACCTAGAAAGAGCTGCATGTATGGCAGTAGACATTCGTTGCGTTTGGACTGCTGTTAATGGGCAGTCTTTTGACTTTTAAAAGGCTGTACTATAAGAACCCTAGCTTTAACAAATATTCATAGGAATATTGAAGTGAGGAAGAAAACGAGATAGAAACAAATGCCTTCACGATTCCCGCCCTCTCATCCTTTCTCATCCACCTATGTTGGTATGGCATCACTGCAGCCAAGGAAGTGGCTTCCCATGAGACATTTCAAGCAGTAAATAGGGAGCCAGAGTAGGAAGACCTAGATTTAGTTAAAAAAAAAAAAAAAAGAAGTCGTCTTAGACTAAAGACCATCAGCAAAGATCTTCACTTCAAAAACACGACAAACACTTTTGTACTCGGCTCTGAGGCCTCTTTACGAGTGCTGACTTGCCATCCTCTTCTCTTGGACGGTTGGACTAGATGACCCTTAAGATCTCTTCCAACCTTAATGATTCTATGATTATATGCATCTTTTGGGAGTGAACTTTCCCTCTTCTGACTATTCTTTACATCTAAGCACCAGACCACCCAAGGACTTCACTGTTTTCAGATTGCTTTGGTCTTGATAAAGAGTTTAAAATGCTGGAAATTTCAGAAACTTTGTCCTAACTGGATCTCCAGCCCAGATGTAAAAATCCAAACGATTAAAAATGCTTGGAGATGTTACCATCTTCTCCTATGTTAGTCAAGGCTCAATCACAATTGCATCTCATTTCTTCTCTCACATTTTGACAAGTCAGACAGAAACTTAAGAAAGGTCCACACTCTTCTCACTTTCTTATCACCTCCTTTGTGCCACTGCTTATGAACTACACTTTCTTTTCTGTTGTAAGGATTGTCTCCCTCCATGCTTTTGGCAGAGCAAATGCACACAAAGTACACAGCTCCTCTAGCCATCAGCTGCACTTTCTTCATGAGTATTAGAGGAAGTGAAAATTGTTACATTGACAGTTCCTCTGAGCAAAGTTTGGGATTTTGTATTTATTTCTACAATGAAGGATTTACTGCAAACACTTGTTCTTGTATTATTCTCAAAAGGACCCATCTCTAGGCAATTCACGCACTGCACAACGTGAATATAATTAAACCAAAAGCACAACTTCTCCAGCAAAACTGGGAAAAAGGAACTCTGAAAGGAGGAACGAATAACTTAAGAAAGCTCAAAATGGTCATCAATACTGTCTTAAATAGAGCCTGCATTGTGATAGAGGGAGTTGACACATCCACAGGGAAGGTCTGAAGCCAACCCGAGGTGGTGAAGGTTCCTGTCATATTCTAGAAAGTGTCTCAGCATTGAAAAGCCGGGTGAACTCAGATGCACTGGAGGTACCACCTGAGCTCCAACAGGTCATACCCAACTTACAGAATTCACAAGAATCTGTTCTCTCATTATTCGTCTTATGCTGAGAGATATGAATTTTACCGCATTGCACTGGTTATTCCTGTGACAGATCAGTGGGACTATGGTCCAGGAACAGCAAAATGCTGTATTCTTATACCATATTTTGACTGACAAATGTCTCCCACTGTGGCAGCTTCAACAGGATTTTAATTTCCGCCTAGATCAAAACAGGTACTTATTCTGGCCACCAAGTCCCTACTCGTCCCAGAAAGGGAAGAGGCCATGAGAGCGGCACTGTAAACTATTTCCAAACATGTCTCAGATTGTAATTTAGGAAACTCATGTCTCTTCTGAATTTAGTCCTCCAATAAATAAATAAAAATGACGTGAAACTCAGCTTTCTTTACCTTGGTGTTTCCAACAGAAACTTTTGATTCTCCGGCTACCCATGATTCAAAGAGGTGTGTTGAAAACCAATTTAAGACCTAGCATAACTGAATATGGCATCACATTCAACCAGCTGTGGAGATTCATGCCAGTGCTTCTGCCACAGGACAGATGATGAATGGCTGGTGGTGTTTGGGAAGATGCTGCAGGCCACCGCATATCCCCTTGACCTTGAATGTCAGAGAAAAAGTCCTCATGCTTCTATCAATAACGGGAATGCCTGGTTCTTATACCTCCTTTTTTCATCACAGCAAAGAGAGGTTTAGTATTAGGAAAAGCAGAAGGAAAAGGAAGTGTGAGGTTTGAAGGTGGGTGGCTATGAAAAATTACAAGCATAAGGTGCCAGGGTTGCTGGCAATGTTTCCTTCCAGCTTAAACAGGAAATTCAAAGGTGCAAGACAACCCTGTCTGTAAGTAACACATCTCACACTTAGACTTCAAGAAGAAAACTCATTTTACTCAGGATAGAGATACCTTCTGGAGAGCGGAGGAGAAAGTCATCTGTGACTGTTGCCATTGGTGGTCATCAGTACAATGATGAAACAGTTCCTAAATGTATAGACTGCTCCATATGGATTACCCACCTGCTGCAGGAGCCAGGAACTCAATCTCTATAGCCTCTCATGCACAGAAATCTAGCTAGATGATATTAGTTGTCTCTACTAACTTTGCTATGAATCAAAGATATGTTGAGATCTTCTCACATATGACAACATTTCCTTTCTGGTCTACAACTATATGTGATTTCCTCCCATTTTCCCTCATGTATACATTTCTCAAGTGTTTGAGCACAAAAGTGTTGGCTCATATATAAACATATCATGGTGCTTTAAATGCTTCTTTGTCCCTCAGCAAGGAAGAAAGTTCCTAGTCCAGATTCTCAAAAAGCACAAGAAAGACAGAAACTATAGGAATAAAGTTGTGTCCTTCATACATATGGAAATAACACAGCAGGGGGTTGAGAGCAGGACAGAGAGATTTAGAAACTGGAATGAGCTGGCTAGAAAAGACACATACTGAGTGATGGACAGACAGAGAGGGTCTGAGAAAAGGAGAGACCCAAAACAGCTTTTTTAGAAAGGACACAGACTATAGGAAAACCAAATGAAAGAACAAATATTAGTCGTAGCTATTTATTTATTTATTATTTTATTTGACATTCAGAAATATAGTTCCTATTTCAGCATTCCTCTCCATGGACCTCCCATATCCTACTAGTGACCTAGTTAAACCTAAAGATGCATACACCACTTGCCAGTTGTAGCACACTTTCCAAGACATAAGTTAGCAGTGATGCATCAGCAAGAAAACTTATAGAACAGAACTTACATGTGTGCAGAATTCAGCAGCTTATCATTGTCTGCATTTTGGATTTCATTACCGTGGATCTGTGATGTTCTAGAAACAACTGTAAGAATTTGGTAGAAAGAATTCCTTACTCAAGTATTGCTTGAATAATTTCGTACTGAAAGTTTTATGAAACTAGTGAAGAATTACTGAAGATTTTATTGTGAGGAGAATCTTTGATAATATTGAAGTTGCCTTGCCTTTAAACTTCAGCTGAGGAGCAGTAAAATTTAGTGTAATTGAGAAACAGTTGCTTAGCTCATTACAAAATCAGATGTGCTTTTTTACGGAAATTAATGTGAAGACAAGAGGAAAAGAAAGGAAAAAAAAAGACATGAGAATCACTATATGGCTCATTACAAGTAAATTTGATTCTGTTCAAACAACCCTGACTACAGAGACATTTGAATTAGCAAAATGAGATACTTAGCAAGGGACTGGTACATCTCAGTCTTGCTGGACTGTCCTAGCTCTTCATCCCTGTAGTAGAAATCAATTGAAAGGACTCATTCATATTTCACGTCTGCTTATTACAGAGATGGCTTTTTTCTTAAGAATCTGAAAGTCCTAGATATGCTATTTCTAAAACAGAAACAGAATAAGGGAATGACAGTTTGTCATTCCCTTATTCTACAAAGCAGAAAAAGCCCTAGGAGTAAATTTCTGCATGATATTCTACTGTAGCAAGAAAGGGGACCTTTTGCACATTTTTTGTGGTGTCCCCCCATGCCTTTTGCACGGCACAAAGCTACATTTGTTTCACTCTATTTTAGCGATAAAAACAGTGCTAGTATATTATTTCACTTATTCAAAAAATTGGGGAAGAATTTCTCCAAATGTAAGCACATTGCTCTATTTCTGCAGCTAACTGTGCAAGAAAGTCCATGGGAGGAGATTCCTAACCCAGCCATCAAACCCAATACTGACAAGCTATAACTTGTAATCAAAGATTGACCACACTCAGATTGTATAGGACTTCAGGGAGAATCTCGGGAACTACACACTGGTGAGTCTGACTTCCATCCCTGGTAATATGACAAAGCCTATAATAAACAATAAAATCATACAGTACATGAATTATACTTTCTGTGGGGAAATAGTCAGCATGGCTTCTGCAAAGGGAAATCCTACCTCAGTAACCTGCTGTAGTTCTAGTAGAAGCAGGGTGACAGTAAACACATAGGTAAAAGGCAAACAAGATTCAAGAGAACAGATTTTTCAAGAGAAAAACAGTAGGGATGGGTCCTGGAAGCAAGTCTATTCAATGTCTTTGTCCATGACCCGGAGAAGAAATAAGCGGAGGAATATCTGACTTTGTAGATATGATAATCACTTATAGAAAGTCAAAATTATTTTCTGTTGTCAAGGAATTGTACATAGATCTCATAAAACTGCACAAATCTTTGACAAATGAACTACGACATGGATAAACCTAAGCTAATGTAACTAAGGAAAAAAAAAACCCCTACCTAAACCATCACTGATGGTTCACAATGCTGAACACAAAACTGGCAGTTATACTTCAGGTCTTCCTATTGACAGGTGTCTGCAATTTTTGGCTCAATGTGCAGTGGCAGCTGAGAAAGCCAGTGAGATACTGGAGATCATCATGAAGATGTTGATAATGAGACAGGATACATCATTTTCCCTCTCCATAAAAGGTGTGGTGCACCCACATCTTGAGCACTGTGTGCTTTTCTGGCTTGCCCACCTCAGGATAGACATAGTGAAGTTAGGGAAGGTACAATGAAGGGCAAATATAATGAGGAAGGTGATGGGGCAGCTGTCTCCTTAGAGGAAATAGAAAGATTGGAACAATTCAGGAATCCAAAGTTAGATATCACTGAGATATACAAAAGGTGAAAGCACTGGATGAGCTGAATGGGGAAATGTTCAACACATTATGCAATAAAGGAAGTAATAGAACAGTGAAAGTAGCAGTAGGTTGGTTTCAAAAGACAGAAGAAAAAGCTTCTTTATGTGGTTAGTGGCGAACCTCTGGAACCTGCTACCATGGGAGATTGTGTGGAAAGGCAATATCAGCAGGTTTATTTTAAAGAGACTAGACATTCATAGACAGTATGTCTGTCAAATGGAGACCAATAGGATGAGAAATGGGAGCACAAAAGGAACAGTCTGCAGAAAGTGTCTGGTTTTACATGCGTTCTCTGAATAGCACCCTTTCTGCTTCTGCTGCGGACTGAACACTGAGATAGATGAACAATTCATCTGATTCAATGGGCATTTCTCATTTTCTTACTTTTATGTACCACTTTGAAGGTAGACATGATTTCCATGCCTATATTCTAAGGCAAGGCCTGCTGGCCAGTTCTGAATCAAAAGCCATGTAGCAATGGTTGATCAGGAGTTTACTCCAAGCTAAATAGCTATACTGAAAATTAGGGAATACAAGGACAAACTAAGTACCATGCTAATGCAACTACATGACCCAGCCTAGAGATGACCTCATTTGGTCAGGTCAAAGCTGTGTGAGAGCTAACGTAGGTCTATTTGGAAAATATTTCACATGCACCTCTCATTACAATCTGATATCTCCAGGGGGAAAGTTTTACCAGCTGTCACCTGGGACAGTGAGTCGAAACCCCTTCTCCTGCAAACACGTTGTTATCCACAGCAGGAGGAAAATAAGGGAGTCATTTTTCTGGGACTTTGTAAGAAATCAGTATGATCCATACTGGCTTCTGACTGAGGATATTTTTGTGAAACATTAGCTCATTATTTATCTTCTGGTTCTTTTATACCCCAGGTGGGCCAGTGGCATGAATATTTCAAAAGAGGTTTTGTTTATCACTCTGAACATAATATAAGAAAAAAATGGCCCTTCTCAGAGGCAGCTGCTTCTTCTGATCCAAGAGTTTGTGATGACCTGTAGCTGTCATTTTTATAAACCTAGTCAGCAAGGGCACTGGAGTCTAAATGATACTGACTGATGCTATGGAAATAGCTTGTCCTTTGTGAAGACATTTTATCATAGCACTCACAATTGGAAGAGCGATTGTGTAGATCCAAAGCAGGGATTCACCAGGGAAGTCCTGATTATGGTGTTAGAAACATTCTCTTTCTAAAAATAGGGTAGCAGTTATGACCTATTTTTGGGAACCAGCACATGACCGGGAATGAGGAATAGGTAAAATCCTGACTCATCTACTCCTTCCTGAGTCCTGGAAATAGTTCACCCCATCCTTGTTCAATTGCAGGTGTGGGGAAGGGCATGGCTTAGGTCTGCAGAACAATGGTCACTTGCACTTTGGTGAAAGTCATCCTTGGCATGATCCTAGTGAAAAATATTCAGCAGACAACATAATTACATATTCAGCCCATTTGGCTGTATGTAGTAACTCTACTTCCCTTTTAAATCCAGAAAGAGGAAAGACTCTGCCATCTGTTACTGCTAACGAAACGTTGAGTGGCCCAAGACACCTATCCCTCAGGTAGAAGCCTGTCCACAGTCACAGTCTTGTAATGCACTGAAAACAAAAACTGCTTTGAGCTTGTGTTAGCCAAACCATAGCTCCCCATTACCCTCTTTTTACCTTAATTGTGAGCTTTCTTCAAGGATTTTGACTGCCACTGTGCTCCCATGTGGCTTGCATTTGTGTCTCCAGAAGTACAAACTTTTCACCTGGTTCATCCACAGTTACCTCACCTAAGCAGTGAGAATACCTCAAAGGCCCTTGTGGTCCACATTTACTGCACTGGCAGTTCTGTATGACAAGATAAAGGTAAACCTCTGAATTCTATCATCTCTTCCCAAGTAGACAGTCAAAAAACCCCCCATTTTGATGCCACAAAGGCGTTAAAGGCTGTGAATGAAATAATACATTCGTTTCGCCATAGACTTTGTTACTCACTCCTAAGAATAAAACACAGATAGAATGGTGCAATTAGCAGTAAATAGCGCAAAGAAGAATACCTGACTGCCCACATGGTAGTTCCATGTGCAGTTTTTGAATAGTTTCTCAGAAGGGCCTGAAATGCAGAGCGTTTAGAGGGAACTTAGGGAACTAGCTTGCTACATGCTTCTGCTCTACATATTTAAGATTAGGAGACAGACCAGACTATTACGGGTGCCAGCTGAAGACACAGTTGCACCAAGAAACCTATTTCAACTGTAGGATGACATGTTGCTTAATCTATAGTGAGAACAAAGCTTGCTGTACACACTACAATGCTCATCAATAGACAGTGCTAATACTTACAGTAGAATGTATTTTTAAACTGGCCACATTTGGATGCATTCTCTCTCATATTCATTCCTCAGAACCTCAATAATGATCTGTGAGAACTCCTTTAAAACCCACCAGGCATAAAATCATTTGCAATAGAGTTCGTCAGCAAAAAGTATTCTGTAATAAATAGATAACTTCTGGGTCCCGTTTTTGAGGTACAATCTGTGAGATTGCCTCTGCATGCAATGGTGATAGCATCAGAGCAAAAGATGTCAGGCTGAAGGAAAAAATTGGGTTAATACTTTAACCCTTTAGGGGTATGGGTTATTTTACGCATGTGTTATGCACAATCTAGTTTTCGTTATGGTAGTGTGACTCCAGAGTCATTCATATATCTGAAGACTTTTAGATTTATTCCAGTGAGATCAAAAGGAAGACAAATTAAACTGACATCCAACAAATAGCCTTCCAAATATGTAAATCAAGAGATATGAATCTGCAGTTATTGATAGGTACAAATTACCAGTAATTGGCCAGACGAAGTAAGAGCTTTTTCCTGTTCCACTTTCTCAAAAATCAGAAGAAAGAATTGCAATGAATCAAAAAACCAGAAAACGCTCAAGTACTCATCAGTCTTTTTCATTTATTCTAAGCATTATTACAGACAAGTCTTAACACTGTTATTGTTCACTTTCATTTTTTTAAAAAAGTAAGAAATCAAAAATCAGATGTTTCAACTATTAAATTTGGCTGAAACGTATATGGATATGAACAGAAATCATAAACAAGTCTGGTTTTGACCAGTTTCCAACGCAGCTGTACAGACTGGTAAGTTTTGAATAATTCAGTCAGAGAAGTGTTTGACTTCCTGAGTGATTTAGACTTGTGAGTGAACCAGATGAGGTTTGGTTATGTGATCAAAAAAAGAAATTCCTTCTTCTTGATTTCAAATATTACTTTTCTTCCCAAAGGATGAAATGTAGGATGCATACAGGAGGTGGACCATAATAAAGCCAGAGAGATACGGTATCTTGAAGCCCTGGAGAAGTCCTCATTTGAATTCTGTTCTGAACTTCCTGGCTTAGGCCTCAGTCTACATCCTCCTGCTTTTATTCTCTTTAGTTGTGCACTAACAACTTTAAGGCTCATGCAGCATGTAAGCTGATTGCTTTGAATATAAATGGGTAGACTATTAAAAGCAGAATTTAGGCTTCTGGACTCATAAATCATAAAAGGAAGCATAAATTCTGTGTTTTAGTGGAGATTTAAATTCCTAAATGGGTTTTATAGGAGCCACATAAGACCTATTGACAATACCCCTTTATGATAAAAAGTAAATAGAAGTGACAAAGTCAGAATTCAAAATGCAACTGCTTAGCTCCCACTAGCTTGAAGAAGACCAAAAAATGGCTGGAGGAAATCTCAGAGGGAAACAAACGATAACATGAAATTAAATGTGTAATATTCTTTTTTATGCTGTGTGTGGGAAAAAAGCACTCAGAGAATGAGCTGGTACATTTGCATAACAAAGGAAATCAACAACAACAACAAATTGCCATCGTGTTCAAAGCTGATAATTGCACAGATGACAACAAGAAAGCGCCTTTCTTCTCAGCTCTCTAGGGGACGAGCCTTGTCAAGATGAGGAAAAAAGGTGGAAAGTGACCCCACTTGCTTTCATGAAAATTAGCAAGCTCAGAAAATGTCTTTGGTGCAAGGGGGTGGCCAGTGAATGGTGTGAATGCTAATGAACACAATGAGGGCAGAGGCTCAGCCAATGTTCCCATCAGCTCCATCAAATGATCAACAACTGGCAGCAGACTCTTCTTCAAACCACCCTCATCCAGCCTACCAACGTCCAACTCACCTTGTCAAAGTCTTTTTGAAAAAGTGATTTTTGAGAGGGTTCTGTTTGTTTTGTTTTGTTTTGCTTAAAATTATTATTTGTTTCTCTGATGGTGTTTTCTTTCAGAATTTTCAGTTGCACTGAATTTGAATTCTTTAGGTCTTGTGAAGTGTGGGAATCCCCCCTGTTTCTGTACAGTACAGCCCCAAGTGATTATCCTCAATTTTTCCAAGTCAGTTATCTGGACTTCTCACCTTACTGGAATCAAGGACAAGGTATTTGCAATCACTGCCTAGTCTGAGGTTCCCAGGTCCTAGAAGAGTTTCTGCTCTGGAGAAAGAGGTACTTCTTTGGGCACCAGCAGATCACCAATTGAAACTGGTTTTTGTCAGCACAAAAATATGTATTTGCTTCGTCTGCAAGATAAAACATAATTCAATTTATCCAATGACTTCCTAGAAGTACTGTGACTCCAGATGTCTACTAAAAGTGCTGAATAGTGATAGTATTTTTTTTTAATTATCCAGTGGTAGCGTGTCCTTGAAAAGAGCTCTGAAAACCTTTGAAAGAATGTGACTGATGCTGAAAGTCCCAGACAGAAAAACAGGCTGTAAGAGATGAGAACCAAGTGATACATCCCTATTTAACTCCCCACTTCTTTCTCACTCTTTCCCATCCCTGCATCAATAATGCAGCAGGCAACAAAAATGAACAGAGTCAGAGTCTTATACTAGTCCTTCTTATTCTAGGACAAACACTAGTAGCACAAAAATAGCTCCCATTGGTAAACCTCCATAGAATGTGAGGTTTAAGCTCTGAAATCTGTCCTTTAACCTTATAGAAAATATCTATAAAATTTAACAGTTTCAACTATTTCATTTAAGAAAAAATCCTTTCAGAGTTTGAAAAGTTTAACACAAACAAAAAACAATTCTAGAGATATAAATTATTCAAGTCTGTATATTCTGTAAGGCAAGATGTGTGCATGTGTTTTAAACTCTTTGTTACAGAATTCAGCAGCAGTTTTAATTTTCTGTAATGGTCAATAGGATTGATTAAAAAGCAAACATCTCTTCCTTCCACCCCCCTCAATAACATAGAGAAGAAAAACAAAAATCTCTAAAATCAGTCAGGCATTGTTTTGTTTTTAAATCCCCTGGGATTTTTTGTATTTGGTTTCTGATGTCTGGTTTGCTTTTATTTATTCCAGAATAAATGGATGGCAGTCAGAGGGACCTTGAATAGACCGTTAAGGTATTTACATGAGATCCCTGGGTTCAAGCCTCAATAGCAGACAAAACAGGAACTTTTGCCTGAGGCTTTAACATCCTATGTACCTTAACCTGACAGTCCTTACAGTTGGAAGAGTTTCATCTCGTATAAATAATGAAACATTTGTAGGAAAACAGGGTGTGGGCATAAAAGCTCTGTCATTGGGGGACTCATTTAGGAAGACTGAAGGCACTAATTCAAATCCTTCGTCACTGAACAAAGAAAAGAGCAGGTAAAAAGCTTTCTTATCACCTAGACAAATGCAGTAAGCCTCTGGGGTACATTCAATCTCTCTCACGTGGGTGGGTTTATTCCCCATCCCCTCCTTGGTCAGTAAATACAAGAGGTCTTAGTATTATTCTAAATGATAGTTAACACATGTTGAATCCTCAAAAATATTTCATTTGGTAGAGGTCTTTCTTTGCAGTCAAAATTAGGCTGTGAGAAATAACACTGAACTGCTGTAGGAATAAAAGATTAGCTGACCTGGAGAAGAATAACTACATACATGGGACTGCTAATGGATCCTTTAGTTATCTGCAGACTCCTGTGTAAAAGAAGTCTTATTTTACTTTCTAAACACACTTCATTTGAAAGCAACTGTAGGATGTCAGTATAAAACAGAAGAAAATTTTTTGTCTAGCGGCTTCTGTAAGAAGCTCAGATGTTTGCAACCCAGGACCATCATTTTCACGCCGTGGAGCATGGGTAGCTTTGCTTCTGTCTCTGCTCCACCTCTTAACAATCAAATGGAAATGAAGTAGAGACCAGTTTCTCATGGGGCCTGGGGAAGAGTCTGAGTTATTCACTGGATCCACATATGTGACAAAATAAAACTATGAATCTGAATTATCACAACGGAACCCTGGATGCAAATGTATGTGCGGAGCTGAATACTGTTGTTTGTTTACTTTGTTTTGGATGGGTTACAAGAGCAAGGCTTTCTTGTCTGAAACTTGTAGAGCAGCTCATGAAGACTTAATCAGATAAGAGGGTCCTTTCTCTGCTGGTTTCCCTGCCTGGCTGAGGGAGTTCAAGACCTGTAGGCAATAGATGAAGCACCAGTTGGCACCTCTCTGGGTGCAGGTTCCACTAGATGCATCTTTAATAGGTTATTTTTGCCAAGTTTCACTTGAAGCAGCAAGTCTAAAGTCTGCAGATAGATGAGTTTTTCCAACTGAGGACAGCAGGTGCACAGACTGGACTGCAAAAACAAGGAGGAAATGGGACTGGCTTGCATTGATCCTGGCTGAGTACAGCAATCTGAACCAGGAACAACTCTCTCTAATGGTCTGTGGGAGTTGTACTGAGAGTGATGAAGAGGTGAGCAGGCAGAGAAAAGGTTGGAAATGCTTTGAAGTGAATCTTCAGCCTAAATCCATCACAATGCATAATCAACTACATATGCAAAGCTGGTCTTGTGGTGCTGCCTAGAGGCCCGTAAAATCGGTTGTCTACAGTGCTGGTCATTAGCAATAGGTTGACTGTTAATGCTGTTAATTTTCTGTAGTGTACTTCAGTTTACTGATATGACAGACAGAGCTGGAAGTTCCTTCCTCAATATTTTAATCTAGGTCCTAAACAGGGACAAGTAATTTCAGGCTTTGTGAAATTAATGAGGCCTATTTTCAAATGGCTTGTTCATGACTAGATTCTCTGATACTTAATAAGGGACAAGATCAATTATCTGTTCCTTCAATGAAAAAGCACTGATAGTGCCTTTTCCCCACCATTCTACCTGTTTCCAAAATTCATGTTAGAACAGAATATATTTGAGCCTTTTTACCCCACTGCTTAATTTATCTGAAATCTGCTCAGAGGTTGAAAATTGAAGCACAGACACAGACTGTGATCATACAGTCTTCCTTCCCATTGAAGCCAGATTTATAATTTTAGATTAAGTCAGAGCTGCTTAGGGATCTCTGTGGCAGTACGATACCATTTGTCCAGTGAGCAGATTGAGATAACAAAATCATCACGACCACTCCTCAGCAGAGCTGACTAGCCTGTGCCTCACCAACAGCTGCCCTTCTCTGGGGGTCTGATCCCACCACACAGTCAGACTCTACCCATATGTATAAGAAAGTAGTCCCCTACAATGTTGGGAAGTGTCTGGCAAACGTTAATAAATTTCACAGTCTCATCAGGGAAGAATTTGGAAAAGGGAAAAAACGGGTTATGTGGGTTGTTTAAGTAATGAAGAAAAGCTGTGGCCTAAAACTACATTTATCTCCCACATATCAGCTTAGTACTTTCAATGATATCCCATCTTCTAAATATTGGTGGCTTGGTACAATCCTGCAGTACTTGGAGGGTTGAGTCTAGGTTTTCTTATGGTTTTGTTGCCCTTGAACCAAATTAGGATCTTTCAAGTGATGGTTTACACCAGGAGCAGAGCTGTTACTTTTCTCTCATTCATTCACCCACATAACAGGACCATTTCCACCATATGAGAAAAATTTCAACTCCTGGCCTGTGCTCTCCAGACACAAACCCAACCCCATGCCATCACTAGATCAATCTCCAGCAGAAGAGAGAAGGAATCCCTCCCAAATCCCATGTTCCTGTTCCTACTTGACATTGGATATCTCTCCCCTTTATTTATTTCATTTTCTGTGCTCAGTGTGCAATGAATCTCTCCAGGTTCATTTATTCATTTCACTTTGGCAGCATGTCACTACACGAACAATCTATTGAGGATGAGATGGAAATAATATTAGGCTACTGAGCTGATAATACCTGACTTTAATATCTCTTAGCAGCATCTCCATTGTGCTATGCCAGTGAAACAGATGAGAAAGTGTAGGACTCCAGAGTAAACCAAAAAAGGAGAGTGGGGGGCGGGGGGGGGAATACTTCTGCTCTCAAAATTAAACTTCTAATACATCAGCAACAGAAGGTGAAGGGGCAGCAGAACTGCAAGGGAACAGATGAGCTATCTTTCAAGTAGTGCCTCTGAGCAGGTAGCTAATAAACATCTGTATTTAACTCCAAGCACTTTTCTTCCCTCTCTTTTCTCCCATCTCCTTGTCTTGTCTGCTCCCACTAATACACTAGGTTGGTTATATATAGCTCATTTTAGTGACATCATAACCATTCCGTCGGTCATTATCATGTTACTTAAACAGATTTACGGTCTGTGCGTTTGAATAAAAAAAGGACGAAGGGGGGATATTCAAGGAGCCATGAGAAAAGATATTCAAGAAGTGTGGTTAAGACAACTCTAAGCAGCTCTGTGAGTCACTTTGCTCTCTAAATCAAGTCAGTAAGCCTGTCTTGTAGGTAAGACACAGGGAGGGAGTGGTGACCACCTTAGTATTGTTCTTGTTCCTTCATTTTTTTCCTATCTGACCTTCAGGGATTGTTTAGTTTTTCAGTATCTCTATTTCTGCATCTCTAGCTTGCCTGTGAGAGAGTACCTCCTGTGCTTCAGCACTAGATGGACATGTACATGCTAAATACACTCATTCCTTTGATTCAGTTGGTATGGCAGCAGTGGAGAACTTGGTTCAATAGTTGGCTCTGATAGACCCTGATCATGGGTCAGATTTGATCCTGAAAGCCAATAATTCCATCTGAGGATGAGGATGAAGTTGGATAGAAGGATATTTCTCATTCATTAAATATCCTCTGCTGCCTTAGCAAGCAGCTCATCAGAGGAGTCATTAACAGCATGAAATTTTTAAATGTGTGTTTACAAAAGATTCTATAAAGAAGGTGCCTAGAAGAACCTTTCAGCCCTTCCAGGTGAATTTCCGTGGCCATATAAGCTATGGATAAAATGCATAAGGTTGAAGAGGTGAAGTCTGAAATGAATGGACCTATGTTTAACTCTTCATGTCCTGGTGATGCTGGCTAACTTCCTGCTGCCTCTACACCACTCCTCAATGTCCTGCTCTGGTATTCCTCTTTCTGTGCCGATAACCACAACTTACCCCTCCCACACCTATTGCTGGCTGCAGTACCACTGCAGTCTACACCTGAGATTGTAAACTATGAGTGTGAAATCAGAGTTTAAAGAAGAATTAAAATACTGCATCCCTGTTCCTACATACCTATTACCTATTCCCACATACCTCATACCTATTCCTAGAGGAGCAGTCAGAATGAGATGGTCCTTATTGCTGTATTACAAGCCTGGTGAAAAGTGTGAATGGGAATTGTGTTAAGGCAGAATAATTTACTGGAGAGAAAAAGCCAAAGGAAAGAAAATAAAAAATACAGTTTTTAATGGGTTTCTGAACTTTCTGAGAGGCTGCAGACACAGCATCCTAGTTTTTGAGATCTATGCACTGATGAGTTTTCCCCTTTTTCTTTTGCTGTTAAACTCCCTCATGCAGCCAAAATACAAGTGGTCCCTCGGCACTGATTTATATTATTTTTAGCGATGTGCAGGCAGCAACAGTTTTAGGCCCTCAAAGCCTAATAATATTTTTCCTTTAAAGAGGAAAGAGAGAGAGAGTGATCCTTCACAGCAGATCGGAGCAGGAGGAGGTGACTGATAAAAGTTGTTACTGACAGATTCAGCACCATACCCCAATTAGATGGGAACCTGGCATTTGCAGTATGACTTCTGCCCTGGTAAAGCTCTCCTCTGACTAGAGGAGGGAATAAATTCAGCACCTCTTAAAACCATCATGGTCTAAAAATCTGTCCAGCTCTGTGAGCAACTTCAAATTTAAATGATTCTGCCTTCAAACTCCTAAAATATCTTGTTCTGAACTATAGAAATCAGCTAATTGTAAGGTAAAGGGATTGGGATAAGATTCAGGACACTTCGGTCTTATTATCAATTCTGTACCAAAATTTCAAAGTCACACCGGGCAAGGTACATAACTTAAGCCACATTTTCTGAAAGGGCATGTTCTTTTGCTTATCTTCTTTCTTGGGACTAAAAGAAATTTGGGAAGGGGGATTCTCCTGACAAGTGAGTCCATGATGTCAGGCTCTTCTAAAGCATAAATAGCCAGAAGCAATTCAGTACTGGCATATCTTCATCAAAACACTGAGAGTAGATTCATCAGTACGTATTTAGTCATCTGCAGTACTGGCATTAACATTTGAGATAGCCATCTAGGTCACCTTCACAACCCACGAGAAATAGTCAATTCTAGAACACAATTCATTTAATTCAAATGTAGATGTCAGGAGAATCACTCTCTGGAATTGCCTATTTCTCTCCACTGACTGTGTATAGCATCTAGGCAATTAGGTCAGATGCGTATTCATTATACACATTTATCAATGAATCCCAAGTTGTGACCCTCTGCAGAAGACACCTTCCCACCCTCCTCAAAGCATCTAGATGTTCCACAACTGTGCTTGTGGTTAGTTCTCAACTGTGGGATCTTTACCGACCTATAGAGACTCCCCTGAGAGTCCAGTTTTTGTCCTGATCTGCTAGAGCTCAGAGGGTTAGAACAGGAATAAGATGAGGTCTGACAAAACAAGGATTAGATTTATGGCCCCTTTTAGGCAATAACTTCTAATATCTTCTGTAAGATAAATAAAAACAATACCCTCCCACCTCCAAATGTGAGTAACTCTTTCTGCTGGAGAAGCAATGCATTTTGACTCCCTGTGAAATCTTGTTTCAAGTGTGAGCGTTGGTGGACATTCTCCACAGTCTACCAAGGCATCCCTTTCACAAAGCGGGGTAGTAACAGAAACACCGTTTCCTCTACTCAGGAGCCTGGTTTCACAAAGTTGGTCAGAACTTTGCATCTAACTGACACTGTCCAACAAGTTCAAAGGTTACAGCTGAGGAGAAGGCAGAAAAGAAGATTAAGAGACACTGAGAGAAGGATTTCTTAAGAAGATGAACTGGAGAGGAAAAAAAAAAAAAAGGAACAGAACATAACGAAAATCAACAACCCAGCCTGGAAACCACCCCACTGCCACAAAGGAAGCCATTCATTTACATTCGCAAGGAACCCAACAGCAGCTGGAGGTGTCTAGGCACTGCCATTCCACAGATGATGTCAAGCCTGCGGAAGATTTTTCAATTAATCTCTCTTGACCCTGTGCCTCGAACCCTCATTCCTATTTTTAACAACCCCATTCTGTTGGATGACCTTGGGACCCAGTGACCAATAATGCCCATTTAAGTAACTGCAGGGGTGTCGGTAAGTATGCAAGGAGAATTTGCAAGGGGCTCATTATATAGAGAATTAGTTACCACAAAGAAGTACTCACTCTCTCTCTCATTCTTGCCTGTAGGCTAGTAGTTGGGGACCTTAAGCAGAGACTCGGTCACGCTAAACACACAAAAAATGCCCTGAAAAAGCCATTCTGCATGTAGATGGTTATAGAATTTGGAGAAAAGAAGAAAGGGCATATGAACATACACTAATCAAACTTACCAACATAATGAAGAAAAGCATCAAAAACTTCATATTCCTTCTTTCTACTAAAAATATTAGATAGAAAAGAACTGCAAGTAAAACAAACAAAAGAAGCCCAGATCTTGTTTTTTTTGCAGCACAGTGTGACACCAAGACTATTCCTTTTAATCGTTTTGAAAGACTAACACAGGAAGGATTTGGCTTCGGGTTCATACATGTACATCAAATGTAGAGATGTACAGAATCAACAATTCTGTTTGAGTCACAAGAGACAAAAATGCACTAAACTACTTTGCCTCACCAATTTTACAGAATACAGTTTTATGTCCACAAGACATGTGCTTCCAAAAATCCTGATAGAGATTCAGCATTAAGCCTTGGATGCAAAATTTACTTTTATTCCAGTAGGAAAATATGTGTTATGCGCTTGTAAGTATTGTAAGGTTATGAATGTGTTCTTTCCTGTCTTTGGTAGATGTGTTTGGCAGGGCGAAAAATAATATTTAAACAATATATTTCTCTGTTTTCTTAAAAAAAGAAAAAAAAGAAAGAAAAAGAGAATATCCTCTGCCTAACAGTGCTATGATGACAACATGGGAATGAAAACACCATGTGCTGTGATGCTGTGCAAGACTCTCCTACTCCTCTGCTTATGGAATGAGAACCATATAGGTCTTCACTCTGGGTTTCAACCGGTTATCCTTTCAGCAAAACTCTGGATCAGGGAGGGGGAATGACAACAGATAGGGCTAGACTTCAAGGAGAATGAATGTTAAACTTGGTAGACTGGGCCGGATTTGAAGATACCTGCTGTAAGTGAAAAGAGAATTTCTTTGTAGGGTCCCCTCTCTTATCGTTCTATCAGGTAAGAGCTGAAGAAAAGGTGAGAAGATTTATAGGAGTTGTGTGGGTGATGTTGGATTAACACTATTAATCAGAACATAAATACTGTCATCCTGGATCAGACTAAAAGTCTGTAACGAAATAACCTGTTTCTGACAATGACCTGTAACAGATGTTTGGGGAAAGTGTGTAAAAAACATGGCAATTATAGAGTGATCTTTCCCCTGGCTGTACTCCTGTGTCTACAGTCAGCAGTTTAGAAACTTCCCAGGTTTTTGTTTCTGAAGCTTTCAGGAGGTTTGCATGTAAAAAGTTACAAAATTCATCAGTAAAGCCAAGCATTGCCGATGTGTACCGGTGAAAAACATTCTCTGTCATAAGAAAGAATGAAGAGTGGACAGGCTTATAATATTACTCCAAACAGGCTTAAGTCCTTGAGTAAAACCACCTTTGGCATACAGCGAGAGCAAGTAATCGTTCTCTGGGATACCATTCGAGGTCAACGCACATCAGATCATACCGATATGCATGAACCTAATGGATTACATGCTGAAAGGCTGGATACAGTACTGGAGCAGGAAGATTTCAAGGCTCTCTGAAAGTTCATAAATTATGGTAAATCTGTTCATTCAGCATCTCTTGAAAAACTCTTGTCCATGTCACTGTCCTTGTGCCACTCTTGCTGGGTCACCGACCAGCAAGGCGGCCAATGCTCTCTGCCCTAGTAGCATTACACAAAACTGATCCTAAGCAGTGATCAAAGGCAAGCAGAAGGGCAAAGCGCCAGCAGAACAAAGAAGATAAGGCCCACAGAAATCCATCAAATTTTAAAATGCATTGGATGCGCTAACATCTCAGAGGAGACTTAGATAAGGACACAAGTAACTCTTCTTACATATTCCTTTGAGGCTGAACTTTGATGCACAGCCGCACCAATTCTCCAACAGGTCTGCTCACCTCTTTGTTCGTTCAAGGGTCTGTCCCTCTTAATGGAGAGATTTAATTTTGCTGAGCTCCATTGATAATTTAAAAACAAGGACTAAAAATTCAAATGCCTCTGTGCATACTTCTCCACCAATCATACAAATCTCACTTGCCTCTTATCATTCTAGTTTTCTCTAGGAAAGGCATTTTCTGATTCCAAAACAGTCTTGCCATTGCTATGTTCAAACCTTGTTTCTATATTCTGTATTTCCTGACATCAGGAAAAACCTCCCTTTTTTCTTGTCTACTCCAATTAGTTTCTATTACAACTTTTTTCTTTCCTTACCTTATAGCTTTTAATTCCCCTTTCTCTTTAATTCACTGGCTCTGTACCGGTGTTGCTTAACTCTCAGGAAGTATTTTGGGACAGGCTTGATTAAAAAAGATAGAGGAGATTAAATTCAAGTAGTTCTGTATTTTTATCTTGGTACTTCTGCTTTCCCCTGGCAGTATAATATCTGTAATAACTGAAGTATTTATATACTTAGTATTTTAACAATAATTTTTTCAGTCCAAATAGTCTAACTTTATTGTTTTAAAACTAAGAGACAGGAACTTACATGGTGGATCTGAAAAGGATTCTAAATTTCTTCTTTTAAAACATATTTTAGTATTTTAATTTGATTATTATTTATATAACAGTCCTCATGTTTTCTGGAAATTTAAAAAAAAATCATGACAAAGTTATAAGATTTTTTTGCTGCTATGTGGAATGTCTACAGTATTTTGGGTTTGTATCTCTTTTCAAGCAGAGTCTGAGATACTAATAAAATTGGGTGGTTTACAGATATAGAAGTTTTAGGGGGAAAAAAATAAATACATTATGAGGCTTTGGTTATCACAAATTTGACCCTCAGATAATCCTCATTCTCCTTAACTGAAAAGCCATACTTAATGGATTTTATTTGCATTTCATTCTGATTATGGAGAGGTGTGAGTTTTTTACCCCCTTCCTTAAAAAGCTGCGCAGCTGTTTAAACACAACCCAGAGGAAAAAAAATGTCAGCACTCCACCTGGAGTTTTGACTCATATTTTCTTTCCTCCAAGTCATATGCCTGACTTATTTGTAAAAACTTCCAATAAACATGAATCTGACAGTCAGCCTAATATGCTGGAATCAAAAGCTATTATTGACTTTGCCATATTGATCAACGGTGGCCCAAGCCCTGTAATAGATTACAGTGCTTCTCCCTGAATGTGGCTGCTCAGCTGTTCCCTCCCTGCATTAAATGGATGTTCCTCAGTCAGGAAGTGTTAAAATGACCCGGTTCAGAGCCTCCTGCTCCAGGCCTTGCCCTCCCATGGATTGGGCACACAATGCACTTCCAGAGCCACGTAAATGTTGAAGCAGTAGGTTGTTGCTTCTGTTTGAAGGTGGATTTCACGTGGTTCTTTGGCACTCACCCCTGTTTTACCTGCTCTGAGCAACGCATCCACCCCCTTTCCCATGGCGTGACTCACCAGCGCTTGTGCACCTTTGCTTCACTGCTCCGCTGTGCGCTATACCCTAATCATATAGACTGGGAGCGGAGCCATGGAGAGGCTAATTGACTCACGAATAAGAGGGAGTTTGAAGCCAGTTCTTTCATGTCAACAGCGGGAGTATGAAATGTTGACTAGCTCCTCTCTTCTTATGTACCTCAAACCGACTTTCTTCTCATAGCTCTAAATTCCAGGACAGTCACTGGGTGAAAAAGATCTCTTCATCTGCTTGAAAAATGTGGCAGGATGACTTGTCCATGACATCAGTCTGAGATCATAGCAACCCTGAGAAGGACTCTCTTATGCCTAGAAGTGACTTACACCTCAGCAGATTGCGTAGTCATGGTCTTTTCTGGGCTACCTGGAGGTGTTAACTGCAATAGCTCTGGGAGCCACACTGACCCCTCCCAACCAGCCATCCCAGCAGCTGCCTGGAAGGCAGCCCCTGTGCTTTGCACTGCTCTGGGCTCGGATTTAGGCCAATGATCAGTTCAGCTAAGTTCCTAGTGGAAGCAACCTTTCATGAGGGGTACAAGGATTCGAAAAACACAGGAAATTCTGCTGTTTCTACAGCTGCCCCTTCCCTCAAGCAAAAAAAAAAAAAAAAAAAAAAAAAAAAAAAAAAAAGAAGCCGCAACAACAGCTCATGTCTTGTGGAAATATGCAATTCAGAAATGTTTAAATGCAGAAATGTCTAAGGAAAATTTCTACTTCTGGACAAAAAAGATGTAATCTGTACTGAACAGCCAGTTACAACAAAGTGTTTCAAAATTATCTTTTCATAGGGAAAAATATACATAATATTCAAGAAAAGTTAAATGAACACATAAGTGT
Organism: Psophia crepitans; assembly: GCA_013399095.1. NCBI lineage: Eukaryota > Metazoa > Chordata > Aves > Gruiformes > Psophiidae > Psophia > Psophia crepitans. Next base: position 398,921 of record VWZZ01001792.1, on the reverse strand, counting down.
TGTTTTCTGTGAAACCTTGTATTTTACATAGATCGTTTTCCTAAGTTAGAATGTTTCCACTTAATTTAATCAGACGAGAAGCAAAAGATTAAAGAAAGGCAGAGAGGTTCAGTGATCCACTCAAGACAGGTCAGGATTTGTAAGTGAGACCCAAGCAGGTCAGCGGCAAGGTGTGCACAGGAGCTGCATGGAGGAAAGCTAGCATTGCTCTTCCCTGAGAGTAAGCCCAGAGCCAACCTTTCCAGATCTATTAATCACCAACCTTTCGTTCAAACTGGGAGAAAACAAAACCGTGCCGTGAAGCAAACAATGGACATCAGTATTGAAATGAAAAGGATAGGGAGAACATAAGAGTTTTAGAGCAGGTGGCATCAAACCCTTCCCGAGCAAGTCAAGGGCTCAGCGTCCGCAAAGCAACTTGGCAGAGAGCTCCCCAAAGCAATCTCTTACACAGTCTTCTGTAGTATGTAAATTTATTGAAATACAGTCCCCTTTGCCTACTGGGAGACGTGTGCGCTGTGATCCGTCCTCTCAACCCACACTGACACAGGCAGCTGACATTGTGGTTTTGAAGATTTCCCTTTTGTTTTTGCTGCCAGCTCATGGGAGGGGGAGAGAAGGAGGAAGGGGAAAGAGGAGGGCGTAACACACCCGCGAGTGTGTGTAGGCAGGCCAAGAGAATCTGTGCCATGAAACACCCAGATGGCAGGAAAAAGTCACCTTTTACTAACTGGATGCGAGGCAGATTTTTATTATGTGTGGGTGTGAGAGAGGGCAGGGGCTGTGAGGAGGAAGCAGGAACGCAGAGCAAGTAAAGGCACATATGTTTGCCCCAGAAAGAGGGAGAGAAGGGCACACCGTGGATAAACAGGCTCCTGTCTCCATGTGTAAAGGGACAGAGTTACACATGGGAGAGGAGCCGAATGCTGAAGACACCCATCAGGAGCAGAAACCCAAACACCTGATAAGCCTTTCCCTTGCTCTCCTCTGTGCAGAGGCACGTAGGAGGTCTCCAGGTTCCCACTGCCTTTGCAAGGTATGTTACAGGACAGTTTCTTCTTCCCCAGATCCCCTGAAACGGGCTTTAACAATGGTGAAAAGCTGTCTGTCTTGACATGTACTTTCTCTGCACTTTGGGGTGACAACAGCCCACATGCAAGCCAAGGGCCACGTTCTGTGACTTCATGCTCCTGACCACGAGGTTATGTCCCCACCCGTACCTCTTTGCAATCTGCAGTTCCTGGCTTTAGGAAGAAATGAGCAAGCGCAAACCATTCAAAACCCATACTTTTCTGGGCTTTCATATACCTATACTAATAAACTAAACCAGGACACGGCCTGTTCTTTGACCCTGCAGGCATAAGAGCCTTTTACATTTGTAGTTAAAGTCTACCTTATACCCAAAAGTGGGTGGGCTGAGTCCCACTTGGCTAAAACAGCCTGGTATCCCCTAGACTGTCCCTGGGGACTGTGGCAGTGTGGATTAATGTGGGCCCAAAACATGGCAGTGACTGGGCTCACAACAAAACAGTGTGGACAGACCCTACTTGTCAGTGTTTAAGCCTGTGCCCCTAATTTATCAATGTACAGGGGTCCTTGGGAAGGTCCTGACTTCCATCTCCCGTGGTTGAATCACACTTCTAGTTTCCATTCACCCGAACTATTTGGGATGCTGGATAGCTTGCAGCCCTTGGCACGTGAGCACAGCTTAGAGGGACAAGAAGGTTGGCTGGAGCTGGTGAATCCTGCTTTGGGTGAGTATAGGGGGTACACATAAACGGTTCTCCAAAGATGCTATTTAGTACTTCTAAATATCCCACATTAATTGCATGCCTGAATCAGTACTGATGCTGATCCTAAAGGTACCTAAAGACCCTTGCAATTGTCTCAGTAATAGGAGGTGTAATGAAATGCATGCAAGATAGCTTAAGGCCGTGGCCATCTCACTTTAGGGGAGTTTCTTAAAGATTTGTAATTAAGTCAGAACTGTTAGAAGACTGACAAGTATTTCCAGTGAGATCTGACCAGAGTGGGGAAGATTTAAGCCTTTTGGTTACTGAACAGAGAAGGGATAGAGGGATCACTTCAACATCAGCTGGAGTAAGGATGCGAAACTGCACAAAGAAAATCTGATAAAGAATGATCTTAAGTTCCCTGCACAGAGAGTACGCTGTGATTTTATATCTCTAATGTCAACAAGCTATGGGTCCTGGGTGTTGTGTTTCAAGACAGAATGTACTCTTTTGATTATTATTTTGATTCCCTGACAGCAGAATCTGAGTCAGTAATTCCCAGACTGAGTAAGTATCCTCTGCATCCCTCACTCAGCAGATTAGGCCAAGCATCACCCAATGCCTCTGCAAATAAGGGTATTTTGCCCCCATCTTTTTTTCTGTTAACTACACCGGAAAAGACTGGGCTCCTGATTCTTAATATAGCCTCAGCCACCAAAAAGATGCCCTGCATTGTGCTAATGGGGAGGTATGTAAAGTCACCTCACATGCTGGCACGTGCCATGGGGGAATTCCACCGGGAACGTTTCGACAGTGACTATCAAGGCAAACCTTTTACTGTGCCTCCAAGAGAAACCAAAAAGCAAATGAAAATGGGGAAAAATAATCCCCTCACGTCTCCCTCTCTGAAGGCAACAGATGCTTTAAAATTCAACAGGCAAGGTCTGTCGTGTAGCAGACAGTGGGGCAGAGAGGGTGGCTGCTCTGTACGGCTTCCTCTGCTCCCCAGGCCCGCTCCCAGGGATCGCATCTGCATGTGCAATTTTGGCATTTCCATATATCTGGACGATTGTTATGCAGATCTTTGGAACAGGGAGCTGGTTCTGTTCCCTGGCCCTCCTCAGCCCTCCCTCTGCGAGGGAGGGAACCTTATGCCTGGTAAACAGCATGGCTATTAGTAATCTACCGACTGGCCAGCTACCAGGAACCGCTGCAAGCAGCATTTCCAGCTTACTCCAACGCTTTAATTGTTCACCCTGTGCTAAACAAAAATGCATTTCTCTGTTTAGAAATTATGAACGTGAAAGAAGCCTCTCCACCTTCCCTCCAGCATTTTTTTCTTGACCTTGGGGAGGTTATTCCCTCCAACATTCACAGATTCTCAGAGTGGTAGGGGGTTGGAAGGGACCTCTAAAGATCGTCTAGTCCAACCCCCGTGCCAGAGCAGGGTGTCCTAAAGTAGATCACCCAGGAACAAGTCCAGGAGGCTTTTGAATGTCTCCAGAGAAGGAGACTCCACCACCTCTTTGGGAAGCCTGTTTCAGTGCTCTGTCACCCTCACAGTGAAGAAGTATTTCCTCACGTTCAGGTTGAACCTTCTGCTTTCCAGTTTATGGCCATTGCATGAGACACCATGCTGTAGAGTTTGCTGTGGTAGCAGAAAGGGACATGAGATCATAATTGACAGTAATTGAGGGTATGAACCTCAACTCTTGTCCCAACCTCCCATCTTGCACATGCTCCATGCTCCTGTTCATGTTAAGTGAGAGCTGATCCTGGGTGCGTACTTCCAGCTTTGTTTATCATGAGCTGCACCTTAAGAAGAGCCTGATTCAAAGCCCACTGAAGCCAGTGGAGAGATTTCCTCCATCTTCAGAAGCTTTGGATCAGGCCCATAAGGAGTCACTTCAGCTCAGCCAGTACCCTGGACCATTAGGTGGTACGAATCAGTGAAATGGCACTGACTTCTATGAAGCAAGGCCAAAGTACATTAAAGGAAACCTATTTGAGAAGCTCTGCTAATGGAGGAAAACTGAACCTCCTGTAACAGCGCAACAAAGCTGCAGTGCCTGGACTGCAAGTTCTGTTGAGCTGTTGCCATTATTTACCAATACCTTCCAGTAAGTTCTTTGTGCAGTTTTGATATTGAAAGGGATCACTTAAAATAGATGTGAACTTCACTTGCAAAGTGTTTATGGAAAAGCTTATGGCTTTTGGAAAAGAAAAAAAGAAAAGAGAAAAAAAAAAGGAAAAAAGCAATTATTGCAGTAATGTAACAAAATGTGTTACAGATTGCTTATGTCAGCTGAACTTGTACCCAGATGTTGATATGTAAAAGCCACACTTCCATACATTTCTCTTAAGGAAATATACATGCAATCAACTGCCTAGTATGACCTCTTTTATAGCACCAATGCAAGGTGCTGCAAGTGTCATTTACTGGGTGAGTTACCCTGGGGCCTAGACCCAAGACCCCTATAGGGTCCCCTGTGGGGTGTGACAGTCAGACTTGCTAAATGGACCATCGAGAAAGCAGCACTCCCAGTAAGTCCCTTCCTCCACACTGTCATGCATTTAATCCTATATTACCAGCTCATACTGTCAAGCAAGTGTGGATCACATAATGTCAAATTCTGGCAATATAGAGCAAATTTAATGAAAAATGTATCTTACACTTTCCATTTCATCTTGAACTAAAAAGCAAAAGTCACTTTTTTTCTAAACATGAGCAGTGGACCCCTCTGAGTTACTCTGCTGTAGACATCTAAACCTTTGTCATCTGAATTTGAGATTGTCATCCTACTACAGACAATTAATTTTGAATGTATTGTTATTGGACCCAAGCATTTAAGATGATTATTTTAAGGACAGACAGGTGATTACCTTCCCCCCATTGCCCACAGAAGGGGTGGAGATAATAATCTCAAATTTAAGCATCTATCTTTTAGATATTTAATAAATCCCATCACTCCCTCAGCTAGAGTGGGAGAACCCAGATACTGCAAGTGGAAAAGGCTTGATTTGTGCTCCAGACTTCTGTGGACAAAGCTACCAGTGGAAGAGCCCTAATCTTCACCACGATGCAGATGAAGCTACTCCAGTCAGCTTTAGAGCTTGATGTGCTCGGAAAGAGTCTTTGGCTGTCCCTGTACCGCGAACAGATTTACTCTTGCATCTGTGCCTGTGCCAGGAAAACTTATCCTAGTTTCTGAGATATGTAAAAGCTCCTATCATGGAAGGTTGAACCTTCGCATTCATAGATCTGAAGAAAAGAAGTTTTCACCAGAATATTTTAATCTCTCTCTGAATACACTAACTTGGAGCCCAAGTTCAAACCAGGTTCTCCAGCATCTGAGTTCAGCCACAGAACACAGGATGAGTTTGACAGAGAACTGCATTCAGTTTCATGTGAAACCAGCCAGAAGAAAAAAAAATAATCACAAAAACAATGAGCCAAGCAAACAAATGGGAAGAAAAAAAAAAATAGCTGACTTAAAAACTAGGAAGGAAAAATATCAAACAAAGCAGAACAGCTGTGCTGCAAATAACCGACAGTGTTCTCCATTATCATGCAGAAAGTTTCTTTCAGCAAAACAAAATAAAAACAAGAAAACAAGAAAACAAGTGTATTTGTCTGTATCCTTATTCAAGATGAATTCCCAACTTCTAGTACCTGGATAACACTCTCCATTTGGGGTCTAAACCTTAGAGACACAAGAGTATCTTGTGCAGAATGGCAAAGAGTGAGACATTGTGTAGTGCAGGACTAACCTGGAGTCCCACCTTAGAGCTTTACTACCCAGGAACTGATGCAAACATCTGGGTGTTTGTGCGTACATTGACGTTTATTTCTTTATTTTTCAATGCCATGGGGAATTGAGGATTAGGTTTGTTATTTCTGATAAACAGGCATTAAAATACCTTGAGCTGATCATGCCCTTGCTGAGTTTCAACTGAAAAGCACTAGGCAGAGAGAGGATGACACAACCCTAGGAGTCAATGCAAACCACAGCGGCAGCTCAAGCAGCACCCAGATGTAATGCACCGAGTAACTTCTCGTTTTTCCCGTCCTTCCACACTGAGGTAGATTAGCCACCAGAGGGAGTCCAAGAGACCCCCAAGAACAGCGGGATAAACAGATCAGCTTTTGGCAAAATAAAGGTAATTAAACATTTTCTACTGAGGGCTGCAGAGTTCAAACCAGTGTGAGCTGCTTTAGGTCACTGCAAGATCTGCGTCGTGGCAAGATTTCTCAGAAAAAGCTAAATCAGATTTAATTTACAGTTTAACTTTTCCAAGAAAACAAAGGGAATAGAGAAGCAAGTTGATATTGTTAGTATTCTTGTTGATGCTGAAAATGGTCTTCTCCCTGTGTATTTCTAATTAAACAATATTATGTGTTTATAGGTCAATGAAATGGAAAAAGGGGTCAGGATACCAGAATCCAAAGGGCAAACGGTGCCCTATTTGTATCACTATACACTTGCTCATGTGTATGGAAATACACACAGATACTTAAACACAAGAACATTGTATTCTGTTCAGCCCTACTGTTTGGTAGCAGCGGATGAGAGATGAGATTTCACACTGCCTTGCATCTCCCAGTCTGACCTCAGTGATGAAGGAGGAAACCAGCTCTCCTGGGAGACTTGGAAGGGGCGAAGGATGTCACAGACATTCTGTTTACGGCCATGTCAGGTTAGAGAGGCACTAACACACATAAATGTAAACCATCTCCCTCCTTATAAGGGAGGGCAGGAAGTAACACTGTTGGGCCACAAGCATTGACATGCCAAAAAAACTGGATTGTGCTGTGTTACAGAGCTTTTGTGGGAAAAGGTGACCACATAAAGGTCAGGAGAGACATCTTCCCCAGAAGATCCTACTTCTCTCCTCTGGTCTAAGGTGAGACTGTCAACTTCGTGACCTAAAGGTGAGCAGTTACCTTCATCATGGAGCTACAACATCCCCATCCATAATTTTCTTCTAGAATTTGTTGGCTGGAGAGTCCAAATCTTCCTTTTTCCTCCCCTCTTTTGTCCTACAGTAATGAAATCCTATGAGATTGGTCTGAAAACAGATGGGTTTCTCCAGAATATTGACATTTTAAGCAGGAAATGCATACATATCTGGAGGAGGAAAGGACTCATACAATTTCTGGGTAATACGGGGCAGGCTGTGTTTTCAATATCATGCTGGTTGTGGTAGCTGAGTTGTGCTGTGCAAGAACGTATAGACGAAATAGCTGAGGCAAGGGAAAGGTGAAACAGCAGAGCTAAGAGATGTGACTATGGCCATAGAGTGGATTGATGGGAGAGTACACTCTCATCTATTACACTAAGCAGATACTTCCTTCACTGTGTTTGAATCTTCCACCTGTTAATACCTCACCCATAGCTGAATTGGGTTCAATATGATGTTAGTACAGGGCTCTGCACAAGAATTTAGAGCTGAGGTATACCAAAAGATGCATGATGCTCAGGGCAGTGATTTGGGAGCAGTTTGTCCAAGAGATCAGGTCTGTGCTTGGAGACAAATGAATGGCTCAGGCAACACCTCCTCGTCCAAAATCCATCCAAAGTCTGGGAGGTGAGACTTTAAAAAGAAGCCTGACCTCTTCCTCCTACACATGAGGAGTGTGAGACAACATTCCCTGGTAAGCTGTCTGTTCTGTGGATCAGCAGATTAGTTGAAATGATTACAAGAAAAGAAAGGATATTTTCCAGGCAGTTATTTACAAATTGTACCTAATGAATTATTGATCAGATGAGTAGCCCTCTGCATAGCCTCCTAGGAATCTATCCTTTCCAAGACACGTACATGGCCTCGTGGCCCAGTAGGGCCAGTAGAGATGTTTCAGCCCTTACACTAATGGGGTACCTGGCTGCTGAGGCTGGTATTATTTTTCTGTTGCTTTCTCAGTGCCTGCCTGCAAATTAAACCTCATTAATTTCAGTGGAAAGCAACAGAAATGGGGAAAAAGCCAAAGCTATTGTGCTGGTTTTGGCTGGGATAGAGTTAATTTTCTCCATAATAGCTATTAAGAGGTTATGTTTTGGATTTGTGCTCAAAACAGCATTGGTAATATAGCGATACTTTCATTACTGCTGAGCAGGGCTTACACAGAGCCAAGGCCTTTCCTGCTCCTCACACCACCCCACCAGCAAGGAGGCTGGGGGTGCACAAGGAGCTGGGAGGGGACACAGACAGGACAGTTGACCCCAACTGACCAAAGGGATGGTCCATACCATGTGGCATCATGTTCAGTGTAGAAAACTGGGGGAAGAAGAGGAAAGAGGGGGATATTAGAGTGATGGTGTTTGTCTTCCCAAGTAACCATTACACATGACGGAGCCCTGCTGTCCTGAAGATGGTTGAACCCCTGCCTGCTGATGGGAAGTGGTGAATGAGTTCCTTGCTTTGCTTTGCTTGTGTGGACGGGTTTTTGCTTTACTTGTAAAGTTAAACTGTCTTTATCTCAATCCATGAGTTTTCTCACTTTTACCCTTCCAATTCTCTCCCCCATCCTGATGCGAGGGAAGTGAGCAAGCAGCTGCGTGGGGCTGAGCTGCTGACTGGGATCAAACCATGACAGCTGTGCATCTGTATGGGACAAATGCTATGTGCACTGCTCCAAACCAGAAAAAAATACCGTTCCCACAGTTGAAGTAGATGAAGGATAAACACAAGACTCAAATTCAGGAGATCTGATCTCTGCCACTGAAACACCGAACAGGTCACTGACTGGATTAGCCAATGTAATTAGCTGTCAGCAATGAGAGTACACAGTCTGTGCAGGTCTCATCCATGGATCTTTTCACTGTCATTGGCGATGAGACCAAGAGTCTCACAAGTCTAGAGTGCAATTCATCCAACTAAACACAGGCATCTGCTCAAGGTCAGGTGAATCATGCCCTAAAACTCACCATCTGTCTTTCCTACCTCTCCATCACCTATGAAAGGAACTCAAAAGTGGAAGCCTGCACTAAACGGACCTAAAGGTGGATCAAATGAATACCACCACTGATAGGTTTGTGTCCCAATTCTCCAGCTGCAATTGGTACCCTGTCTTCCATGTTCGTGTCTATGGTGTCTCTGTAGCTCTGTGTAAATCCTCAGACCTTATTGTCACATCCGTGCAGGTTACCACAATATTTGCATCCTTTTGTTTCGGTACTTCTGTGACAAATAGGATGAACTAAAAATACAGGCGTCAGAAAGTGGACTTTGATTAGAAATGTGGTCTTTGATTCCACGTATGTACAAAGTACAGCGAGACCTCAGTTTTCATTGCTATCTCTTAGCCTGCACACACTGATGACAGCAGCTTGAGCTGTTCCATGCCAGACCTTTTACCAGCACAAGGCAGCGTCATGACACTGAAGGCAACGGCACTACTTTAAATTATATGCTTGAATATCTGTTTATCATCTACACAGCAAACATTTGTACTTCATGTAACTTCAGCTGGATCTTTTTCAAGGGAAAAGAATAACTTTTTTTTTTTATTATTATTGGTTTTTTGCATAGCTGGCAAGAAGGTTGGAGTCAGTCTCTTTCTCTCTGCTCCTCTCTGAGTACCAGCTGTTCTTCATGGGGGGATATACGAGCAGTTTTATACAGTTTTAATATCCACCAGAAATTACATCTCACTGCCTTTAGGGACTGAACCTTTAAAATTCAATTTCAAATAAATATAATTATAAAATAAGGCAGGAAAAAAAAGGGCAAGAGAGGGAAAGAGAGCATCAGAATTCAGTTCCTTGCTATAAGAGCTTCAGGGCACAGCCAGTGGGGCTGTGTTCTTTAGCAACAATAAGGAAAACGGCCTGGGGCTCTGAGATTAGCATGTTTATGTTTTGGTCATCACTCTCTGTAGGAAGATGGAGATGGCAGAATCCCATGCTGCAAAGGAGGATGGGGAGCAAGAGGTTTACAGAGGAAATTTTTATATCTTCCCCAAATCTGTCATCATTGGAGAAACAATGGAAGAGGAGAGATTGAAAACACAACATGAAACAGAGCTGAAAGGAAGAAAGGAGTGCTGAAATATCATTTCAGGGTTCTTCCCCCTAGTCAGAGACCTAACTCCAGAAAAAGTAAGGTCTCAGAGAGCACAGCTGCCATTCTGGCAGGAAAAAACCCCCACAAACACTAAAAACCCCAACCAATCCAAGGACAAAGCTTTGCAGCTTGTTAATTTCCTTCAAAAATGACACAGAGTGGACGATCTTCTTGTTAAAATGTAAGACTGGTGTAGCCGTGTGGATATGCTAGTCCTCAGAGAGGCATTGAATCTTACTTGCATGTGCAGTGTTTCTAACAAGCCAGCATTTTTAACTGGAGACTTCACATTAACATAAAATTAAGAAAGTCCCTGCTTACAGATCTGAACAGTCCTGAGCTGATAGGTGTTCCCTCTCCTTGGTGAAGCTGAGGGAAACAAAGCATATTTAGTATTTTGCAGCAGTGATCTGCTACCTATTTCTAGTAATGCAGTAACACTGTGCTGTAACACTGTTTGGGACCTTGGTGTGTGCACATCCTGAGCATAACAGCCTGGCGTTGCTAGGAGGAGAAACAGAAGCACAGAACATGCAGGTGGGGAATGCTGAGGTTCTAGAGTAGGTCACTCTAGGGTTTTGTGCCCTATTCCTCAGATTGCACCTCACCCAGGGAACACAAATGTACTGGGAAGGTTTATTTGAATGCTGAGGATGAATTGGTTACAATCACGGCTGGCCAGTCTGGTTGGAAGTAGAACTGGTGTGATTGAATCTATGAGGAAACTCACGCTCATTAGGGAAATCCTTGTATCAAATAAATACAAAGAAGTGACTGTGAGAGATGAGGAGGTACCTGCACACTCCACCCTGGCAACAGATGCTCAAGGAGCTCAGCAGCTTGCAAGATGACTTTTGCATGTAGGTGTCCCATTCCCTGCCCAGCACTCCCCATGCACGTATTCTCTCTGCCTCACCTCCTGCGAGGAATCTGCTCTATCCAAAAGGCAACATTAACACTTCAGGTGAAGGTTTATGGCCAGAGACTGTTTGAACCATGTGTAGGCTGGGCTCCAACAGCTTACTTCTGATTTTCTGAGCTAAATCTAAGAGAATATGTTCTCTGGAAATCAAAGTAAAGGACCCTTTATGGGAAGAAATTATCTTTACCTTTCATTGGAAATTCTCAAATTTTAGGCCAAACAAATGACCTAGCTGTGAAAGATTGAGTATCCCTGAGGATTTCTGAGAATTCAAAAATAACATAAAAAGAGGAAAATAGGATTCATAGGAACAAGTGGAATTACTAAGTCAGGGAATAAACTGAAAAGGCCAAACACCTCCTTGGGTCAGACATCTCACAAAGTTGCTCAGAAGCCCAGGACTTGCCTGGAGCATATTTTGTTATGAGATCTTGTTCTGGGACCCAGTGGTCCTGGGAAGCATTTCTTCTTTTCTGTAGCAATTTTGCTAGTCACTGCGGGGACTTTGGTGGAAATCCTTGGAAGTAGATTTCCTCTACAGCCTTTCCACATCACGCTCCAATGACCAACTTCTCTCAGTCCAATCTGCCCAACTGCAGCAGACAACAGTCAAAAATCAGTCAGCACTTAGGGAGTCACTTCTCTTTTATCTCACCTTGCTCTCCGTCTGCTCCCTTCCCAGGCCTTGTCCTTTCTTACACAACTTGTGTATCATCAGATAACCAAGTAAATATCATTTCGGAGAGCTGCCCCCTTTTGCCATGCATCTGAATAAGCACCGAGTTTGCAGTTATTTGTTTATCCACTGAGCTGAACAAATTAGATTAACACAACACATGCAGTGAGGGGAGGAGGACGGACCGGGGAGCAGGGGGGGGACACCTTCTAACAGAGAAAGGAATGATGCTGGGGAAGTGCTGTCATGGCAATTAACCCTGCCTTGGCAACAGTGTCCTTCATTCCCCTAGAAAATCTGCTAGGTAATTCCCCTTTCCTCTCCTTCATGTGCCTTGCAGAACTGGGGCAGAGCAGCACAGGATCAAAGCTGTGTTTCGGAGCTCAGGAGGTTGTGACAGTTGCGTTTGTGTGAGGGGAGGTGTGTGGGAGAAGTTTCCTTCTGCTAAATTCAGTGACACACTGTTAACAAGACAATACAACAGCCAGGGTTCGTTGCTGTTTTCTTCCCCTCTCTCTCTCTTTTTTTTTTTTCTTTTGCAGCCCAATGAGACCTTTCATTATATTTCAAACATGTTTCTTTTAAAGCTGTTGTGAAGATTCCCTCCTACTGCTTCCACTGCTCTTCCTCTCCTTTCACTGCAGCTGATAAGCCTCTCCCTCTACCAGGTACCTGTTTCATACACGAGACAGAAAGCATGGGGTTGTAGTAAAACAGCTTGCTCTTCACTCTTGGAAATGGGCATCTCACAAGAGGTCCTTTCTCACCAAGCCTACTAGTCACCCTCATCTCTACCTTCAGGGAAACATGGCATGTTCTTCACCAACAGAGTTGGCGGACAGGTCAATAACATTTCTGAGGCAGACTTTCTGTCGGTGTAAGTTAGTACAGCTCCTCTGAAGTCAAAGAACTTACTATCAAGAGGAACTAGATTCAAGCATGCAAACATTAGAAAAGTTGTTATCCGTATTTTATAGAAGGCACAGCAGAATCAGAAAAGGGTGATTCACATGGGATCACTGTCCTGTCCTGGGAACAGGCAGAAATCTCCTGCATCGTACACCAGCGATTCAAATGTAGAACCTCTCCTGAAAGGAGCAGCAGTGACCATCTTACAAACAGTGCTCTGGAAAGGCCAGAGCCTCATTCATTTTCCAAGAGAAAATTACCAAAAAGACCATAGGGAAATTTTGCTGCAAAAACTGTCTTCAAACTACATACTACCAGTAACACAACTACGCAAGATAGGAAGAGGACCAGCGGTACCAAGGTAACGTAATCAGATTTGTCAAAAGGTAACTTTAACTGCGTTGTACAACTTTGACTCGGAGCTGGTACTTTTTTCAAATCCCTGCCTCTCTAATTGAAAGGTCTGGAAGCAGTGACCTCTCACTGTTGGAGATACAGCACTGAATTGTGATTTTCTATTTCTGAAATAAACTCCTCTGCAAAGGGGGAAAAAGTACCCCCAGTACATGAGAACATCTCAGCAATTCCTCTTCCACCACAGAAAAGAGTGGGCAAGTGCTTAGGTAATTGGAAAAGAGACGAATCTAATTGCAAGAAAAGCTTTACTAGATTAATCAATTTCATGTCACCTCAGATAATTCTTGAAGCAATTCCATGTAGATAATCAGCATGTATTGATAATCCAAACTAATCAAGAGGTGTGGAGAGATGGAAAAGCCTTTTTCCTCAGTGTATTACTGTTACAAAAGACACTTTTGAAAGACTGAAACTAGAATTTTCCTCCTTTATTTTATTTATTTTGTTGAATGAAAACTGTCTCCAGAAAATTTTAGTGTTGACAGAAAAGGATTCAAAGATCTTTGTTTATCTAATCAAACTGGAATGGTTCTGCTCTTTTCCAGGACTTTCCCAGATTCTATAGTATTTTCTAGTGGTCTTCAAACTGAAATAGGGACCTGCAGCCAGAAGTTAATTAACCAGCCTATTGGCCTCAACAATAAATAACACTAACAGCAAGAATTCTCTGCAGCTTGGTGGAAACTTGCAGGGGGAACTGGTGGAGATGGTGGCAGAAGGGTGACCTCAGAGTTAGATAAAACCGTAAGGTCTAGTCGCGTGGGAGGTATCAAATCTGTACAACAGAATGGCAACAATGCCAGAATGAGTTTACTCTAAAGTCAGTGAATAACCAGTCTTGGAGAGCACTATGAGCTCTTGGACACCATGTGTAAGTTATGGTTCATGCCAGATTTAGACGGGATGATGCATGTATGAGCAATGTCAGAAGAAGCGGAGTGAAGGTGACTATTTCTCAGTGCTTTCCCTGCCAGAAGTTCAAAGGAGGGTGTTAAATGAACACAAAGCAAGAGTTAACTAGTTTATCTGATACTTGCAGACTGAATGCTCCTCAGAGGCACTGGGCTTCCAGCTCCTAAGTGCCACTGCAGACAGAGGTTCCTGAACCACCATGTTAAACTATATAAAACAATGTTTCCCCCTCCCCAGAAAGATGCTGCATGGCTTTCTGATCTTGCAAGAGAAGAACGCTGACAATGAGAAGGGAGACGCATGCTATAAGGCTGACATCTCCCTGCTTTCAGCATTACCCAGCTGAGCTCGCTTCACAGATTTCCCAGAGCAGTGGGAAACAGAGTGGGTGTGGACCTTTTGGTCATGGGTTTTCTTATTTAAAAATATTGCTGGGGCAAAATCGTCAGACCTTCAGGTTTTTTAAGTTTGGGTTTGTTGTTTGTTTTTTTTTTCTACTCGTTTTCCACCATTCCGTCTCAACATTCAAAGAAACCACTTTCCTTGGAAAAAAATACTGATTTTTTATTTCTTTGATGTTGGCAAATATAATTATCTTTAAAATGGGTAAAAAAGACCTACTTAATCTACTGGATTTCCCAAAATGTAATTCCTCTTAGCCGAATTCAGCAGAAATCCCTGCACTTTTCCATAGACCTGAAGACTGCCATACTCTGCTGTACCACAGGAGGAGAGAGGGATGTAACTGATGTTTAAGGGAGGCATCTGGAGAACAAAGCTCCTGTGTTCTGTCTGCTTCCATGATCAACATGACAACACAACTTTTGTCGAATCTTTTAGGACAAAACTACTCAAACTCAGACACCTCTGTAGGTCTTCTGAGGTATGAAATTATCAAACGTAAGGCCTTTAGGTGCCCTGTGAGTGTCAAACCATGAATAAAGGCATTTATGCCATGTCTCTGACTAAGCAGCTTTGTCTTCCCCAGTTCTAAAAGGAGCCTAGAAGTACATACCCCCAAAGGGCTATTGCACGGAGCTGAGATGCTTGCAAGGGGCTCTGGAGGAAGTGCCAGGAGGTCCGAGAAGTCAACCTCCCTCCCTTCCTTTGCACTCTTTGGGAGTAAAATTCACTCCTACCACGAGACTGTCCAAACCAAAGTTTTAACAGGTCTTAATTTGTGCTGGATACTCCTGTGCAAACGCTGTTCCAGACGCCAAAGGACAGCTGCAAACTCCACAGCAAGATTCTGAAATCAATTTGCAGCCAAAGTAAAAAGGCCTGGCTATCTGTCCCCGGCTCCTTCGCTTTCCAGCAAAGCCATGAAATGAGCTGCTGCCTTTGGTTACATGGTTAATTTCAGAAATTAAAGGACCAGTAGCAGTAACAGCGTTGTCGGCTACATGGTGTGGAGCTCAGGAAGGAGGATGCCAGTAGCCTTTGCAATCCAAACTGCCATACACCCTCTCAGAAACAATTTCCTTCCAGCTTTTGGAGGAAATAGAATAGGGATACTTCTGAGGAAGAAGCTCGATTTTTAAAACATATATTCAAGTGAGTGAGGAAGGCCTTAGATAAACACTAGCGAATATTGCTGGGGGCCAAAGAAAGGGGCCAGATATTATAAAAACAATGTCAAATTTGAAGCACTCAGAGAAGGGAAGAGAGAAGTAATTTTAAGGGTTTGGGGAGAGGATAAAATCTTTTTTAGTATTTTATTTTTTTCTGCAGGATGAAAAATATTTCCCAATATGACATAAATAAAACCGGCCTTTGGTGTATATTGAAGATGGGCATTTTATTTTCTCTTTCTCTCAGATTCAGAGCAAAACAAAACAAAAAAACCCCAAACTTTGTTTTAACAGTTGACTGGAACAGTTCAAATCCTCTAACTGTGCTAAATCCAGCAAGAGCAAAGCCTGATCACCAGTGCCACAACTGCCATTTGACACAGGCTTCCCGGAGACCCCAAACACCAGGAGTCTGCGCTCCTGCTACGTGAATTGTTATATTTCGTGTTCACTGTTCATACCATTCCTCTGTCATTTTAAGTTGAAGAAGGCTGGACTCATATCCTTTAAGGAGGGAGTTTAAGTTTGGGTGAATTTTTGCTGTGTCTGTGTGGGTTTTTGTTTGTTTGTTTGTTTTTCATTTTTGCTGAACCAGAACTTTGTGGATGATAGGGTAAAAACAAGTAAAGAAGCAATATGCCTGAAATCCAGGAAGATATTATACTAATATTCCTCCAAGCTGAGCTCATCCCTGTGCTGACACCAGAAGCAGGCCTGTACTTTGAGGATATTTGCCATCAGTTAGGTGGAGAGCAGGACATGGCAAGTGGATTGCCCCAGCGATGGGTTTCTGCACCAAGGCCATATTTACCCACACTGCTGCTCAGGCAGGAACAATAACACCCACTGCATCCCCCTGCCATGTTTCATACCCTCAAAAGTGATTGCTGTCCAATGCCATTATATTTCTTCAAAAATAAAGAAATGGTTTTCCCCATGTGGTTTTCCAGAGACTATAGTTTGTCTCAGTACTGCTTAACCACATTTTTCCTTTCATGACCACTCCTTGATGTCCCTGCAGGCAATTGCACTTCAGCTGGTACTTTGTACCTCAACAGCCATGAAGACTTGAAATCCTACCTGCCCAGCATGGAGACAAGACAAAATACAAAAGAGAGAAGCTGCCTGAATTGCTTGCATGGACTTCTTGCTTCCAAGCAATTCTTGTATTTTAGTGTATTAACATCAAAATATGTCTGTGGTGAAACATTCCCTCACTTCCTAAATAAGAACCAAGCACAAAGGTGAAGTGGAACTGAATCTCCCAAATCTCAGGTTGGTGCCTTAACTGCAAAACAATCTAAGCCTCCTGGGAGTTTTGGCATTTATATATATATGTTATATATAGAGAAAACCTCTTGGAACTTGATTTAGAATAGTGAAATACTAAATTAAGTGAGCTGTGATTCAAACACATGACACAACAGAGACAGGAACTCCCCCAACGATGTCCTCCATCAGTAGCAGAAATACAGACTCAGGAGAAGACCAAAAAAAAAAGAAGAAGAAAAAAAAAGATGTATCTAACCACTGCCTCAGTCATCCATGGTAAATCTGAATATATAGAGCTAGAGGCTGCATGGATCCTCGGCTATGAATGCTTCTCAGGCTGGCAGATGAAACTCTTTAAAGCCTAGCCCAGTGAGGGGTCAGCCCTGACACTCCACTATGTTTAGAACACCCACGTTTAGCTCAAACATGGTATGAATTACACTGCGTATTTTTGGCTGAGGTTAAATTGATTCATAATGATTTGTGCCTCTCTCCTGCCTAGTAATTTTTCATTAGACACACAGATGTCTTAATAACACTTTGGTTTGGATTTAGTTTCTCTTCTAACCAAGCCCACTCCAAGTATTTGTGTTGGTGGATGGGGATGGATAAGGGATTTATTTATTTCTGTTGCGTGTGGAAGGAGTTAGCTAACAAATACTTCTTTACTTTCACACCAGGCTCCTTTGTACTCTTAGTCCCCTCTGTATAATTCATTAACTACTTTCCTTTTCCCCACTGAAATAGCAGGCGACTGCCTCCAGCGTCAGGTAGCCTACATGGGCAGCATCACAGCAATAAAACTGACGCATGAGTAGAAGAGCGCGAAATCCTAATGCAAAATATATTACTCAAACTCCTATCCCATTCGTTCTCAGGATCATCAACTGCCTGTTTAGAAATGTGATAAGAAATGAGACTGAGTGAGATGGTTTTCCAAAAATCCAGAGACTCAAGGGTCCCAAAGAACTGGCAGAGCTGGTTTATACTGATACCTAAAGAGCTTCAGATAGCTACAAACATTCTGTGCGTTGACCATCTTTAGGACTGATAATCCATCCCTGCTGCAAACATTGACACTTGATCTGGTGTCATTGAGCCTCAAATTTCCACCTGGAAAAAGAACTTTTCCAGCCTTCCGTACTGAATTTGAAAGCTCTTTAGAGCAGTTCCCAGCTCATCCTAGATGTCTGAATAGCACTCATTGTATTGGGGCTCTGATTATTGGCGTGTTCTTGGCAAACTACCACATTAAAATTGTGAACCAAGAAATTGTCAAAAACATATACATATATTTAAAACAAACAGAAATAAATACTCCTTCTTGAGATGGTTTTTTCTGTATTATGAAATCGTGAACAAAGAAAATAAAATCCCGTACTGACAGTTCTGAAGTGTTTGGAAGGAAAACACAAAAGGCGGGGGAAGAAAAATGCTCTCTTGCATTATTAGTTTCTAGATCTGCTTCTTGTTTCCTTTTTTTCCTACTGAAGGAGTGGGAGCAGGGAGAGAGAAAGGGAAAAAAAAGTAGTATAAAGAGAAAGTTTAACCCCATCAGGACCTCTTTATAATGCTTGCACAGCAAACTCTGTGGCAGCAGCAATAAAAATAATGAAAGGCTTTGTCTCTCTGTTGAAATGACACACCATGTTTTATAAGCATTTTGAACATTTTCATTGAAAAATTGTATTTCAACAAAAGAAAAGCAAAAGACACCTCAATAAGGTTCACAACATTGCCATCATAAACACTTTCTTGTTTAAAAAAAAAAAAGGACTGTTAAAAAGTTGCCGTGTGGCACTTTTTCAATCCATTCTAGCAGTGATGGTGATGATGTGTGGTGGGTTTTTTTTGGGGGTACTTATTTATTTATTATTCACTCTGCCGCTTTCTGGATAAGCCCTTCCACTCTGTTCCCCAACGGAGAGTAAAGGCATTGCTTTTGTCAGAATGACTCTGGACTGGGACCAGTATTTGCGAGGCCTGAATGTGATTCAATAAATTTTCAAGTGCCTTAAATTTGAGGACAGCATCTCACCTTGGCTAACATTTCTGATTTTTTTCACTTTCCCCTCATCCCCCCTCCCTTTCCCTTTAATACAGTTAATCTGTTCCTGGGTTTTGCTACAATAAACTCTCTAGATTAGTGTTATTAATAAAACCCTACCATCCACCCCCTCATTCAATTAATCTATGCATCCTTTTTTTGTGTGAAGGTGTCTGATGTCAACTTTGATGATTTAGTGGCCATAAAAAATAAAAATAAAATAATCAAATCACCCAATAAGCTCTTAAAAATGGGAGGGGGGGGGAGGGCAGTGAGGAGAAGGAAGACCTGTGGTACAGAACTATAAAGGGTTAGATTAGACTTTAGCAGAAAAGTCTCTGTGATAATTACTGTTATCTGCTGATCCATAAACTCTTCACACAAACTGCAACAGTAAACCAAAAAACTGACACTTTAATAGCAATGTGCTTTGTAGCGCGGGGACATCTCTCCTCCTCCTTCCCACGTCTCTGTGCCTCTGAATGCTTCATTTCCTCGCAGCCCTCTGACAGGTGGAGCTGACAACCCGGATTCCTAGCAAGCAGTGAGCAGCTAGAGGTCAGCACTAATTATTGCTAAACTTTTGCAGACTCACAGCATGATCTGGATGGGAAAGGAGGAGGAGGACGGGCTGAGATGGATCATCACTCTGGTAGTTTGAGATTTTTTTTCAGAAGGAAGAAGGAAATAAGAGTATTCCAAGAAAGTCTGGGAGAAAAGAGCTGAGCCTGTCCAAAGCGCAAGTCCCACCATTCCCTGGTGACTCGGTACAGGTTAGAGAATGACCTGCTGGGAAGCAGCTCTGCTGAGAAAGACCTGTGAGTCCTGCTCGATGACAACCTCTCCATGAGCCAGCAGTGTGCCCTAGTGGCCAAGGCGACCAATGGTACCTGGGGTCCATTGGGAAGCACGTAGCCAGTAGGTCAAGGGAGGTGCTCCTCCCCCTCTACTCTGCCCTGGTGAGGCCACATCTGGAGTACTGTGTCCACTTCTGCACTCCCCAGTTCAAGACAAACAGGGAACTATTGGAAAGAATCCAGCAGAGGATGGTGAGTGGACTGGGGTATCTCTTGTATGAGGAAAGGCTGAGAAAGCTGGGGCTGTTCAGCCTGGAGAAGATCGAGAGGGGATCTCATCAGTACTTAGAAATATTTAAAGGGTGGGTGTCAAGAAGATGGGGCCAGACTCTTCTCAGCGGTGCCCAGTGACAGGACGAGGGGCAACGGGCACAAACTGAAACACAGGAAACTCAGTCTCAACATGAGGAAAAAGTTCTTCCCTCTGAGGGTGATGGAACCCTGGGACAGGCTGCCCAGAGAGGTTGTGGAGTCTCCTTCTCTGGAGAGATTGAAAACCCACCTGGATGTGATCCTGTGCAACCTGCTCTACCTGAAGCTGCTTTAGCAGGGGGGTTGGACTAGATGATCTCTTGAGGTCCCTTGCAACGCCTACCATTCTGGGATTCTGTGACCCTCAAATGGCATAAAGTGGCACAGCTCCAGCAACTTCAGCTGCTTTACATCGCCAGATGTGCCCCAGTCCCCAGCATCTGTGACACAGCCCTGTCATGGTTCACAGCTGGAAGAGACCTGGCCACCACGCAAATGGAAAGGGAGAGATCCAGCAGCACCAGGAGATCTTTCTGGACTTTGATTTTGTGACACCAAATAAAGAGCAGATTTATCAATGCCAACTTAAGGATGCAGTTCTGGACAGGGAAATTGAATGCTCTGTTTCTCATGTTTGAAAATAATTTTATGAGTGGCAATTTTGTGCTGTTCCTGGAGATTCACATAATGTTAACCCCTTGCAGATACTAAGGGGAAATTGAATAAAGTAGGGGAAAAATACAGCTAAGAGCAGCAAACTTTCAGAAACAGGATCTGAGTCGGAGGACTGCCCCTACATAGCCATGCAACAGCTACTCTGAAGTTAATGATTGAAAATTTGAATTATAATTAAAGACTCTAGGCCAAAACATCATCGAGCATAAATCACTAAGGGCAGTGGACCTCCACTTCCTTTCTCTGGCCCCATCTTTGTCTCATTTCTCTGCCAGTTAGAATTTAACAGGAAACTATCAGCCATCTCTAAATATTTTGAACCACATAGTAAAATTCAAGGAAGATTCACACCTAGTTTCTCCTGTCTCATAAGAATAGTGAAAACTCTTCCTGAAAAGATCTTACTTTCTATTTTATGGCATCAAGTTTTTTGACTCATTTTCTATGGAACACTTAAAATTTGATAACATCTTACTCAGTTCAAAGAGAATTTATTCTGAACAACAACTTCTGCAACACTTTTATTTAAAATACCATTATAGGACCCAAACAAACCAACCAATAAATTTCTAAGCCAATAACAATTGGGACAATACCAACCCAGCAACATGGAACAAGAGATAAACATAAAACTGGTCTAACAAAATTAATTAACAACAGTAACAAAAAATATTTCACCATTTCTTCTAGGTTCACAGACTCTAGGAATGCAAGGAGACACTGAGATTTTTAGTCTGACCTCTTATACCGAACATTCTCATAGAATCTCACACAGCAGTTTCTGCATCAGGTCCTTCTATTTTGTCTAGAATACAGCACATCTTAAAAAAAATCCAATTTTCATGTGAAGATCCCTGACTGATGGAAGATCCATCATGTTCCCAGACACACTGCCCAGCAGCATCCCTTTTTGCATATTCTTTCAAATCCTTTTTTTGGTCTAATCACAACCTGCAACTCTAGAATCATGTTACATAAACTGAATGTGTACCTAAATCTATTTTTTTTTCACATGGTAGCAATACTCAGTCAAACACATATGCTCAAAATCTGTAGAAACAGGTGCCCAGAAATAAAGTTCTGAGATCAGAAAGAACAGTTCTTGTTCCAAGAAACCATTTTCCTGATCAGCATGCTTTCTGTGAAATTCTTGCACAAAATGTATATACATATATTACCAGTTTGAGGAACAGTCTCAGTAAACTGAAAGGGAAAATGTATCTGAAACAGACAAAAGATTTTTATTTATTTTTTAGCTACAGTGCATAATTACTCTGTGCAACAAAGTGCCACAAGGTTCCATGAAAGCCAAGACCTTACAGTAATTCCAAATAGGATTAGACATTTATACGCATAATAAGAACATCCACAGTTGTACTGTCTCCGATAGGAAATGCTGGGGAAATAACTCTAATGCTTCTAGGCGTAAGTCAACAGCACAGGAACAAATTTGAGAGGAAACTCAGTTTATTCTGTACTTATCCTATACGTGGATTTTAGCACTGGGCCTGTAACGCCCAAAGCTGAGCATTATCTGGAGATAGAAACAGACCATTGGCTCAGTCAGGTAGCTCTGACAAGATTCAGTTATACAAGTTTCAAGTCACTGACCAACACACGAGGTCCCTTCCTCACTTAGATTAATCTTTTTCACTTCCTCAGCTATCTTGCATATAACACACATCCATACTGTCTGCAGCTATATGAAAGAGGAAACTTTGATGTATACAGATCTATGGGATTGAGTTGAATATGATCTTAGAAAAATCCACTTCTGGATCTGTCAATGAGATAAATCCTTCACTGCAATCAAGCAAGATTTATGCCTTTAAAGAGGGACTTCCTGGGTTACATAACAATAGATTACAAGACTAGTGACAAATACATGTCCTTTGTATGGGACGATAGACCACATCTACCCCACTGAACTCCTGAGCGTTGCTCTCTGCTATGTTGCTTTAAAGAGCTCAGGCAGAAGACTCCCCAGGAATGTCTGTTCTATCCATACTGAATGCCATGCTAGCCTTTGGCATATATTCCTATCTTTTCTGCTTGCGTCTTCTAATACTGCTTGGTTCTTCTTAGGTAGGTCTCAGCATTGTGGGTACGTTGGCTTCCCTGAGGTCAGTGTGCATCGAACCATAGCAGACAAAGCGAGAGTGAACAGCACAGCACAGTTTGCCATTTGACCAGCTCAGTTTTGTTGTGTTTAAAAACCCTCGTTATCAGTATGCTACTTGATTATTTCTAAATTGTGAGGGTGTAACAATGCTGGCATTCAATATCAAATTCCCTTGCCCAGATGGTACCCTATGATGCACACAAGCCCTAAACACAACAGCCAAATCTATCTCTGCCCTCACCAGGAACTTTCCATCACAGTACAGTTTCATTACTCCAGACCAAGACATACACAACAGCACCCAGCAACTAGCAGATACCGCTCAGAGATAAAGGAAAACAAAATCATGGGAGGGAGGAGTGGGGGGTTAAAAATATCGCAGAACCTCAGCCTCACTCCCAGGCAACTTTCAATCCCATTTATTTATTTATTTATTAAAATCATTTAAGCCACGGAAACAATCTCTGAAGATGTAGAGTCTCATTTATACCTTTTTTTTATCCCCCTCACTGACTGCTGGAGCATCCTGGAATGATCTCTGCATGCCTCCTGAGGGGAGACGTGGCACTAGCAAAGCCAGAGGCATTTTTCAGCCTCTTGTTAGGCCATGAAAGATCTGCAAGAGAGAGCCTGTTCTATTCAACTTTTCTGTCTGACCACAGCCTATAAAATAAGCCCTGAAGTTCTGGCTCTGCTGAAGTCAATGGCAAAATAACTACAGCTTCCCTGAAAACAAAATTATAGTCAGGGATCCTCAGCTTTGAAGATGGCCTCAGAGGCAAGAGATAAACTCTGTCCACCTTCTGTTACCCCTTGAAAAACAATCTTGAAGCATAACAGCATTAAGGTAGTGGAACTAGGTCTTGGCTGAGAAATAAAATAGAAAATATAACACCCAGGTTCAAAATACAGCGTGACTTCTTGAGATAGAGTTGGCCCAGCAGCCACTGACAGCAGAAACGAAGGAGCCAATAAAAAGCCAAAGACCCAAGAAGTAGTGCAGTAAATGGCTTCATACATTTAGTTTGCAGCTTCCTAATTCAAAGCTATGACTCTACTCCGTGCCAGCAAATGAGGCAGGAAAACACTGAAAGAATAGGTCTTGATTTGGATGTCACAGTCACCCGCCCCAAAACGGCATCAAGATGTATCTCAGGTTACCAGCAAGTCTCCAAGTCCCTTATCTCGGGTAAGTATGAGGTGTGGATGGGCTGGGAGAAGAGACTGTTTCAGTGCAAAGGCCCTGAACTGTGGGGGAAAGAAGAGGAGTAATGGGTGCTGAATCCCCTCCTGATGTATTCTCATGGGGAAATGGAGGCATGGAAATATATGCAGCTATTGGCCTGAAATCACTGAGAAACAAGAAACACCACCAGGAACCTACCCCTCTCCCTAGCTCTATGTTCAGTGGCTGGACTCCAGCACCCACCCTCCCCTTCCTTCAACCAGGACACATCTACATCCTTTCCTGAATGCTATTTTTTTCCAGTTTAGCTCCATTCAGCTACACTGAGCCACAGAGATCACTGCAATGCTCCAGCAAAAAGCTTTGCAACGTCAAAGTGCTCTATAAAGTCTTCCCTCTGTCTCCATCTCTTTCTTATTTTTCCTTTTCTCTCCTTTTTTTTTTTTTTTTCCCTCCACAGCCCCTCACATTATTCATCATAATCATAAAACATTCATTTGCGCTTCTGACCAATTGGAAGGCCCTCACGGGAGGCCATAAAGGGGGGGTGTCAGGGTTATAATGAATGTAAATGCCAGGTGTTTAAGCTGGATAATGTGCAATTTGCAACTCAAGCAATCTGCACAATAAGCAAACCTAACGTTATGGTACCTGATAGGGGCACGATGGCCATTCAGAGAGAATGAAACATTTTACGACCTCTATGTTGCCCTGATCTCATGATCTAATAATAGTCCAGACAAAATTAGTTCCTGCTATAATGTCTTCGAATGTTTTGGGGGGAGGCGGATGGGGAGGAGGGATATCAAGGAGTTGGAGAGGGGGATGAAAATTATATCAGGTGGCTGAGCTGAAGCTTCAGAGGATCAAAGGGAATTGTGAGCTGGATGTGCTATTTAAGACAATAACCTTCTGCTGAAAGTGGGGAGGTCAAAGACAGGGCTTTCCTAACTATCTTGCACACACATATATATGCACACACAGAGCTGTTCCCCAGGATTTGGCTGCTGATGAAATAAAAGTAGGTTGAACCTTGTGCAAGGGCTGATTTTCTGGCAGTGCAGGGCTGGACAGCCTGATTCCCCAATGCCTAACAGAGCGTCATTGCTCATAAATTAGCTAATCTTGGGCTGGAAATAACTGCGAAGCGGAGTTATTCCCATCTCGCTCCCCTGATCCGAAAAGCGAGTTTCATTTTCTTTCTTTCTTTTTCTTTCTTTCTTCCCTGCAAGACTGGGTTTGACTCTGTGAGGGAAGGGGAAAGACAGGTCTCCATCCGCTTCTCTCGTCCCATCAGAGAAACCAGTGCAGTGGCTGCTCTGCTGTGGTGAAAGGGGCACCCCAAGGAAACCCTCTACTCTTATCTGCAGTCTTTGCAATGCTCTTCAAAATGCTGTTCAGATTGTGAGGAACGTTGGAAGGAAAGGGAAAAAAAAAAATAGTTCTTCCAAACACAGTGTTTGAAGGCCTCAGAAAGCATGGTTTCCTTTGGGGAATTCAGTCAGGCTTGTTGCTCTAACCCCCATGATACAAACACTTTCCTCTCGTGGTACAACAGCTCCAGACCGTGCTCACTGTACCTACACGGAGCAGCAGGGGAGTGCAGAGGCTAACTTGCCGGCTAAGGAGAGCTGTTGAAACTGCAGGCCTGGCTGAATTCCACCAAAAAATCCTGCTTATCCTACCCTATCTCCACTTCTTGGTTTCACTATATCCACCTCAGTCCTGACCTTGCTTTTCTGGGCGAGTTTCCCAACAGAGCACCTAGGTGCTCAGTTACAACCATTTTAGTCCATCTAACCACAGAAGCCTCGGAAACACATCCTGGCCTTTGGACATCACAGTTTGTGTCTACCCTGTACCGGAAAGTCCACTTTATAAAGGCATCAGAAGTATGCCAGAGATGGTAACATGGATATTTTTTAAAATTATTTTTTCTCCAAAGTGATGTCACAGGTCAGCACAGTCTTGTGCGAGTGTCCAGCAAGCTAGATATATTCCAAGAGTCCGTATCTTTCATTTTCTGATGTGGCTATTTCTTCGGTGTGAATCCAGAAATGAAACACTAAGTCTTCTTGTTTTGGTTTTGCTTCTTTTTTCCCTAAACACTTTAACACTTTATGATGGATTCTTCTCCTCCATCTTTTATGTTTACTATTGAGTAGAAATGTGTATGTGTGACTGTCAGACAGATATCCCACCCATCTGACAGAGCTAGATAGATGGATTTGATTCTGATGCTGCAAAGCTGAGTTCACCACTGGAACTATTGAAGGAAAACTGCAATTTTGCTCTCATGAGATTTTCTGTTTGTTTTTGAAAATGACCTCCCTTTCAGAAAATTTCTACTGGACTAATCTAATTTTAGAATTACATGAAAACAAGTTTTTGCACCAACCCTCATTAATATTTTTAGAGTTTTAGGAGAGAAATTATGATAATTTAGTTGCAAACTCTCTCTGAGAAGTTCCCATCAGAAATTTCACGCATACATGAATACAATAATTACCAAACAAAATGTGATCAAATTTGGCTTGGTTTTTTTTTCCCCTGAATCTATGTGAAATCAAAGAAACAACCCAAATGCAAAGAAACATCTGTTATGGGTCTTGCTATATTTTGTTAAGTTTTGGATCTAGACTGGCACATGGAAAATAAGGAGGTGATTGGTGACAGTCAACATGGCTTCACTAAGGGCAAATCATGCCTGAAACGTTTGGTGGCCATCTATGACGGGATTACAGCATTGGTGGGTAAGGGAAGAGCAGCTGACGTCATCTACCTGAACTTGTTCAAAACATTTGACACTGTCATACATGACATCCTTGCCTCTAAATCAGAGAGACATGGATTAGATGGATGGGTCAGTCAGTGGATAAGAAACTGGCTTGATAGTTGTGCTCAAACAGTTCTGGTCAACAGCTCAATGTCCAAGTGGACATCAGTGATGAGTGGTGTTCCTCAAAGGTCAGTACTGTGCCAGCACTGTTAAACATCTTTGCTGGGGACATGTACACTGGGATTTGGTGCACCCTCAGCAAGTTTGCCGACGACACCAAGCTGTGTGGCATGGTCAATATGCTGAAAGGAAGGAATGCCATCAAGGGGTACCTTGACTTAAGGCTTGAGAGGTGGGTCTATGCAAACCTCGTGAAGTTCAACAAGGTTCTGCACATGGGTCGGGGCAATCCCAAGCACAACTATAGGCTGAAAGCAGCCCTGAGGAGGAGGACTTGAGGGTCTTAATGGAAAAGAAGCTCAACATGAGCCAGCAATGTAAGCTTGCAGCCCAGAAAACCGTGTCCTGGGCTGCACCACAAGAAGTGTGGCCAGTAGGTTGAGGGAGGTGATTCTCCCCTTCTCCACTCTTGTGAGACCCCACTTCGAGTATGGCATCCAACTCTGGGGTCCCCAGTACAAAAAGAACATAGACCTGTTGGAGTGAGTCCAGATGAGGGCCACAAAGGTGATCAGAGGGCTGGAGTACCTCTCTTATGAAGACAGGCTGAGAGAGTTGGGTTTGTTCAACAAGGAGAAGAGAAGGCTCCGGGGAGACCTTAAAGCTGCCTTACAGTACCTAAAAGGGCCTACAGAAAAACTGGAGAGGGGCTGTTTACAAGGGCAGGGAATGATAGGACAAGGGGGAACGAGTTTAAGTTGAAGGAAGGTAGATGCAGATTAGATATTAAGAAGCAATTCTTTACTGTGAGAGTGGTGAGGCACTGGAACAGGTTGCCCAGAGAAGCTGTGGAGGCCCCATCCCTGGCAATGGTCAAGGCCAGGTTGGACGGTGCTTTGGGCAATATGATCTAGTGGAGGATGTCCCTGCTCATGGCAGGGGGTGGTGGAACTAGATGATCTTTGAGGTCCTTTCCAACCCGAACCATTCTATGATTTTGTGATATAAATCCCTTTAAAATCTTGAGAAGTCAACTGCATGCCATTATGCTCCTATTTCTACTTTAGACGTAGAAGAGAGAAAATGAGACCTCAGCCATTTCATGGTCATAAGCTGACTGATGGCAAGGTCAGTCACCTGAACCTCAGGCTATCCTGATTCTCAGCCCTTTACCACCTGAAACCTCTGTCTCAGATACTACTCAGGGCTGCAGCTAGTCTCTACAAATTCACTAATTTCAGGTGACCTGCAAATAACGTATGCTCACACCCAGGTATCTCTCTACTGTTCTGAAGACAAAATCCCCAGTGAGGACTGGAACTGCCAAATTTGAAAAATATGTCCATTTTGTGCAACAGAGGATACAGATTGAAGTGGAGTTACTTCTTGTCCTTCTTCAAGCTCCATCACAACCTCTGATAATGGAATCTCCTTCCTTGGTCAGTATCAGGTATCTAACATTTGCTGCCAAAGGGGTTTAGGGACTGAATAGCAGAACCTGGCAAAGCTCAACAACTCCTTTCTTGACAACCTGTGTTTCAACGACATAGCCGTAGGTGGCTGACATTTTACCAGACACAGGGATGAAAGGTAGCTTGCCTGATTTTCTGTTATAATTTCCTGTTTTGGCTTTTTAATTGCATGTGAGTGGGGAAAAATATATCAGATCTTGGCAGGGAAAAAATGCCCCTTCAGAACCTAAATTCTGCGGATTTTATTTTCTGGAGCAGATGATGGTCTTTGTTTATAAGGAAAATTAGGCCAAATCCAACATTTTCACAGATGGAGGAGCCTGAATTATTTATCAGAGGTTCATGATTTTTCTTTCTTTTTTTTTTTTTTTCTTAACTGGTAAATAATCAAGTACAAAAAAGCTGATATTTATTTCAAGACTGGGATCAACTCCACACCAGCAAAGCTAAAACAATTTCTCTTCATTTTACTTCCTCCCTCTTTCTCTCCCTCTTCTCTCTTGGATATATTCCACTTGTATAAATAATTAAACATTCATTGGGCCAAGAAAGGAGGAGGAGGAGAGAAAAAGAGACAGACTTTTTGGTGTTGCAGTTGAAACATGCACAAAAAAAGTTTCATACAATGAAAAACAAATGAAATGGCATTATTTAGCTAGTTCCAGCTGTTTCAATTGAGGACACAAGGAACACTGAAGTAGAGACTGATGAGATAATATGTTCCCATGGAAACTCTTCTCCTAATGCCTAATCATTAAAAGGTTGGTTTAAGTCATGCATTTGAAAACTTTGCATTACTCTGTCTTAAAATGTTTTCTTCTTTTATTTACTAGTTTCTCTATACATTTTTCTCTTCTTTTCTGTGTTTAAAGTCTATACAAATTATTACCAATGACTGTACTCATGTGGCAATGAGTTCCACTAGCTCAGAATCTGGAGAGACACAAATATTCCTGGAACAAGAATGGGGAATATTTATGCTAAGTCCTAAATTAATTATAAATTTTTTTTTTACCTGTACCCTGTCCTAAAGCCACAGAAATTGCAGACTACATCTAGACATTTGAAAGAGGTGCAACAGTAGAAAGAACAAAAGAAAAGCAAACAAAGAGAAGCTCTTGTGAATTGAGACCAGTGAATTCAGTACTTTGCACTGAAACTTTACACTGTCATGGAGATCTAGGTTAGGATATATTCAGATTACTCATGAGGAATGCTCATCAAAACACCATAGGAAATGCAGTCCTTATCAGCTTGTTCTATTCGCATTAGACTAGTCTGGAGGTTCCCAAACCTTCTTCATGGATCCACATCTAAGTATTTAACTTTATTCTACCAAAAAAGAAACCAACCAACCAACCAGCCTCCCTAACCATACTGCTGCAGCTCCTGCAGTAGTCAAGACTGGATCCCTCTAGCAAAGATCGGTTTCAGAAAGAAGCAGGAGCACATGGAGCTAGCTGAAAAAATAATCTGCACGGGAAATATCTTATTTAACTCTAGGACTCATTCTATGATGGAAATGAATTGTATATCCGGAAGACAATAGTTCAAGAAAATTGTGGTATTTCAGCTCAGTGATGCCTCTCTGACACTTGAAAAGAAATGCAAGACTTTCAGCAGGTTGAAGAAAGGATAGATCCCTTATCTATACTACAAAAGTGTATGATAGTTCTCATGCATACACATAAGTCCAGGCTTTGACAGCACCTCCTGTGAAACACTCAGTAATTTCTTTTTAGCACAAAGAACCAGTAGTAAAGGGACAGTTGTGAGAGATCATTACTTGAAGTTTAGCAAAGACTTGGCACAACAACCAGAAAAAAACCCATCTGATCGGTCTGCTCAAAGTCCTGCAGATGCACTCCTGTCAAAGCAGCTGAAACTAAATTGGTTTTCTCTTTGATGGCCATTAAACCTGGGTTATGCTCCACTGATCTGTTGATCTAATGGAGAGGTCAATTTTCGTGAGATGTGGTGGATAGGAGAGCTAAGGAGAGGGGTCATTTTTCATTCAAGTATCTGGCTTTGGCTTTAAAAGAAATTGTCTTGCAAGAAGAGTGAGATAAATACAGAAAAGTTTAATGAATGTTCTAACCTCTTTCCCTATAAACTTCAACTCCATCACACTATTATGCTTTGCTTAATCTCAAGGAAATAACCTCAGAAAAAAAACCCAACAGGGTGATGTCTGGACTAATCACAATCACAGTACAACAAATAATACTCTCGCTAGTAATTTATCAAACATCCCACTTGCACTTCAGCAAGTTTTTCCCATGCTCATCTCCTTGCCAAGCTCTATTCACTTCCCCGCAGAACATGGAAGGAATGGCTTGCTTGGGGATAGGGGAAGCCGGCATCCCTGCCGTGGCACTCTTTGCTCCCCAACTCAGAAAATGTTCAGTCAAGGGAAGAGATGCAGACCTGAAAGGGGTAAAAGTACCAGCAAGCCAAAGCATCTGTTAAATGAGAACTGTGTGCACTGGGAGCATAAGCCAGTCTTACAAGATGCTGAACAATCACAGCTGTCCTTACAGTGAAGGCAAGAGGAGAGCTTCCCAGGGGTGTGCGGCAAGGGATCTTTTCTACGTAGGTAATTGTGAGTTCTGTCACCCAGGGATTAGATACAGGCCTTGCACACCACCAAAGAACAAGGAATTTAGTTATTCTAATGGATTTCAGGACACACTTAGCAAATAATTATTCCCTGTCAATTTCATAATTTTTTTTTAAAGATACAAATTCAGACTAGGATATTTCATTTAACAAAAAGATAGATATTCTGAGACTCAAATAAATAACAATTCCAAGTTATGTTCACATATCTTAAACGAATTAGAGCAGTTAAAAAAGTTCATAGGTCTTTAAACTACCCAAATACATTAAAAGAACATATTATAATTAAACATGTCTTTTGTCAAGGATATCACGTCAGAAACAACTCGGGAGCACACTTCTGCAAACATTTCTGGTCTAGTGGACTACATCTGCAAAACTAAAACTTTATGAGAATTATTTTTTGAATGAAATATCAGTAATAAACTAGAATAAAACTCAGTATGCAGCTAAAAGGCTCTTATTACATACCATTTAACTGTCACCACTCAGTAACTGCAATTACAAATTACTGTAACTTTACAGTCACCAATCTGAGATTAAATACTTTGGAAAAGTACTGGATAGACAACCCAAAGTAAGTGCCCTGCACTAGTTTGCTAATAATTTAGACGTTGAATGTTTGAATGAAACAGGCTGATGGAGTGGGCTGGGAAGACTGGTAAAATGGAAGAAAGGGAATTTGCTAGGCAATCCCAAATCACAGGTTGCCACTTAATCATCAAAGGACACAAGGGAAATGCCTCGAAGGCATGGACCATGCCTGCAGAGGAGACCTAATGTAAGGAGACCTTACAGTCTGTATTTGATAAGCTCTGAAAACCCAACAGACTTTTTCTCCATATGGATAAGTTAACTGGGAACCATAATTTTCAAGACAAATACAGCATTTTGGAACAAACACAGGAACAAAGGAGCATTGTGGACACACCAATTCCTTGTTGCCAATTTAAGCTCCTGCCTCCAATGCTCACGCGGAGCAGCACATGGATTGCAAAGGCAGAAACAAAAGAAACCCTATGAAAACACTACCCCACTCACTCTGCTGGGGAGATGTTGACAAAGAAAATTAGCTCCAGGTGACACAATAGCCCAGCTGGTTAGGACACTATTGGAAAGTGTTCACATGCAGCAATGAGGAGATAAGAAAACCAGAATTGACAAGAACAGCGTGGAGGGTGAAAGAATACTTAAGGGGGAATCTGTGAGATGAATAAGATAGCAGCTTTGGAAAAGGTGATACCAAAATGATCCTGCTTGTAGGGCTCAGACTTGGATCTGGTTCGGCATCCTCTGAGTTCAAGGGACACTCCTTCTCCTGCCTACAGCTCAGCCAGTGCACGGGAAGAGCAGCCGTCACCGCCAGTCCCGAGCAGCTCTGCTTTACAGCAAAGTGTGAAGTCAGCATTTAGTTTTGAAAGCCCCATTCAAAAGCACCTGAAATTTGTATCTGCAGTTTTAATCGACTGAGACACCCTTAAAAGGAGGGAGCTAAGCACAGCCTGCAGGTACATAATGCCTGACAGCCAGTGTTAACAAGGACATACTTAGCTTGCCTGAAGAAACAAACAAGCACAGAATTGATAACTATTTCATGAATGAGCTGTAACATGTTGTTTTAAAAAGATGCTGTCAGAAGAAAGATACAAACAAAACAACACATGTTATTGAAAGGCAGCCGCTATTATCTGGGCTATTAGCAAATGGTAAAAACTATTAAAGCAGAAACAGTGTTAGAAATCTAATTCGCTTTTCTGCATTAACGCTATTTACTGCTTCACTCTGAAGTTGGAACAGAGAAAACGGACTAATCAATTTTCTGTCCTACTCCTAGCACAATTTCTTAGCAGAGCCTGAAATAGTGTGGTTTTGGACTGTGTACTCAGAGCTTACAAGCTAGATAGACATGATCTCAACAGAGAAAAGGGGTTATAATGGATGGGGAAGATTTAGAAGAATGTTGACAAAAACATCGGGCTCAGTTGATTCCATAATTTCTGGGGATATTTAAAATTTTCTTATAATTTATAGTTATTTCTTATTTTCTAGTTCCACTTAGGGTGTAGCATACAGCTAGATAAGATAGCTAAGAATATATGAAACCAAGTACCACTTCTCTCTATAACTCCTCCATTTCACAAAGTTCTCATGCCCCACTCAGGGCTCCTAAAGCAACTCTGTGGCGCAG
The DNA here is from genome assembly GCA_013399095.1 of Psophia crepitans. Classification (NCBI taxonomy): domain Eukaryota; kingdom Metazoa; phylum Chordata; class Aves; order Gruiformes; family Psophiidae; genus Psophia; species Psophia crepitans. The sequence goes on along the minus strand of VWZZ01001792.1, from coordinate 366,128 downwards.
ACAAAACCAAGCTCCCGAATCCTATTACTTTTAGCTAAAATCTCATTGCTTGTGCTCCTGGTCAGCTCTAACATCTGTGGACCCTTTGAATGTAGGGGACTGTGTACGGGAAATGTCAGAGAAAGAGGTAACGTGGCATTTGAGGCACAAAGAGGATAAAAACGTACATTAAAATAAGGACTTGGAATTTTACTGACGACTTATTTTTAAAGTTTGGAAATGCTTCTCCTGAACTTGTTTGTGTAAAATCATGAGCATTTGAAACACAGGATAAGCACTTTAAATGCGAGCCAAAGGAAAGCCCATTTCCATTTAAACTGCTTAGCCACACACTTGCAGACATGAAACAATTCCGCCGAGGTCCTCCTGTACTCAGGAAATTCTTCCTGGGTCACTGACCATCATTTAAAGGGCACATCTCAGCCCAGTGTCCAGCGTGAATTTTTCAAATTAGCCTTCAGTCGTTGCCTCTTCAGCACACACGATTGTGCTCAAAAACCCTGAGCTTTTCAGAAAGGCCCTTACAGCTGTTTAACAGTCAAAACACAATACAAGAATATATACTTACTATATTTCACATGCTGTGCAACCACGTACACAGGCCCTATAAAAGTGATACTCCAGCTCTCTTGAAGGCTCTTTATTAGGCTTGCATGCCTTTTTGAGAGAGCTACTGTGTGTGATTCAGCCCAACTGGTGGGGGTCTGTTTGAGGCATCACTGTAGTCCCATGGCCTCTATTATATCCAGAAGGTCAGGAGAAATGATGCCTTCTGTCCTCGAAACCCTCTGAGACCTTAATATTGATGCAAGCATGGGAGAACCTTTTGCAATGGTTGGTTCAGATAAACATCCTAACAGCATGATAGTGTTGGCTTAACCCCAAAGCTATGTCAGCTGTTTCTACTGCCCAGAGACCTTTGTGTACCAGGGATGTGAAAGTCCTGCCAACATCAGAGGCATCTACTACAGAGTCCACCTCGCCATCCCTCCTTGAAACTCACCTTTGCAGTGACACTTCCAAACCACTCAACACCCACGAGGCAGCTGGTATGCTATCACTGCAACTTCACAACCAAATCATAATGCGCTCTATATTACCTTGCTCTCCCTCCATCTGTTTGCTGTGTCCTCTCTCAGGCGTTTACATCTCTCAGCAGTTTGGGTCAAGGACCATCTTTTCATTTTGCATGTGGTAAGCACTAAGTACTCCAGGTATTTTACCTTCAGATAGGAACGCCCCCTCCCGTGGAAGTGCACACTATAATAAATCACCACCAACAACATTCCCCAGGACTGTCTCAACTATGACGCAGGAGTGAAGTATCCTGAGTCAGCCTTAAACCCCTTCAGGGTATCCACTCCTCACTTGTTGCTCACAGCAGAGCAGGGATGCTGCAGTGACACCAGAGCAGTTTCACAGGCAGCCCCCAACCAGAAGCATGACACACACCTTACACACACAGAAGGAAAACCGTCCCTCCTCCTGCACCCTGCCCTCATCCCTGGTCCCTTTGGACACCGCTTCTATCAGCTCAGCGCAGTTGGGACTGGAATTCTTGGGTCTGCGCCAGGAGCAAAAATCCATCAAGTTACTGATGTCTGTTTAATAATAACTGCACGTATCCCCCTCCCCCCTCCCCCAAAAAAACCCAAAACCCACCAAAAAACCCAGCAGCAGCAATAAAATCCTCTATTTTCTTATTTCTCTGACAAATATCCGATAACCTGCAGCATGAGCTTAAGTTCCAATTTTTCTTCTTCCTTTAATTAAAACAAACCAAAACAACCCTCTATGGTCATTCATGATTTTAAAAGAAAAAAAATTTTGGAAATTACATTGGGGAGGTTATTTTATCCTGTTCCAGTACACTTAAAGCTCCATTTTCTCCAGAGAAATAAATTAAATAAGATATAATTCTTGTTTGCTTCAGAAAGAGCAAGTGATGGATTGAATCAGACCTTAAGAGGGCACCGTCTTCCCCCAAAGTGTTTTAACTCATATCCTCTCCCCTGCTCTTCATCAGGTCAGCTCTGTTTGCCCACCAAGAACAGATAATACTTTTCTTCACTGCTTCACTTGCCTACTTTGATCCTCACCACTCCAGCGCAGTCTTCCTCTCCTACATATTTGTAGTGTACCTACGTCAGTAGATCTACCTCCATGAAAAAGTTTGATGTTCCCAGGTTTTTGCTGGTGTCCCATGCAGGGATTTACCACTGTTGACGCATAATCATGATTTTTTATAGCATTGGAAAATACTGAAGCAACGGGTTGCAACAGAATCTAATTTGACTCTCTGGGAAGCCTTGTCCACTTACGGCTTTATTGACCCCAGGAACCTGGCCTTGAATATTGCGCACACAGAGGCCCAGACTTAAGGAAAGGTGGTAAGTGCATGAGCAAAACCCTCTTCAGGACAGCATTTAAGCACATCCTGAGCTAGATGTACAGCATGTGTTTCAGTGTTGTCCAAAATAGGGTTGATTTCTCAAACTAGTGCTGCAGTTTCTAGGCAGAACCTATGATGTCAGTGTAATTTTGATCTTCTTTTTTCTCCTAAATCGCTTGTTTTACTGTCACTGTGTATACAAGGAAAGGCTTGCAAAGGAACCTTAAAAATATATAGTGTCTCCTCTACTTTCCAGTTCCAGTCTCATGGTTTTTAAACCAGCCTGGTGATTCTGAGTTCCCTCACACCACTCATGATTTTCAAGCCTGAGGTTCGAATATGCTGCCTGGCAAACAAAGCACCAACCCAGGTTTTGTGGAGGAGCTGCCAACGAGTTGTTTGGTAGCACACTTAAATCAGCCACAAACCAGCTGTCCCAGGCTGTAAGGGAGCATGCTGGGCTGCTGAAACTCTTCTCCGGAGCGGGCATAAAATTGAGTCGTGTCCACTTGAGGGTAGGAGTACTGCAGGGTCTTTTTCACAAGCATGCCCCAGTGATCAGTAACAAATTCTTTCCTTTCAGTCTATCCCCCTGGTTTCTATGCGCAGGGTTATGTCTGTATAAATATTCTAGGGACCTGGGACTTGGGGGCTGAGGTGAGGAGGAGGAAGCCAACGAAAATACATTTTAACTAGCAAGGACAGTCGCTTCTCCTCTTTCTGTCACCTTGTGGGCTTTTGCAATAGAAGAGATATTTTATTTGTATTTAATAAAGCCCAGCGGTAGAGCTGCTTATGAATCAGGCCGCATCATGCATGGAGCTAGAAAAAATATATATTGGGATTTTCTAGCTCGCTAGAGTTATTAATCTGGCTCAAAGCCTGCAGTAGGATTTAATATATTAAGTGAAATTGCAGGCCTTTGCCCCTGTCTTTTCGCTAAGACAACAACATACATACGCCATATTAGATTCCATTTTTTGTACGTTTCAGATAAGGAGTGGATTAAATAATGAATGAGATTCCCATTAGCTAGAAATTTTGCTTATTTCAGGCAACCTCCCCCCCCCCCCTTTTTTTTTTTTAATCAAAATGACTCCACGGTGGAATATTTTTGCATTGATTTGAAGGGGTTTTTTTAAGCGCTCATTAAATTTGCATTTACACATCTGACAATACTTTTTTTTTTGTCCCAGACACTGAACGCTGTATTAAAAAAAAAAAAAAGATAAAGAGAAACCCACCCTGCTTTCCTCTTGAGTTGTGTGAAACGTTTCTCTGGCAGAGTGTGTAAAGATTAGGATCTTTGGGATCCCCCAGTACTTGACAAAGTCAAGTGAAAGACTCCAGTGTGGCTTTGGTGGACATCAGGTGATGTTGACTGTGATTGATATGAAAGAAGGAAGACATCAGTGCTTCCTGTCCTACATACTCCTACCAGACTTGTATGGGATTGTCCCTTGCAAAACACTTCTGGTATTCTCAACAGAATAGTGGCTTTCTCACCTGAGGCCCCCAGGTCCTCAACTACTGACTTTCCACTAGCTGGTGCAAGCTTATATTGCTGGGTCATGTTGAGTTTTTCATCGACCAACACCCCCAAGTCCTTCTCCTCAGGGCTGGCTGCTCTCAACCCTTTCTCCACCCAGCCTGTAGCTGTTCTTGGGATTGTCCCAACCCATGTACAAAACCTTGCACGTGGCCTTGTTGAACTTCATGTGGTTTACACGGGCCCGTCTCTCAAGCCTCAAGTCAAGGTACCCCTGGCTGGCATCCCTTTCAGTGTGTTGGCTGCACCACACAGCTTGGTGTTGGCGGCAAACATGCTGAGGGTGCAAGTCAATATGCAGCACTTGATCAGGCAACATGGTCAAAGTGTGTCCAAGCTACTGCTCAAGTACCAAAGCCAGTTACACTTAGACAAAGATTTTTATCCATCTCTGTGTCAAATACCGGGGGGGGGATGTTTCCCTTCTCTGCACCGAGCCTTTTCTTAAAGAGCAAGATAGGGTAGAAAACAACCCTTCCCTATTGCCTAGAAACATTGGATGCAGGAATCAGCTGGCCACCATTTGCCCCTTCTCACTGTCAAAATGCTGTATAAATATTTATTACCGTTATCTTACCCTTAACAAAATTCTCCTGACATTCAGCTGAAAATTTCCTTTGCTTAATTTCCTACTACAACTTCTAGTAAATCTCCCTTTGTACCATCATAAGCAGTTCATCTCCTGGCTTGGAATTTACATCCTTGCAAATATGTGGAGATAAATATCACCTTCCCTTCCTCCCCCTTCCCTCAGTCATCCCTTAGCCGAGCTTCACATATTTGGTTCTTTTAATCTCTCCTCATAAGTCAACTCTCCACAGGCCCTTCATCATTTTTGTGGCTCTTGTCTGAACTCCCTCCAATTTGCCCACATCTTACTGGTGAGAAGATGCCAAAACGGAAAAAAATGGGATGAGCCACTTTCTGCTATACATTTCGCAAACTTGCTACTGACATTGTGCAAGGATCCCTCCATAGCCCATGGGACAGATATCCTGGAGGCTGGTTCCTTCATCATGATATTCGGCTGACAGGAAATGGCACTCTGAAACTTCGTGTGGAAATAAAGATATCCTAGACTCATACCAGTCATGGATTACTTTTTTACCCTCGCATTACTTTTTTCTGTTTTCAGGCACAAAAATGTAGCTGTAAGAAAGAGTTGTCTATGTTTATATTCAAAATCTGAAAACGCTGATGTAACCAAAACTGTAAGGTGATTTGATGTTAAGAATAGGAACTAATGAGCATGCTGTCTCAGGGAATAACTGGACCAAGGATTCGTTCCTATCTTCTCCCCTTAAATTTCCTTTTGGTCCAGGACCATGCAACTCCATGGCAAAGGAAAAGGTCCTGAGTGACTGCGTTTCTCTGCATTTTAGGGAGTTGGAGGCTTGGTTCACTAGAGCAGATAAAGCACTGAGATCTCCAGCCAGGCATGCAAATCCTTTCTCAGCTATTGGGATATACTGGCTTCTCTCCGGCTGCTTAAAGAACAAATGCAGTCAGCACGGTAATGACCTACCACCCAACACATAATTATATCCTTTTACCATTGCAACATCCTCAAAATATTCCATTTGAATCAGAAAATCTCTGTGCTGGGAGCTGTACAGGCAAGGCACAAAGCAAACAGCCAGCTGCCACCCCCCCACGCACACTCAAACTCTGTCTCAGCTCAGTGTCAGCAAATGGCAGAGGTGTGCAAAAGGATGGTTTTGGTCAGCCTGAAATTCAGTGATTTCCGCATGGCGGCAGCTGACTATGGTTACTGTCGTTTTATTTACAGCAATATGAAAGCTTTTTAATTGTGCAGGAAATAAAACACCAAAGGACTCCTCCCCTCTACCCCTTTTTTGCAGAAGAAAGATTTAGTTTACAAATCTATCCTGTAACACATCCTTTGCACTTTTACTTTTCCACCAAAAGATATACTGTTTATTTACAAACACAATTAAACGTGGAGAGGAGGGACTGTAAATTGCAGGGACTCAAGAGCAAGGTCTACCAGGCGGGCCCAAATTTAAAAGCTGGATTCAGTGAGTGTAAAGCGCAGCAGGTCCCACGCTCCTCAGTGCACAACCACTTTGCAGAAAGGAGGAGAACATGGTAAAAAGGAGGAAAAGTTGGGGAAAGTCAGGACACCTGGGTTCTTTTCATCTCTCAGTCACTGTGTGATAATATTACGCCATTTATCACCTTTGGGACTCAGCTCTTCTGCACCTAAATGGCCAGATCTTCCCTCCATAGAAATTTTGGGAGGTAAATCAGCTGTATTAGAGAGGGTTGGCTGAAAGGAAAATGAAAGACTTGTGTTTCCCTGCCTCTCTCTCTTCCTCCTGGCCTGAATGAGGGCCTTTTAAGGGTTCAGACGTATTCAGAAATGTGCCACAACACAAGGAGAGGGTGTTTTTCTGCAGCTAGGTTAAATTTCTTACTGATAGGGATGGCCAGGTCCCTTCTGGGGTCTGCAAGTTTCTGCCTTCTCTCAGGGTGTCACTGTGGGCTTGCACCTGCAGTTTGTGCTACTCTTTAGATGAGAGGTTCCGACATATTTCCACCCATGCCCTCTTTAGCTGCAGTCCCCAAAATTGTCCTGTGGGAACTGCTGCTCCAGCGTTTGTGTCCGCGTGGATAAAAACCTCCACGCTACCACAGCCAGAGGAGAAGCTCACTGTGCAGTGTGCTCTCTCGAGTCCCAGGGCTCGCTCCACTAATGTGCTCTGCCAGGTCCTCCCGGGGCAGGTCAACTGTCAGAAACAAACGTGGTGTGATTTGGAAACAAAACCCAGAGCAATTGGGTTAACATCTATTAGCCTGAGCCAGAGAGACTGTGGGTCTGGACAAGGCATTCCTGAGGTGGCAGCTGCGGTAGCTGAAGCCAGCCCTTCTTAAGGATAGCTCAGCATCAGCAGCAGCAGTTTAGAAATCCAAATCTTCTCATGGATTCACTCACAGACTGCTGGATTCTAATTATCCATCAATTAGATACGTCTGGTCCTGCCTTGCAGCTGAACAGACACTCTTTCAAGATCCCTTCTGACTACTGCACTGTACTAGAATTTTCTCAATAATGATTATCTGTGATGTAAAGCTGATATATAGAGCAAGAAAGGATGGACAGGCAGACAAAAATTATTTTCATTTGAGTGAAAGCTGGGAAAAAGGTCAGTGAGAGCAACAAGGTGAGGGGAAGCTCTTTACTTTTCCAGATTTTGAGCAAACAGCTTCCCTGTGTTTCTTCTTCCTTTTCTTGCAGGAAAGAGAAATCCCTTTGTAAAACTCAAAGGCAGCAGAACTCTTCTGTAAGAAATCAGGAAACGAGTGATAAATATGGCTCAAAAGCAAAGGAGCTGAGCTGGCAACTACTAACAGATTGTTCAAAAACTGCTATTCACCCAAAAGAAAGGGATGGGAGGAGGATGGGAGTTGGTGGAGGGGGAATCCACTGAAATGAAGACAAATAGATAAAAGTAACTGTCAATTGCTTTCATTTTGTGTTGATGATAAGCTCCCGCTTCAAACTCCAGTGTCCCACCCTACGAGTGTGCTTTTCACTTTAACCCCAGAAAAAGTACTGTTATCAAAATCCTCTCTGCCCCAGCACCACAGCTTTGCTGGAACGTCCCACTTGCCCTGGACAACCTGTGTTTGAATCTAAGGCTGGGACAAAAAAGGCATGGCTCCTGTGACGTGCTCTGGGAGAGCTCTGGGCAGCCGCTCTATGCCTGGACTCCTCACTATCTCTTTGCACATGTTCCAGCAGCTACATTGAGGTGCCTTAGGTGGTATTTGGGGAAAGAAGGAAAGGATGGGGAGCTGGAAGAAGTTTACTCTCTACAGCTCTCTCCTCTTCCCCCACCACCAACATGGGCATCTGTGGAAGAAAAGGTATCCTACTGACTGATCAGCCACCCCAAAGTAAAGCAGTTATCCAGACTCCAGAACCTTAATGGGGAAAATCACCTCTCTTGCTCCTGCCTACATGGGCAGAGTGTACTTTTTGTGTCCTGAATGCTGAAACTAGAGACAACACTAGGTCCATTGTAGTCAAGCAGAAATTGTTGCTCAGAAGGAAAGCAATCGAGATGAGCAGCTTCCATTCTTCTTATCAGTCATCTGACCAACACAAACCCTCATAGCAGGTACATCTACCTACCCTAGCATGCTGTCTGGTACAGGGTTTACTCTCCTTCCTTTAATTTGTCCAGGCAATATCTGCACTTCTCACACCAGCACTGTGTTCTAAACGATAGGAGGATAGGATGGAATGTGCTGTGCCGTAGGAACAAAAGTCATCCTCACTACATGCGGTTCCTGGAAAAGCTATGGGCTGAGACCATTGAATTTCAAGGGAGGCATCAGTTCAAAGCTTACAGGGGGCTGTGACTACCGTCCTGCACAAAGGCAACACCATAGGCAGAACTACGAGTGGTGCAAAACCAGTGGTATCTCAAGATACAACTGATTAGTTTTTTGGTAGTTCCTCATCACTGTGTGGAGGCAGTGGTAAGTCACTTCCCCTGAGTTCTTATATTCAGCCACAACACTGATGGAGGAGACTCTAGCCACAACAAAAACTTTTATGCTTTTTTTTTTTAAAGACAAGCTCAGAAGTTGTTCTTCATATACTTCTTTCAAGAGGTCCTTTAAAACTTCCTTGCCTCAGTTTCCCCACTCACAAACCAGGGAAGTAACCACTTTCACCCTCTCCTCAAAATCTTAGCAGCCTCAGTACATTGAAGACAACAATTTGCACCACACCCTAAGGAAATCTGCTGCTGTTCTCATCAAGTTGAATATTTTTGCCTCTTAAGCAAAACGCTCCATATTTTCCCAATACTTTGAGATTTTCGGATAGCTTTGCAGTACTGAAATATATTATGATGTGAGAATATCTTATTATCAAGATTTTCTTGTTTTCACAAAGAAAAGACTGGATTGAACCACAGACAGAATGAATCAGTGAAACTCTGCTGATGTCACTGTTAAAATAATAAGATTATTACACAGGCAACACGTGGCCTCTTGGATCTAATCACTGCAGTTTTCTCTTAACCTGCCTCACTTTTGTTTTAAACACACCTTTGCAGGTCTTGCAGGGACCCTGCTTGCTGGTTCCCTGGTGGAAAGCTGTCCTGCTTTTATGAAATGTGAAGGCAGCTTCTTTGCCTGCATGCTTCTTTATTATTTGAAGCTTAGCCCCTGGGAGAATGCACAGCTTTCAGATCAGACCCAAAGGAAAGTATGTCACCAGAAGGAAAATTTTTGCATACTTCAAAATACTCTATGACACTATTTTTAATCTCTGCAAAAGGGTTAATAGCTTCTCCCTTGAATTCACCGTTCCAATGCCTGTTTATAAAGGTCATCATAAATCTGCTACAATTATCAGTTTTTCATCCCACAGCAGCTTTGTCAATCTGTCCATGGCTCCTTCCCAATGAATCCTGGTTCAAGCTTCACTCATTGCCTTAGCAGCACTCTGAATACCCAGTAAATAGGGATGAGATAAAGAAAACAGCAGTGCTAGACCCAACTAATGATTCCTCAAGCCTAGCACATACTTCAGACAGTAATCAGGAGATGTTTATGGATGAAGGATAAGAAAGAGCACAAGTCAATCCCTTCCAGCCAGAGCCTCTTATCCTCTGGATATCGGCAATTATGGAAATTTCTCAGAAATACATTATGTGGGTAATCATATCAGAGAGTCACCATAGGCTCCTTCTCTGGAAATTTACCTAGTATGATTTTGCCTAGTATTCATATTTATTTATTTAGTTGGTTAGTTAGTTAAACTTCCCACTCCTGCAATACTTTCTGATCTTCACAATGTCCTTCAACAACTAGTTCCACATTTTGATTATAGCTTGGAGAAGATTTCTCCTCTTCAGTGGAGCAACTTCTGCCTTATATTTAGATCTTAATATTGCTACTCCAAACTATCCCAAAGCTTCTGCTTTGCTGGACCTTAGCTAACTTTCCCTCTGTTTGCCTCAATGCACTCAGGATGGACTGTACATATCCTGGATCTTTCAATGATAGCGATATTTTTCAGAGAGACGGCATTTTTCTAAGCTAGGTGACACATCCTTTATGTACTGTGAAAAACTCTGGAAACAATAATTGATTTCTCAAAGTTTGAAGCCAAATGAGTGAAGTTTGTCTTGATACAGATTTGTATCTTAGTCCTCCCATGCTCTCCCATCTCAATTCCAGCCTCTTCCATAAGTTCCACTGTGTTCAGAAGACTGTGAGCTCTGTAGCTAACGCAAGGTACTGTGCATGCCAGTTGCATTGGCTGGTACGTGGGTGCAGATTGGACAGCTGCTACCCTGGCTGAACTTTGCCCACCATCTCCTCAGTAGGGAAATGCATTTGTATCCCTTTTCTTTGCCAATTTTTGCACAACTAGCGGAATTGCAATTATCGCAAAAACTTTTAGGGTTTTTTTAAATGTGGCTGAAACCAATTGATACTTTCAAAAATATCACTGGGGAGCATAGATGGAAATGGGGGTAGCACAGAAGCAGGTGAACAAACGTGGGTGGACTGCGTGACTGAATAAGCTGTGTTTTCTTTGAAACAAGACCAAAAACACTGCTCAAACTCAAGTAAAATGAAGGTTTGCCTCACTCCGTTCTTTGCACCAGACCACTTCAACTGGAGCCAGTCTGAGTGTTTACTGAAGGCACTCACATGTGCTCCTGCAGTTGGGCAAGAGAGAGCAGAGCTCTAGCTTTTTCTGCAGTCTGGGGTGAGCTCCTCACACATGGCCTCGCTGAGGAGCAAATCCTTCCTCCCCCTTACACGTCTGGTGTATCAGATGTCTCCTCTCTTTACACCCACTGATGTTTCCTACTGAAGAGGAAGAGATGAGATGAAACTCTAGTGATAACATATTTCCCTATCATAAAGGTCCATCTAGAGTGGGCAGAGAAAGGACACATCCCCTTCCAACATTCCCAACTATGGAGGATTCCCTATCAGTGTATTTCCATTTTTAATTCTTTGAGTGGGTCGATATTTGGGTGGGTCAGTAGGGAAAAAAAGGGGTGTGAAGAATTTAATCCTGTCTCTTTGCCAAAAAGCAACACAAAATCTGCTCCAAACAGAAACAGACATATTTGAAAGAAAAATGAGTGAGAAGGAAAGTGAAGAAGGTTGGGGGGACAGGGGGCGGGGGACGGGGAGCGTTGAAGAAGGATATTTCGCATAGCTACTACTAATGTTCAAGTTGAAAGGACTGCAAGAAAAAAAAACAACAACACTGTCAAGAATGAAGCTTTCAAGCTAAGATATTGAATGGTCTCAGCCCCCACCATGCCCAAAGTTAGGATGACATGACTTGTCCTTCTCTGAGGTTCTGCTATTTGAGACAATTTCTTCAGGGTCTAAGCATCAAAGAAATAACAGCAGCTGATTATAGTGACAATGATGAATCAGAAGGATCCTTTCCCTCTAACAAACACTGAGCTTGACTGTAGTAAGGAGAGCAGTATTATGCCAACAGTGGTTCTGTCTATACCCCAAATCTTCTTGCCTCATTCCCTGCTATACGTTTAAATCAGCAGTGTGCATCCTTTACAGGTCTCTCCCTCCCTCTCCTGCTTGCAAAATTACCACCAGAATCAGCAGGTCCCATTTCAGATAATCTCTGTTTCTGCCCTCTTTCCTCTCGGTCTTTCTTAGCCCCTCTATCAGAAGGTGTAAAACGATGGCCCTTTGGGTCAAAATCTTTTGTTTAAATCTCTGAAAGATGGGACTCAAAATGGATTTTAAAAAGGTCAGAGATCTAAGCTTCCAATTCTCTGTGAACATAAAAAGCCTGAATCCGCTCCAAGACTCTGCTGAGCAGAAAGACACAGAAATGGGGAAAAATTTACATGGAACTGCTGTTCTTGAATCTGCTTTATCATTTTCCCCCTCTTCCCCACCTATAGTCTCCATATAGAGGCCACAGTAGCTTCCCTCTGCAACTCACAAAAATCAATAGTGAATGAGGAAATTTGTATTCTCCCTGTCCATGCTGCACTCCCTATCCTCTTTTTCAGCAGTGGTAACGCAAAATATCCCACTGAGGTACCTGTCCTTAAAGACAGCTAAAGGTAGAGGGAAGGGGAGGGTGAAAGAAAAAAAAAAACAAACAAACAAACCACAAACCCCAAGCCCCAAACAACTTGAAAATAAAAGATACAGGGTGGAAAAAAAAAAAAAGCTGGAATCATCCAACAGGGAACATATTTCACAGGATTTAAAGGGCTCAAATCACAACTGTACCTGATTACCACGAAGTACATCACTCACTTTAGAACCAAATTTACCCACACAAACTTGGTGTTCTTTCCCTGTTTATTACTNACTTGTCCTTCTCTGAGGTTCTGCTATTTGAGACAATTTCTTCAGGGTCTAAGCATCAAAGAAATAACAGCAGCTGATTATAGTGACAATGATGAATCAGAAGGATCCTTTCCCTCTAACAAACACTGAGCTTGACTGTAGTAAGGAGAGCAGTATTATGCCAACAGTGGTTCTGTCTATACCCCAAATCTTCTTGCCTCATTCCCTGCTATACGTTTAAATCAGCAGTGTGCATCCTTTACAGGTCTCTCCCTCCCTCTCCCGCTTGCAAAATTACCACCAGAATCAGCAGGTCCCATTTCAGATAATCTCTGTTTCTGCCCTCTTTCCTCTCGGTCTTTCTTAGCCCCTCTATCAGAAGGTGTAAAACGATGGCCCTTTGGGTCAAAATCTTTTGTTTAAATCTCTGAAAGTTGGGACTCAAAATGGATTTTAAAAAGGTCAGAGATCTAAGCTTCCAATTCTCTGTGAACATAAAAAGCCTGAATCCGCTCCAAGACTCTGCTGAGCAGAAAGACACAGAAATGGGGAAAAATTTACATGGAACTGCTGTTCTTGAATCTGCTTTATCATTTTCCCCCTCTTCCCCACCTATAGTCTCCATATAGAGGCCACAGTAGCTTCCCTCTGCAACTCACAAAAATCAATAGTGAATGAGGAAATTTGTATTCTCCCTGTCCATGCTGCATTCCCTATCCTCTTTTTCAGCAGTGGTAACGCAAAATATCCCACTGAGGTACATGTCCTTAAAGACAGCTAAAGGTAGAGGGAAGGGGAGGGTGAAAGAAAAAAAAAAAAGAAACAAACAAACCACAAACCCCAAGGCCCAAACAACTTGAAAATAAAAGATACAGGGTGGAAAAAAAAAAAAAGCTGGAATCATCCAACAGGGAACATATTTCACAGGATTTAAAGGGCTCAAATCACAACTGTACCTGATTACCACGAAGTACATCACTCACTTTAGAACCAAATTTACCCACACAAACTTGGTGTTCTTTCCCTGTTTATTACTGTAAGTTATTGCCCTCAGAAATGCTGACTCATGAAACTCAGCTTATGGAAAACGTTCTATATGTTAAGGCAGCAAATCCTCACACCCTCTCTGCTGCTGCGGTTCATGTCTCTCCTACTACAAGTGTCAGCGAGGACATAAAGCAAGGGATTTGGTACTCCTGGTTTCTTATTCTTGCTTCGAACACTGATGATTTATGCAATACTGGGCACAATACTCTAAATTAGACTTTCCCTTTATCTACCCAGTTGTCTATAAAATGAGAACTGAGCACCCAATACTCTCAAAAACAAACATTAAGACATATTGAACTGTTTGCCTTAGAAAACCTAAGATTTTTATAAATTGTATTTTTTTCCTTAGCTTTAAGACTGTACAGGTTAGAAATTTATTTCTAGAAAAGATATGAAATGGAAACTCAGCTTCTTATATAATCACATTTCTACCAGGTGAAGCTTTGTGGAAGGTCCAAGTATCATAATGCAGGCGAAAAATATATACAGAATCAGAGATGGGTGAGAAGGAGAAATGGCAGGTCTGAAAGCCTGTCCTCAACAGAGGAGTCGTCAGGTGTCAACAGTTAATGTTGTCAGAAGTGCTTTGGAAGAATCTCAGGAGAAAGGTGTAAAAAAGTGTGCAATGGTTGTTATTTGCTTTCTGAAAGCTAAATATCACATTTTAAAGGCCAGTAAGGCACGAGTCCAGAAGGGTTTAGGCACCAAGAGGATATCCCTTCCAGCGAAGTCCAGACAGACTAGAACTGGGAAGACTTACTATTTACATCTACTTTACAGTTAAGCAACAGTACAAACACCATACTGCATCTTCCCTTAACTCAGTGCTCCTGGTCCCAATCCTGCATGGGCCTCCTGCACATACTTAACTTGGGTTTCATTGAGTTCAAAGGGACTACTCATGCATGTGATGTTATTCATACGAGTGAGTGCTCACTGGATCCAGGGGGGAAAAAGCAACCCTTTTCAAAGATTCAGAATATTGAGCAGCCTTTATTATTAATTATCACTCTGATTTACTTTTCATTTAATATCATGCTGCATTTCTTCTTCACATTTTATAAACACGCACACAGAGATCAGCGCCTGCCATTGTGGATTTCAGCAGGAGAAAGCCCAGTAAACTATCGCGAGAAAGACTTGTCGCGGTTTTAATTCTGGATCAACAAAACCCAGAAAGCCCTACAAATCACACCTGAGACCTTCTGCATGATTTTTAGTCACCAGAGGTTTGGATTAGGTCTGGCTGGGAAATGGATTTTCCTATACATTCAGATAAATAAAAAGAAAGATTGAGAAAAAAAGCACTTTAACAGGATTCACTCTGTGGGAAACATCAGTTTTCCAGTGAAAATCAAAATAAATTTTTTTCAAAACTTGATTTTCTTCTCCTCTTTCCCCTTTTAATTTATCAATGCTAAATCACTATTTTCGGGGGGGAGTGGGGGGGGAGAAAGTATTTTCATAAAAACCTATCTAGGTTAAAAGCCTAGTAACTCCCAAGCACAGTTCTGACAGAACATTTTTACTAATCCTTATTTAGATGCAACTTACAAACAATTCTCTGCTTCCTTTTTAAGGTCCCCTTCTCCCTCTTCCCAACTGATGCCTTTTCTGGTAGGACGCTGAAAAGATCAGACGTTCCTCGCTTACGTTGCATGGGTGCTCACCATTTTCTCTAGCATGACTTGCTGCTCTGCCACAGCTGATCTATGGTCTTATACAGCTTAGAAGTAGTGGAACACAGGTTTTTCGGGGAGCAAGGGGTACAGTCTATAGTGGACATTCTCAGATGGTCCTTCTTTCAGAAATATGGGAAAATGTCATTTGCAGTGACAAAGCTGTCAGCCAGGCTGAGGATCCTACAGTTCTTTTCAGCACTCAGAATGTGCTGGTGAGATGGGCCATCTTATAATTGATAAGAAGTAGGTTTTCACAGTGGACGAGCGATTGGGGTTACTGCCTCTTCCTAGTGTCCAATCCAGACAGATACTCCCACATACACTTATACAAACTCACCTGGAAAGTTATGCTCTCCACAGGAGAAGTCACCAAGTTTGTGCCCTGAAAGCTTTCCCCTAGGACAACTTCGCACTCTCTACTGACCACACAGGGAGCGGAGGGATCCCCAACACCAGGCTGTGCAAACACCCCTTCCTGATCCTCCTTGAAAGATGAAGTAATCTGCCCAGGTCACACAGTAAGGCAGTGGAGGGCAATGTCTTCCAAGTCCCACCCCAGCACCGTCTCCACAGCTTTATGCTCTTCCCTTTGTTTTAGCTGACGGCCTCTAAACTGACAAACCCAACTTCCAGAGTCCTCCTGGCCCCGTCTGTCATCCCAGCTGAAAGAAACTCCATTCAGGCTGTCCAACGTGGGCCAGCCCGCGCAAGCAGAGCTCACAGATGGTTAAATGCATTTGACATTTCACTGCAGGGCCTGCAGCAGAAATCCTTGCCTGCTGTAGCCCGAGCCCCGGATAGTAGCGAATCAAGGCTCGTGGCTCCAACGCTGTGTGTGCACACTCTGCTGTGAGTTAATATTATTGGCTCGCCCCTCAATCATGCCTTTTCCAGCTAGCTGCTCCTGTCAAAGCACATCTCATTAGGCCTGAAGGCTCAATGAAATGGAAATTCATGTTTAAATTTAAAAACAACATATTGACCCTGGGAGCCAGTGATGTCTACATTTTTAATAACTTACTGAGAATAAAAGGAGTGTATGTGTATGGAGGAAGGGGGAGGGCTGGGCAGCATGAGAAAGGGAACATAGAAGTGGAGGGAGGACGAGTGGATAGGGTGAATAGCCAGCCAAGGACTCTGGTCCTCCCCACATCCTTCCAGCTCCGTTCTCACTTTATTTGTCCCTCTTGCTGCACGGAAAAGAGCTCAGGCTTCACTTAAAGGGACCTCACAGCCTCAGCAGCAGAGCTTGTCCATGATCTGACACTAAAACGAGGGAGGTAGAAGAGCATTGTCTAGTGCAGCCTGTACGTATATGTACATAGCCATCCACAGGCACATGCACACACACGTGTGAACGCTGGTCCCCAGGCATCCCAGCGAGATGTCTTTTCCTTGTGCAGAGAAGTAGTGTGCTGCAGAGCGCGAGTAAACACAGAGCCTTTTGGAGGAGGACGTGAAGACAGTCGTGCTGCATGTGACTTGCCATGTGGCACCAACCCCAGCCCCCTACACCTCATTCTGATGTCATTCCCAGTCAGAGAGGCACATACAGCTCCCTCACTCCTTCCACCATGCTGTTTAGGTAACCTGGGGGGGAAGCAAAGACAGCATGTCTTCTCCTCTGTGATTACAGGAGGAGTGATGCTCGTTCTGCTGGGCTTCAGTGTTCTCTGCTAGCACCCAGGGAGCTGGGGGAGGGGAGGTGAAGATGGGAGGTCCTCTTATTGTGTGATCATTATGGACCCCATGGCAGTGTTTTCTGAAAGCAAGTAATCTGACAATGTCATCTTGGCTGGCATCCAGATTGTGAAATCACACGCTGCACTGATAAACCCATGCTGGCTGTTGCGTCTCCAGATGGAGACAGGTCGCTGTGATACTGCACGGTAGCAAGAGTCTCCTGGGGCAAATGACACCTGAGCAGGAGGTGAGAGTGAAGACTGCTAATTTTTGGGGGGAGCATTGGAAGACAAACTTGCAAGAAGCTTTTGAGATCCCTCAATGGAGGTGATTCTGCCCCTCTACTCCACTCTGGTGAGACCCCACCTGGAGCACTGCGTTCAGCTCTGGGGTCCCAGTACAGGAAAGACATGGAGCTACTGGAGCAAGTCCAGAGGAGGGCCACAAAGGTGATCTGAGGGCTGGGGCACCTCTCCTATGCGGACAGGCTGAAGAAGCTGGGGTTATTCAGCCTAGAGAAGAGAAGGTTCTGGGGACACTTAATCGTGGCCTCCCAGTACCTGAAGGGACCTACAGCAAAGCTGGAGAGGGGCTGTTTCCCAGGGAGTGCTGTGACAGGACAAGGGGTAATGGGTTTAAACTAAAAGAGGGGAGATTTAGATTGGACATTAGGAAGAAAGTCTTTACTGTGAGTGTGGTGAGGCAATGGAACAGGTTGCCCAGAGAAGCTGTGGATGCCCCATCCCTGGCAGGGTTCAAGGCCAGGTTGGATGGGGCTTTGGGCAACCTGGTCTAGTGTAGGATGTCCCTTCCCATGGCAGGGGGTTGGGACTAGATGATCTTTGAGGTCCCTTCCAAACCAAATCATTCTATGATTCTATGATCTTTGTCTGGAGTGGCTATAGATGAGCAAAATATGCCTGTCTCACAACAGAGAAATAAAATCAGATTCAGAAGAACCCAGCTGTTTCTCCTGTTCTCTTTTCACCTCATCACAGTATTTCTAGAGTATTTAGCAGTCCGTTGGTGAAGTCTCATCCATAGTCATCCCTCTGGCTCAGCAGGACATGTCTGTCGGTGTACCAAGAACCTGAACAGAACAGGTCTGAAGACTTCCGGACCTACTTTCCTGTTCAAAGATGTCCATTGCAATTCAAACTAAGCTCCAAACATTGTAGGCATGTGAATTCCTCAGGTTTTCCTCATTTTAACATGAGATCTCCTATGATCTACAGCTAATTCCTCTGTCATCCTGCAAATTATGCTCCTATCCTTTCTTCCAGATTGCTTACCATTAGCCCTCAGTTCTGCACTGCCTTTCCTACCTTCCTTCTTTGCAGCTTTGACTACTTTAATATTTTCCCCAGCATTTTTGATTCTGACACATGTTTTTTGTTTTGTACTGTTGTCATTTTCCAGGTGCATTCAAAGACTGTGTTCAAAGAGTCTAAGGCCAGATTTCTCTATCTCACCTCCTTGACATCACACACCACAATTTCCACTCGCTTACTGAACACCATGCTCTTGGCTAAAGCGTATTTTCTAGGAAGGCATCCAAATGTTTATTTGATAAGTTCAAACAATGAAAAATTCACCAATTTGAAGTTATGACAAAGTTCAGTTACGCTCACTGATTACCAAAAAAGCATGCCTTACTTATAATTTTTGTCTGTCTTCCTTTCACAGGTGTTAGTTCTTGGTGTCATTTTCCTTGATAAGCTAGAGAAATTTTGTTGTTTGAGTGATCTAAGTTATGACACTCTGAAGCACTTTTCATCTTCTGCTCCGGCAGATACCTCAGAACCCCTTCAGACAGGACCCTGCACATCTTACCGAAAGGCTGTAGAAGTCCGTGGAGCTCCTTCCTTATCCCACCCAACAATTAGGCCTCATATGCAAGCAGAAAGAGAAGGAGAGGGCATAAAATCTGCAGGGGTCACATGTGAATGCTATTAAATAGCCTTTGGGCTTCTGGTTTATTTATTTATTTATTAAACTCAATGAGGAGTGCAAAAAGGGATGGAGGTACTTTGTTTCTCAATTTGTGTCTATTATCTATTGAAATTTGACATAATGTCTCCACAGTTCCCCTTAATATTCCACTGTATATAGAATGTGACTAGCTCCACCATCTAATGTGACAGCTTAGGAAGATTAAAAAGAAAAGCTAAACTAGCAGTAGTTGGAGATGAGGAAAAGTAGCACATTTATGAATAATTTCAGCTGAATTCTAACAACATTGCATTCCCTGGACAGGACACATTTATTATCTTATTCACCATGACTGCTGCAACATTAGTGATTTGTTACTGAATCAATTATTAATTCATATGAGTGAATAAGGCTCTGTCACTTAACTCTTCAGCTGGCCATGCCCGTTATATACTGATTGCGATTTTTAACTCTGTTTTCTCTTCCCTTCAATCATCCTCCTTATCTTTACCCTCCCTGCGCATCCATAGTGAAACAAACTGATGACTTCCATTTCAGAAATCCATTTGACAAAAGCTACTTGTTTTCCTTTTAATTGTGAGCCTCTCCTCTGCGAAACTCCTTTTTCGACACAGCAACTTTGTGCCCAAATGGCCAAGAAGGCAGTCTCAGAAAGTGGTTGGGTAAGACTTGGTCTGTGAGAGAAACCGGTTAAAAAGATCAGTCAAATGAAGACATCTTCCCTCAAAAGCTTCTTAGATTCCCACTGCTGAAGTGCCAAAGCAAGACTTTTAAATGGTTTGAGGTGTTTGGTCACTAGGATATAAAGCATACTGCAACAAATCATGCAGATGGCAGGTTTTATTCTCCAACGGTGAGATACAAAAACAGATGAGCTCATGGGCTCAATCAAGGTCATCAACCAAAGCAGAAGCAAAGATGCAAGTAATATCCACACCATCTGATCTCACGCTTGTAGCTAATACACCTCTGTCTGCTAGCTAGAGAACTGGGCAAAATATTCAAAGAGCTGGATTGTAATCAAGGCCCCATCACTGATTTACTGTCATGGGTAGTGGTGGTCACATCTGAATTTTGTCACCCCATTGCCTTTTTTTTTTAAAAAAACACACTAGAAAGAAAAGGGAACATATTAAAATCTTCACAATATCCATTACAAGCAACTGAAATGACAGTCATTACTTACTCCTTGTCATGTTCAAAGCACAGCCTACCTATCAATGGTCATTAGGCAGAAGGTAAAAACAATCATTTCAACAGTAACTACTGTCAATGAAATATATTGCGATTAAGCTCTAAGCTGTGCTTAAACCCTGTGTGTAAGGTGACAGAAGAATGCAAGCTGTGTAGCTCCAGGCCAGAATAAGTTGTTATCTGAATTTCTCCTATAGTCCACTGGAGCAAGCTGTAACAGCTCATCTATGCCTGATGCAGGCGAGGTGCACCCCTAGCTGCATTACCGGTCTTCCAGGTCAGATTGTGTCAGCACAGGGTCACAATGAGCCAGTCCCTAGTGTTGACTGAAGCAATGGCCCTCACACGTGTGAGTGATGCAAATGTAGCCACCTGTCCCTTATAACAAGCAGAAATATCCAGCCCTAAGGAAAGGAAAAGGTTGCAGCGTCCCAGAAGTGTTCTTCTTGGATCTCCCAGAAGGTTTGAGTCTGTCCATGCGCATCATTCAACAGAACAATCTGCAGCTTGGGCTATAAATGATGTGCATAGTCACCAAGCGTACGGGGCCCCATAACAACACGCCTAATGGAACTTGCTGGTTTCGTTTGATAGGAAAGTAGCTTTCACCTCCCAAACCTTTGGAAAGGATGAAGAGTTTTATTTTTGTCTTTACTCTGCCCTTCTCAGTCTCTCCCCAAAAAGTTTCAGCAGGAGTAAAAACGTTTCAAGACAAGTAAAAATTATCTGGTCTAAAGCCTAAGCCAAGATCTCTCAAAGAGACTTGGGTATGTTTACTAGAACCTGGTTTTCAGAAGGCAGAAAAATGGTAGTTTCTGTATCACACCTTTGAAGCACACCAACATAACGCCATCCTCCAGCAGTGATGACTGGAAATGGAAGGTCTTCCAATGTCTGTCATAGAGGGACTCAGTCTCTGATTAGTAACATCATGACATCCTTTGAATTAGCAGAATTACCTGGTAACATAGATCAGGATAATGCTAGAAAGAAAACATTTAAATCAACAGATATCTTCCAACTGACTTTTCCGCTACCAAAAACGAGGCTTTTGGGGCACATGACTCACATCCATTACGAAATAGCGTTTCTCTCACAGCACAGTGCACATCAAGGGTCAATACAAAACCTTACCAACCAGGTTTGCAAAGACAGCACCTAAATGAAAAAATTTCTTAAAATATGTTTTGTAGTTCTTTAATGAGAGACCAGAGAAACAAGATAACACTTTTAAGGAGGTGATTCAACTTCACAGCTGGTTCCTGATGGTGTCAGGTTGTTCTTTTCAGTACAATCACCTGATACAAAGGTTGCTATTGCCATGAAAAGACATCTAACTTATGAACAAAACCTGTCTTCCCCCACCCTCCTTCCAACCGCTCTGTCCAAGCTGGGAGCACCACAAAAACTAAAGTAAATAGCCTAAATGATGACAGGTCAATTAGAGGATTGAAATCATGTCCAATTTCATAATCTAAAGCATTATAAGTAGCACAGAAAGGATTTGTCTACACACACAAGAGTAAATATTTGATTTTTATCTTGACATTGTCCTTTCAAGGAAAGTCAGAGAGGGGAACACAGACAGATTATAACTAGGATACTAATGTATTGAAAAGCAAATGGTTTATGGTTAACGGTTAGGTAGCATAGGGAGGATGCCACCAAGTCATTGTAGTTGCTGGAGAAAGGGACCAGCCATTGACCCATTCTGTCTACTAAGAGGGGTTAAAAAGGGTTTTGAGTAAATACTTTGTGTGGCATCAATTTTCTTATGCAGTCACAACCAATGACTTCTGCCCCACACATCCTGCAGACTCACAAGGTGGTACATAGATTAGCATTCACATGCAAACACAAATACCCATTGCATTGCCCGCTTCGCTCAGAGAAAGAACATATTTGCTACAGTCACATGAGGAAGACAATGGTGAAAGAAATAGTGCTCTTCAGTCCTACTCCAGCCAAAATTGGTCAAGATCTGGCTGCTTAGTTTGTCAATATTTTGTTGAAGTTAAGTGTCACACTTGGTCTCCCCACACTTGCCTCAGTATTCTCCAGTATTCCAGTTCTCTCACATTTTGACAAGGAAAAGAAGATACAAGGCTTGAAAGTCATTTGCAAGAGTTTTATTCCATGCTTCAGAAACTGAAATTCACCTCTCGGTTTTCCACAATCCTCATTATAATTAAAGTGGCTGTGAAAGACAGGCAAGGTCTCTGCATCAGCTGAGCTGGCTTGACATGGACCTCGGGAAAACAAAGCTACTCATGGAAAACATTTGTTTATAAAAGCCTAAAAGGACAAAAAAGAAAAAAAAAAAAAGAAGAAGAAGAAGAAGAAAGAAAATCCTTTATCATTTAAGCCTGCCCATAAATCTCAGTAAGACTGCAAAGTTGCAGCTTGCTTGGTATATTTTATAGACAGAGATCTTGCTGACTTGGCTGACACTAGCTAGGAGGCGGGGAAGGCAGGAAAGTTGAAATTTGGGGTGGGTAAACATTCCCATCCATCAAGCGATTGGATTTGCAACTAAAGCTGTGAAAGCCACATCAGATTAACGTTGCCAGGGCAGGAATGATGTGAAAATCATCCGTCTTTAATACAAGTGAGAGTAGGGACAGGGAATACACACGTGGGGGCAGAACTGTTCTGGCCCCTCTGTACATTCAGGCCAAGGTGCAGGAAAAAAGACTCCCGTGCATATCCATGCCATTTCTACTACTGGAGTATCTCCTCAGCCTTTTGCACGTAGTGGGGAGCAGGGAGGGGAGAGTGGAGGACAGGGTTCAAGAACTAACCCTGCAATTTCTCTTCAGCCTCAGATCTCTTTTTGTTCAGAGCAAGATGCCCCAATTATGCCGAACCACATGAAAAAACCTGAGGAGGTTTTTGTCCTCCAGAATCTGTTGTTGAAGGAAAGAGCTGAGACCGAGCAATTTAATTTACTTAGAACCTTTGTATCTTAATCCATGCAGCAAGGTTTACAATCAGCTGCAGGGGGGTGGGACAGGGGAAAGCGGCTCAGTGCGGGCTCCCTGGGACGCAGGTGTGTGGGTGGAGGGCAGAGACAGAGGCAAGGAGCTGGGCTGTGATCAACCACGGAGCTCCCACCCAGACCGAAAGGAGCCGACCAGGCATTACTGCACGACAGCCTTCAGGAATGCAAAGCAGCTTTTGCGTGTAGGTCATTTCAGGACGATAACGATAATTAAAACGAATCCTAAAACATACTCACACACCAAATGATGAGGGGAAGTGGAGTCGGTGGGTGAAAAGGGAATAGGTCCAACTCCTCACCAGGGGGGCAGATGGAGGATGCACAGGAAACAAATTAGCTGTAAAAAAAGCCAACTGCATACAAGGAAAGGAGGAGGCTAGGAAAAAAAAACAACCAACAACCAAAACCTAAAAAAACGAAACACCACAAAAATCAAACAGAAGAGGGACAGCACACATTTGGACTGAGAGAGCAAAGTGACCAAGAAAACTGGCTGAATACCCGCCCAGGTTGCATGGCTTGGGCAGTACCTCAGCAGATCTAGGAGCTACCTGCTTTCCACCCTCAGTCCCTTCACACCTACTTAGCCTTGCCAGGGCAGAGACCCTGGCATTAAACAAGCAGAAGCCCACCGTGGTGCGGGAATGTGAAATGACCGCCAGTCTCATGCAGAATTGGATGTGCTTCACCCCCTCTCCTCACCCACACCCTGACTCCCAATGTTTCCAGCTGCCGAAGTGTCACTGCTTCCCCTAGCTGCTTACACCTTGTTCTGTGGAGAAAGGGCCAGAGACCAAGACTGGTATGGTACTTGGACATCAGAAGCCGGCTGAGGAAACAGAGCAAAATTTTGTTCGTATGTGTGACACCTATAAGCACACATAAACCCACCCATATACATTCAAACCTGGTCCCCTCCACCCCTGGCTTTATAAAAGGTTTGCTTCTACTTTAAGGACACAGTTCAGGAAGGGCAGCTGTTGAATCACATTTCTCCACAGAGCACACAGCTCTGAAACAAAATGTTATCATGAAAATCCCTGTGGGCTGAAGCTGGGAAGGAAAAACAGACTCCTGACCTGCAGTTGTTAAAAATGGCTTTTTGCAAATGAATGGTAATGTGAAGCGCTATCTTACAGAGGGTAAAAAAATAACACTGGGAACTCAAATTGCATGTACTTTTAGCATCTTGGAAAGCAAAACCAAACCAAACCCCCAGCACAGCCCGTAATCACTATCAGAAAGCAGCATTGGCACAGTTCTGCGGCGTGCTGAGCGCCACACGTCTGCTCCTACATTAATCTGACAGTGATACCATGGTTATAAGTTGTATATCACTATTCAGACCCAAATCGATCTCTAACACACCTTGCACATGCAGTGTGGTGGTCAAGCCCACAGCAAGGTGGTGAAAGAAAGAGGTACGAGTAAGACAGAGAAGAAACCAGACCTGCTTCTTCCCGAGCTCCGAGTCCTGTAACTCAGCCCGCAGAGACACAACAGCCACAAGCCTTGAAAGGCCCAGGTGGGTCACTGTGATGGTTTTGAAGTAGCCGAGCTGATGGGTTAAACAAGTGACATCAAGATTTGTCAGCGACTGGGCTGTGTGTTTGAAGATCACAGGTCGAGACGCTGACACCAACACCCTGTAGCAGTGCTTTCTCTGACTCTTAAACCTAGATGTGAAACACCAGTATATTTCCACCTTCTCATCTGTCTTCTTCAGCCGAAGCTAGGACTTGTGTAATATCTACAGACAGACCCTGTTCAGTCCAGACCCTGACAGGAAACTCTGTAAATGATGAAAGGTAAGTGGCACTTTCCATAAAAAGTGAAAGGTAGTTTAATGTTACTATAATCATTAGAAATGAGTTGAATTCAGATGTTAGCAACTACATCTACAGTTGTGAAGTGGAAAAAGAATCGCTGCTTACATCAGGTGCACTATGCCTCTGACAGTCATATCAACCCTCTCTTGACAACCTGGGGAAGAGAAGTGACTGTCACCCATGGTATTCAAAAAGAAATCAAGAATCCTGTGAGCCCAGACATCTACTAAGAGTCTGATCTGATTTTACTGCTGCAGACGGAGGGGGAAGTAAATGGCGCTTTATGAACTCCATCATTTATTGACTCACCAACTTTGTTTGCTTTTGAGGAGGCTGATGATGCTTTTAAAACCTATTTTTCTTCACACTGTAAAGGGAGTTGCATTTGTTTGGCTGGCTGATGTAGCCAGTGTCCCTACGTCACGTGGCTAAGCGTGCTTCTTCTCCCTTGTCCAGTTACTGAAAATGTTCCCTTTCACAGCTGTTTCACTTGAAAGCCTTCTGACATCCCCTGTACAGGCAGCTCCTGGAAACCCCACGCTTTGCTGATCCAGGAGAAGACTGTTGTACACTGAGCAATAGTAACTGGGAACACCCAGAGCTCTAGAGAGCAGACAGCATCCCTCTGCAGCCTGTCCTGCTGAGCACGGCCACACAGATCTGCAGCAGGCATCCACCTAAGTTCTTCCTACCTCTTACACCGGTCTAGCAGAGTGGTCCTGGGTTTAAGACCCTTGTATGACCTCAGGCAGACGGACTGACACGAGAATCACCTTTCCTAACACTAGCCAGCTAGAAGTTAGGCTCTGCACTAAGGTAGCCATTTAGCTCTTTTCAGAAGTTTAGAGATGGACAGCAACCTCAAGAGACGTTTTGCTCCATTTCTGGATAAGATGGACTGCACTCCAAGAATTTTTCCCCATAGGAAACAGTGTAGTCTCAGTGACTGACTTAGACTAGATAACATCCCAGCTTTTAGGGAGTTAGAGCTCAAGGAGGTGAGTCCTGCATCCCTAGTCTCTGCCTCTCTTCCCCTCTCAGAGAGCTCTTACGCCCACATTCTTACTCCAGGTCAGTTAATGTAGTGAAAATACAGCACTGAAAAAGAGATTCTTAGAGGTTTGGAAATAAAGATGGGCAGGTGTCTATGGCAGACACAAAAAATTACTGCTAGAGCTAAAGGAAAGAATATGATGAAAACACCCCCAAACACCTTGTAAAGCTGGCTGTGGACAAATAGGAGTAATGTGAAGGATGACAATACAAAGCCTCTGGCCACCACGCCCGGTTCTCTTCTCCAAGTCCTTAACATCTGTGTGAGGCTGAAGGACAATGGAACAAAGTTCTTGGGCTTGTCTTCATTGCTGTTATAACTTCATCTGAACAAAAGTCACTAACTATCCACACTCAGACTTCTAGGCCCAAAACCTGGCCTCCTTTCCACTGGGCCACTAACCATTCTGACCAGCGCACTTTGCATGGTTCTGACCACGCAGCACAGGTTGGACTTCCCATGGCCCAAATACAAGGTTGGTCTTTGCCTGATGGCCTCAAGGTACAACTAACTAACAAATCCTTATTTCTCATACCTGAGTATTTAATCATTCAACTTCTCAATGTCTATCAAAGATAAAGCAGCGACCAAGGCTCCAGGAGCTGGACAATGTAAGCAGTTGCTTTCCTACATGTCTGAAACAGTGAAGTCAAGCTAGAGCTTGGGTCTTCTGCAGAAAGCTGACTGATGGTCCATTTCTCATACCAAGATGAAATGTGTAGGAACTAAACATCTCTTAAACCAATTAAGCAAGTGTCAAATTCTTTTCAAATCTAGCAACAAGTTCAGAAGCTATTGCATGGGAAGGGGAGGTGGGAAGAGATGGAAGATGAGAGGCAAAGAGAGAGGTAAGGGGTGCTAGAAAATGAGACGGTTATTAAGGAGCATTTCTGCAGCTGAGCTAAGTTATCCCAGAAAGACCCAGGGCTGGAAGAGTCACTAGAAGATGGAAAACTCAGTAAGAAGAGGGAACGCTGTCTCAAAGTCCCTAGCCAAGCCCTCTTTCCCCCATGTACCCCATGACTCTGACGGAAGGTGTGGGAGCAATCTCGCCGGCTCAGTGCTGAGGAACGTGTCTCCTGTTCAGCTCTTCACGTCCACTCCCACTATAGCTGCCACAGAATAACCTTGTGCTCCCCGCTGTGCCACTGCGCAAGGGCTGGCAGGGGAAGGGGCTCGGGGATAATGAATGAAGCTCTATATTAGCCACAGAAGCACAGGACAGTCAAATGAAAGGGTAAAAGTATGGTCATGAAAGACAAGCAGTCACTCCGACTGTGTGCTGGAGGTAATTACTGCTATATAAATAAACCAGAGGAAAAAAAAATCTTTTAAAAATCTAATTACCATGCAGCACTGTGGGTTTCAACCTTGGTCAAGTACAGGCAGACCTGATTTACGCTCCATCATAAAATCCTAAGCACGAGGCTGGTCTCTCTCCTCTCTCTCTTTACAATATGAGTCAGGGAATCAGCATAGGACGCTTCTCAGAGAGGAGCTGCCTGGTAGACAAATATGCCCACATCTGGGTGGGTCAGCATCTCCAGCAAGCCCCAGACTACACGAGTACACCACCTGCACGTATATTTATCACAGTTTTCCCTTTGCAAGAAGTGGCAACATCGGTTTTGCAAAAAAAACAAATAAAAAAAAAATGTTCCCAAACCGCTGTCTCACTGGACTTTTAGTATTTCTCATGATTAGTGCTTCTCATGACCCTTAGTAAGGATTTTTCCCTTTTGTACAGAGCTGTCTCCTTTTCCTTTCAAGTGTGTCATGAAGGCATTCCTATGAAACTCTTATAATTGTGTAGGAGAGGGAAACTGAGGCAGAGGATTAATTTATTATTGTGACTTTGATTCCTCCTACTGAAGCAAGAGTTTTGTGCTCTGCTTTTCTGAAAACCTCAGTGTAAACACTTTACCCACCATCTCAAGACAAATAATGATCCAAACTTAGGTCTTTATTTTCTGTACCTTTGCTTGTTGCAAGACTGATTTCATCCAAGAACAGCAGGTGAGTAAAATGCAGCAGCTAACTTTAAATGTACCATCATTTCGCACTCGCAGAATTGAGGTGCATTTAGCAGCAGAGCAAAGTAAATCCTACGGCACGTATGATTCCTACGTGGAACTGAGTGCTATGCTGCAGCTCCTTAACTGCAGAAACACTTCTGACAGCAATCAAGTTCAGACTGGATCTGCAGCTCTGTGTTTAGAGCTGTTGATATAAGTGGACAGGAAGCATATTTCCCATCACGAGCAAATAGGAGACATTTTTTCCTCATCTCAGGTTGAGAGAGAGAAATCACAATCTATTAAGTCAATAGTTTGCATGTCAGTAGCCATGCACACACACCTGTAATAACAAAAATGTTAGGTCGGTGAAACCGCTCACATACATTTCAAAATGTAAAATTGTGTTAAAAACCCTGCAGCTTCACTCACTTAGCAGATTTTAAATCTCAGCGTTGTTTAGAACCAGAAAGCTGAGCCTTTTGCTTAAAGTCATATCAAAACAATAATACTTCAATAATTTCTAAACATAAACACAGACCTTGAAATAGCGGGGCATCCTGGGGAAAAAAATAGCTCATTGTGTCATCTAATTGTTTCCAGAACTTTTAGAAAAAGAACATGAAACGAGAATAACTACTAAACAGTAACAAAAGTTACGAAAAACATACGTCTGTTTCAAAAATAAGATAATTTCCCTATCATCGTTAATGAGATTTATTACCCAACATCTGTTATCCTACCTTTAAAAAGTCAAAGCCCACTTTTAATAATTGCCTCTTGCTTTTATACAGTATCTGGCACTCGTACAGCTTCCTTGATTAAACCTCAAAGCAGGTAAGCACTGTGATTCAGAGGAAGGAAGATTCAGACGTAAAACAAATTGCTTATAGTTTCAGAGAAATCAGTGCCAGAGCAAAGAATCAGAGGTCCAAGCTCCCATCCTGTATAGTAAACCACCCTGCAGCTAAAGTCTTGGCTACTATGCCCCACCATTAGAGCATTATTCCCCACTATTAGTGTGCATTTTGCAACCTTGATGGCAGCAAAACCTCTGTAGCTGGAGAAGTTACACACAAACGCAAATAGACTCATCAGAAGAGACCCTGGCTGTTTAAATGGACACAGTAAAGCAGGTTGGTGTCGCTGTTCACAGGGCTGGTCGTCCGCAACATCATCTGAAAAAAAACTAATAGGTGCAAATGGGTTGTGAACATTTTTAGACCTGAAGGTTTGCAACCTGCCGAGGAATGGAACTCTTGAAGAGCCCACGTGAATTAATACACAGCTTTACCGAGGGCTGTGATGTGGTAGCAGCACCAGGAGGGGAGAGGAGTGGGTAACTGAGATTGCCCACCTGGCCTCATGTTAAAGATGCTACGGGGGAGTGTGTGGGGCGTTAAGAAGTCACCCCATTTTGATGAATTTCATATTGGGCAAAGCAAGGGAAAAGATCTGAGCTGGAATTTTACTAGCTGTGAAAATCTCAGCTGCAACAGATAACATTCCTGTAGCCGCAGTTCTTGAAGTGTGTTTATCAAAACCATGACCCATGCCTCTAAATTTTATCCTATCTTCCTACAACCCTTTCAATTAGGGAAAACGTAAGCAGAGAGTTCAAACTGTCTACAGATCTCTTACATTATACTTAAAAGTAAAAAGAAGGGGACACATATTAAAATGTTTCCACACGAATAAAAAGATAGAGCTCTAAAAGCAACTGGAATAGCTCTTGGGAACAGCTCTTGTCTCTTGAATAAATACTTTGCAGTTTACAGCTTTCTATAAAAAAAGATATTTTCTTTTCTCCATCTTTCTACAAGCTACACACAAGCTTTGTGTTGTAAAACAACAAGGAGTTTGATAAGCCTGAGAATGTGCTGCCTGTATAGCTGTCTGAATATGTGCATTTTAGGCCGAGTTTAAGAGGAATGTGTGTACAGCACGTGCCGCATACCGAGACTGTCCCTGCTCTAAGCACTTCGGTACATGCCTGCAATTCAAGGAGTGCATGAGAGGCACAACTTGCAGCTTCGCAGATGAAAGACAGCAGTGGAAGGCAGAACTCCAGGGAGATCAAGAGATCTTTCTCATCAAACTGAAGTACCTACTTTTTCTTCCTCTGTTCTCCACTGTCATCTTCCTCTTTCTTCCCCGCCTAGCTGTGGCCTCCACACTCATAGGTATCTCTAGTATTTGCAGCATTCACAGTTTCATGGACTTTTCCCAGAAAACCTTTCTCGCTTGCCAATATGGGTTTCATTTAAAAAAAAAAATATTCACGTTAGCACTGCAGGAAGGGTTAGTATTGCATCAAAAAAAAAAATTAAATCTATACAAGCTGATTTTGAGGAAGATGGGCAGTTGTCAACTCAAAACAGAATAGCCCAGTGGTCACACATGACTAACACACTCTTATTGGGGCGATCTCTCTCCACAGACTACCCAAAGAATAGTTTTTCTCACTCCTGTCTGATTCACTTGACCTCAGGCAACCTTCTCCTGACTTGTCACAGCACAGGAATCGTCAAGTAAAGAAAGTGCAGTGAGAAATTTGGAAAAGTTCAAGAGCATGGGGCATTTTTGTTTGTTCTTTTGAAGAAATAGGATGCACCACATTTATGAATGGTCTTTGAGGTTCCCAAAGCGTCCAGCCCATGCAGTAAAAGAGCAAATGTTTTAAGTGTTTAGCTTCTACTTTACTATATAGGGTAAGTGACAAAATGTTGAAACCTTGAAGGCAGAATATCCATGTGAACAATAGGAGTTGTTCAGTAAATGACAGTGTCTTAAAAGAGATGTACAGGGATCTTATCCATGGCAAACAAAACTGTGTATTTAATATCCAGGTTATAACTGTTATTCTGTTATGTTATATAACTAACCGTGTGATGCAGTTTTCCCATCCTGGACACAGGGCTAATGAATTTATTTTTGTTTTAATCTCACAGTAAAGTTATGTGGACACAATCCACCAGAATTTGCTGAGAATTGTGGTTGAATTTCTGGGGGAAAAGCAAACAGACAGACAAACAAACAAACAAAAACCCAAACCAAACCAACAAAAAAACCCCAGCCTTTATTCTGATTCTTAAATATCATTAAGTGTGTTGAACTCTGCAAAAAAGACTATTCTTGCTTCGATAATGTATACTTTTAAAGGAAAATTGAATTTTATATAGTACTTCCTGCATACATCTCCAATGTTGCACAGAATTAATAATAGAAATTCTGAGCTGCAAACCAGAAATAAATTCTAAATAAAGGCATAATTAAAAATGAATTAGGCAGTAGTAATTCTACTCCAAATGCAGGAGAAACAGTGCATCCAAATCTCAGATGAAAACCTGACCACTGAGCCACAAAGCAAAACTCCGAGTTTATTAAAACATAAAATGAATATATTTATTCCAACCTTTATAGCCTGCAACAAGGGTCAGGACAAAATGTGCACTTCTAAGCCTGCCATCTTTTCCCTAACAAATGACATGAGGAATGGTTAGGAGCTGGTTCCCTGGTACGGCAGCAGAGGAAAACCAAGGTACATAGCTAACTTCGTGAGGGAATCGTACTTATATGGTTACTGGGATGCAGCAGAACCAGGCAATTTAACAGCAGTGTCCTGGGAGGCTAAAGCTTTCATCACTCCATAACACAGCCTGGAAGAGCCTTCCTCTGAAAACCAGCAGAGCTTAGTTAGGGAACACAGGCATTAAATCTGCCCCCAAGTTTCTGTCCCCTCTTTCGGGCAAGGGACCTCCAACCCCTGTGATGGCATCACAGTGTTGCATCAGCAACACACCCAGCTCATCAGGAGGGATTTACGGCTGTGTCAGACTAAAGGAGGCTGGCTGAGGGCAGCCGCACAGCAGAATATTTATCGTGCATCACTTAGGAGATGCAGAATATTGCTTGGACACTTTAATAGATGCATCAGTGTTAACTGATTTGCTCTGAGGCACCATATGCTAATCAAATGGGGTGCGATGCATAATGTCACATTAATGTCGTAATAAAGGAAATCTCGATGTGTTCCGTAATGTCTTTATGATTACCTGTAATTTTAGATAGCTAGTGAAGGAATGTGTGTTCAATACCTGGATCTGCTGTCTAATTACCAAGGATATAACAAGAACCAAATGCATGATGAAAGGCCAGGGTTTTTATTGGAGATCACTGGTGACAACATAAACCATAAATAAGTCTTACAATCTGTGCAAGCCTGAAACACCACAGTCTGATCGGCATGTGAGATTGTTTTAGGCATATTTTGATTTCTTTTCATCTTTAGTCACCAACCTGGAAAAAAGAAATATGTAGACACAGAGGGATATAGCTTCAAAGCTGCTCCCAGGAGGATTAAATACACGGGTCCAACAGATGTTTTACATTTACTTCTACAAGTAAACATACTTACAGTTCTGTCATTCAATTCAAGCCACCCCTTATGCTTATCACAGCCTTTCAGGTAAAGTCACCTTAAGCCTGCTCATCTTTTTCATGAATGTTCTTACTACTTACTTACTTAATGCATGCTCAAAAAGTTACACCTATTACTTCAGCTTCTGAGAGTTTGAAGCTATACACAGCATAAGTTCTTATTAACAGCATTTGTGTTTCAGGTTTTTTGTTTTATGTAATTTGCCTAATCCTTAGTTTATTTTACATAAGAAAATAGTAACTGTTCCCCTTTTATAACAGAGGAAACCAAGGCACAGAGTTCCAATAATAGGATTCAGGTGACAGCAGTTTGACGGTGGGATTAGTTGCCAGGTCTCACAATCAGCATCTGAGTAAATAAATGCTAGGAGTTCCTTGCACCAAATGACGTGTACTAGAAGAAAAAGTTTGGCTGTGTTGTGTCAGGTGAGAGAGGGATTAGTAATCTTGTACAAAAGAGGAATCGGTTTAAAGTGATGCCCCTGTTATCAAAATCCTCACCCAAAAATATCCTGCGCATATGCACACATCATCCTTTCACCCTTTTTTATAGTAGAGGCTTTTAAACCAGGCCCCCAGAGAAAGGTTTTTCAGCTGAGATGGCAGAATCGAAAACAGAACACAACTGAAAGTTAACGTGGGAGCCTTCCCAGCCAGACCTGCTCAATGCCGAGGTATGAGACTCTTCACACAGACTGGCTCCAAAGTGACTTCTCCCCAAGTATATTCAACAGGTGTACGTGAACAGAAGTATTTCAGACAGGTGTTGGTCAAACAAAGATCAGGATCAGGCCATTGTGACTGAAAGATAGAGGAAGGGTGGGAAAGAGGGAATTCTGGACCCCGTGAGTTAAGTACCATCTTTTACATCTGTATGAATCAGAGGAAAGGCTCTGCAGGTCAGTGGAGTCACACCAGGGTAGAAGTAGTACAAAACTAGGTGAAAACTAGGCACAGGGATTAGAGCAGCAATGCTGTCTACACCCTAAGAGACAGCCAGAAACCCTTTGATAGAGTAAAATCCTGACACACTGCAAGAAACAACCTGCAAGTGAGTTCCCTCTCGGCATCATTAATGCATTCCCCAAAGCAGAAATCAGAAGGCTCTTTCCAGAGGAGCAAAGCTGTGGAAAGAGGGTCCCTGTTTAATGACACCAGTGAATGCTTTGCCTGATGTGGAGACAAAGAAATTGGCTCTTGCTGAGCTGATATCAACACAGTCTGGGACTGGTCTGAAATTCATGGTCAGAACAGGTCCAAGCAGGAAGGGGAAAGGATCTGCTGCCTAAGTAGTAGGACATCTAGGCAGTTGTTTTACAGTTTATGGTCCCTTCTACCCCTTTGGCTTTCTGGAATGTGGGACTCACTTTCATTACAATGTCTTCTGCCTTCTGGTATTTTGGAAAATGTGGAAGAGGTGCTCATGATCAAACAGAACAAAACCTACAGCCCTGAGGACAGTCTCAGACTCAGACAAGAAACAGATTTGAACTCTGCACCTAAGTGAAGAGTCAAGTTCTCAGCTGTTGCAAGGCCTTAAGTGTGGACTTTGGTTCCAGCCCAGCCTAAAAAAGCATAATGCTGTTTCTACGTGCAGAAAATTTGTTTCTCTCACTTCATTTCTTTGAAGTACAGATCTCAAATCAGTGGTGCTGTTTCTAAAGTTAGTAAACAGAGCTGAGAGGAACCCCAAAAGATCAGCTGATTCAAAAACAAAGTTTAACATCCGATCGTTGTTTAGAGATGTTTGTCTAATATAATCTTTACAGCCTCTACAGACTGGGACAGCACAACCCTAAACAGCACACTTGTGCTTAGATCTTTGCTTCCCAGTTCTACATCATGATAGCTTTCTGCAGGTTTTTTTTCTGTATATTGAAATTATTACCCATGGCAGCTGTACACTGTCCAAACTTAGAAGTTAACCAACTCCTTAGAAGCTCATCTGCCTGACTTCTATGCCACAGGAGCCAACAGTCTTTTTCTCCATCATTCT
The DNA here is from genome assembly GCA_013399095.1 of Psophia crepitans. NCBI lineage: Eukaryota > Metazoa > Chordata > Aves > Gruiformes > Psophiidae > Psophia > Psophia crepitans. The sequence goes on along the minus strand of VWZZ01001792.1, from coordinate 331,947 downwards.
TATTTTTTTGATAATTCATATCTCTACCCTTTGGTCAGGCATTGGAACAAGCTCCCCAGAGAGGTGGTGGAGTCACCACCCCTGGAGGTGTTCAAAAAGCGTGTAGACATGGCACTTCAGGACATGTTTTAGTAGCCATCGTGGTCTTGGTTTGACAGTTGGACTGGATGATCTTAGAGACAGTTTCCAACCTTAAAGATTCTGTGATTCTATGATCTAATGATTCCATTTTCTCTCATCTGACTAAGGTAACTTGTGCAATTTCTCCTGTCACTTTCTATGTTTGTATAAAGTCTAATTTTATGGGGATGCCCTGATTCCTGACTTCTGTGCACTGTTTCAGTGCTGGACACCAAGATACCAATTTTATCATCTATATCAGATGGATGTTCAAGAAGGAATTTTCCCTTTGATACACCTGGATTTCTCAGCCTTAATACTGACCAGCAGGTGGTCAAAAGGAGACAGTAAAAAGGAAAGATCTTGGAATAAGCTAGAAACAGAAACAGGCAAGGAAGAGGGATTATAAAATATTCAAACTCTTATGACTAGTTTAAATTTCTCACCCAGTACAGCCTTGAAAAACACTGGCTGATATAGATAACACAGTTTCTGTTTATCATACAAATATTGCTGCACCAGAGTAAAAAATTAAACATAACACTTCAGTCCATCTCCAGCTGAAACTTAAGTTGAACTTGAATATTTCTGGGTTTGCCTAACCTGGATTTCTAATGCTGTTTGTTCTAAGTCAGCAAGCCCTAGTTTCCACAGGGAATGTTTGAACTTAAGCCCTAATCCATATGAACGACAGCAAGAACACATAAGAATGGGAATCGTAAATTTAAAGCCTTTTATTTTATTTTATTTTATTTTATTTTATTTTATTTTATTTTATTTTATTTTATTTTATTTTATTTTGTTTTGTTTTGTTTTGTTTTATTTTATTTTGTTTTATTTTATTTTATTTTATTTTTCATTGCCTGACTGTTCTGTAGCTCTAAGCACTGTGGTTGCCACAGAGGGTAGCAGGTTATTGCCAGTAGCATACCTAATTAATTCCTCCTCGCCTGTTCCATGTGGCTTCCTCACCCCTTAACCAACTGACCTATCGCATCTCTTCAAGATAGGCTAAATTAATGATGATGTAACTAATCAAAAAGTGAACTATTTAATTTCAGGAAGTATCAAAGGTTACGCGAGCCCAACGTTGCCTAAGCCAGAAGGATCAGTCCATGGCCCTGGGATTGTTTTTCTGGGCTTCTCCCTATCTTTCCATCAAAATCAAAAGGAATTTAGCCTGATCTTCATTGGGTGACCTTTTGATTCTCAGGAGGCGTATAACACTTGGCATTTACTCTGTGTAGCGTCTTTCATGAGAAGGGCTCAAAATACTTTTCTACATCAAGTTTTGCAATATCCTCAAGGGGAAAGTAAGCATTATCCTCATTTAATTAATGCATCACCAAAGACTGAAATATGAACTAAAGAACACTGATCCTTTAAGGTATACATCTTGCTCAGATTCTGGTGAAGTTGGTGGGGAGATGAAGACACTCAGCACTAAACAAGATTAGCCTCCAAGACCAAAGTCAGTTTTCAGATCAGAAATGCTGGTCCAGCACTCTTCATCCAATGTTTTAGGCAATGCCTTCATGTGCTGCTGGATCAAGAACCAAGTGATAAAAATAGCAAAATATACTTTAAATTAATTTATTTGCTGGGATGAGTATATGTACATAAGCTAGCAAATCCTGAATCAAGTTTCAGAAGCACGTAAGATGATATGGCCTCTTTCTCCTGCCAATCTGCAAGCAGAAAGGCTCACTAGGAAGACAAAAACCTTCACAGGACTTGGATTCCACTCCCATACTGGCCAGGGCTTGACATATGGCCCTGGGGTAAGTCACCACCCTCAGATCCTCTGTTCAACTCCTCTGTATTTCCATCACCATGATGAGTATCTTACTCTCAGCAATGTGCTGCCTAAAAGCAAGGAAGAAGGAAGGGAATCTGAGACATAGAGATGCTAAGTAACTAGGATGTCTGCCGTGGCCAAGGGATTCAACACAGTTGATGCAAATCTTTCTGGAATTCAAGTTCTGTCCATTGAACCACAAAGGAAGAGCAAAGATGCAAACTTCATTTTGCCTATTCTTGTCTGCCACCTACCTCTTCTCACCTCCTTTGTGATCACAAAGCTGCTTATTTTCATTACATCCTAAATAGTTTCAGGTTTTCTCCACAGTTGAAGGAGACTTGATGGCTTGATTGAGAGTCATAACAAACACGCAAGCAGACAGATCCCTAAATTAGCTAAAGACTCCTGTTAGTTGCATCATTATAAGTAAAGAAGGCAGCAGTGAAGGAAAAGAAAACTTTAACACGGTGCAGACCCAAAACCAAATGCCCAGAGTTCCACTAAAAGCACCATTTCTTTCTACATAGCAGCTGTAAAACAGAATTAAGTTAGCATGTCTCTGAAAATAGGATCTCACCTAGGGAGGATAATGCCTACCATCATCTCAGAGAAATTTGCTTCTCTATATTCAAAAAGCTCCCGAGTTTCTACAGTAGACAGTCTAATTGCAAATATTTGGTGTTAGTGTTTGATGTCTGGAAGCACAGAAAAACCAAGGTGTATTTTAGAACAGTATGTGCACTTTCTTTTCTTCAGGGGCAGGATAAGACATCCATTAGAAGGTGATGAGTTAACTGTAATCTTCTTAGAAGGTTTTATGACTGTACCAGGATTTAAAGAGGTGTTACTAAATGCACCTCAGACTGGTCCAGGTGTGAGACCAAGTCACATATAAGTACTCTGACAGAGTCACCTTGAACTGGGGAACAAGGATTTCAGGATCCAAAGCCAAATAAACAAGGCAATGAAGAGGAGGAACAACCCAGTAAGTCTACCACAAGCCATAAATAACCAAGCATGGTGCACTGTATGCTGTAGGTGATTGCTATTGACCAGTTTTACTGAACTATCCTGTCTCTCCAGCACAGCGTTAAGAATGTTAGTAATGGCGAAAATCCTGAAGGAGTCAGCTTGGTTAGTGCCAAGAAGTTTCTTCAAAACCTAATTCTACAGTTGCGTGTTTGTGCTCTCTTTGGCCACAACTTCTGTTGCCAGTAAAACACAGATTCTTTTACAACAAAATTAAGCTGTGACAACTGCATGTTCTGCAGAATATTCATGAAAATTTAAAATTCAAAGTTTATGGAATGTTTAATTTATTTTTCTTTTATTGAAGCAATTTTCTCAAATCTTTGTATAATTTGCTAATTAAAGCTATTAAACCAAACACAAATAAAATATAATTTTAGGAAAGTTTTTTTCTTTTTTTTTTTTTTTAACCTTAAATTCCATGAGCAGGCTACCATATTAGTACAAGCTTAATATATAGAGTTTATAAAAGAAAAAGATTCATGCAAATCTTCTGACAGAGTCCTTTCCTTGATTGTTAGTTAGGTATTCCTTAGTGCATGCTCCAAACAAGTGCCACTGTTATAAACCTATAAACAACCCGACCCATAAAAATTCAACACTAACTTCTAGTTATATATTGTTACTTACTATTTACTTTATTATATTAGACATCTCCCATGCTCCAGGTATTTTACAGCTCTTAGGATAGTTAATACAATTTAAATATATATAGTGACTGTAGTGAGTTCTCATTCGGGAAAGGAACTGTAATCTATCAGAAAAAAAAGCTAATTACAGTTTATCCCATTGATTTATTTCTCCCCAAGCCTCCCCTCCCAATTTTTTGTAAGTATTACAAACCTGAGGTTGTAATTTTGATATATACTGCTAGAGAGATTAAATACCAACTAATTCTCATATAAAACGGGTAGTTTGATCAATACAGCTAAAAGCTTCATTCCTCACATATGTATTTCTCAGCTTTAGGACTATCAATTTTAATCTCACGTGTCCGGATTAGATAATAATCAGGCCAGGATTTCAGCTCCAAATAATTCAACAGAACCTCACATTCAAATTCTTTAATCAGAAAAGAGCAGTTGATCCTTCTTTGGCATAAGGGTGGACTGGATAACCTCACCAGGTTCTGTCTGAGGCTATGTCATACTCCTCTATAATCTCCCACTTGCCTTCCTCCCTTTCCTTCTGCTCCCTCTCTAGGAAGTAACCTCCTAGAAGCAGACATGAGAGAAAACACCTAAACACAGTTAGAAAAGGCAATTTCTGAGATTATTTGTTTCCCAGGCTAGAAACAGAGAAGACAGTGGAAAACCACCAAAAAGGTTTGCCCTCACGTTCTGCAAGAAACTAAGCAAATCTGTTTTGCCCTTCCTGTACAATACAAATGGATTTCTCACTGAGTGAGTCATTTCATTTCCCAGATAGCCCCTACGTCCTTCTTATAAAGGAGGGCACAAGAGAGAAGGGAAAAAACAATAAATAAAAATCACTTGGATTCAGCAGTGATGGGTGTGATGTGGGAACCTGATTAGAATGTCATAATGTAGCCCTGGTATAGGAAGCTAAATAGAATAGAGTATGCAGCCTACAAAGCTTTTATTTTCAAACAACATTTATTGTCACCTTAAAAAAGGAAGGGGAAAAAAAAAAAAAGAAAAAAGCAAAAAGCAGCCAAGCAACAGAGCTGGTGCTGGATCTCCAAAAGATTTTCTAGAATAACTTTGAAGAAGGTCATGTGAAGAAGAGAGGAAACTGGAGCCCTTTCCCTCCACAGAGGAAAATAAATGGGTGACACTATGCTAATGAAGACAATTCACTCCCAGGATGAGTCATTCAGCAGCAGCAAGGTCTCTGTCCTGCCTGTTGATTCATATTCTTTTCCCCCTAGCATCAAGAAGTTGTTTTAAAAGGGTTGGCTGGGTGACTTACCCACTAACAAGTTTTGGTTTGATTTTGTTATTTATTTGATATTAGCATAGTGTCACCCCCAAAAGATTTTCCCTTCAGTGATGGAATATCCTCTGGGTTATCTTCTGTGGGGTAGGATGGAGTGAAGCATGAAGTAAGACACGATGCCAGAAGAACTACAGTCAAAGCAAGACACGAGCAGGCAGCATGTTGATTGGTGGGAAGGTCAGCTTGGCCTCCACATCGCAGTGCAAAAATTAAGACAGGATTTTTTTTTCGCCTTCAAATCTCTTTGTCGTCGTATGAATAATTCCTAACGGTTCTATTTCTCTCCTCCATTTTGACACACAGGAACTTTCAAACAGATCAGCCCCTTGGATGTGAGAGCCCAGATGTGAACTAGCACAGTGACGGGATATAGGTCCAATTATGCAAAGCTTCCTTGAGCAAAATTATTTAAAAATCAAAATAAAATTATGTCCACGTTTGTTGTAACAAGAGTATCAGCTGCACAAGGACTCTACATCTGACCCAGTCTACTGCAGTGGAAAAAATTATAAACATTGTCCTTCAGAACTAGAGCACTTTATTTTCATTTAATGACAACTATGATGGTCTTTTTAAGCAGCAAGCAAAAATTAAAGTACTATTTTTAAGTGTGTATTTTTTAAATGTATTACTTTATGGAGATATTACTAACCAGATAGCTGGTATAAACTGTCATAATTCTAGTGACTGAAGGCAGCTGAATCAATATTTCAAACTAGGTTCAATATTTGAATGCAGCAGTAAGGAAGGTGGTGTAATCCACTGTTATAGATTAGATGGCATGTCAATCCTAAATTGCACATTACAGAAAAACCTTTAGTTAGAGAGACTTTTCCTCCAAAGATAGCTGTTTTTTTCTGAATGGTAAATATTCTTTGTACTATGTAATTTAGTCCAAGTTTTCCCTGGTGTCATACAATGCAGAATTTGTCTCCTGCATCTATCACATTGCCAATAACACTCAATAAAACATCAAATTAATTATCAAAAAGTATTTAAGATCAAAATCTTTGATTGCCTGTAATGAGATGTCCAATGATGCTAATCGCAGAAAAGTGTCTGTTTAGAACTAATAATCAGAAACACATTTGAGTGTGAAACAAGCAATGATCAGTATGACAGGAATAATAAAAAAAGAATCAATTGCACATATATTAAGCAAGGGCCCTCATACATTAAATATTCATTTTATGCTTCATATTAACATCTATAACTTAGTAAATAAATTTTAATGTTTATTGAGAATTTTAAACTTTCAGCAATGATCTTTTGAAAGAAAAGCACAGACCTATTTCGAGAAATCTTTGAAAGTTGACTTTCAGTTCCGTAATTCAGACAAGTGCTTTTTCTCCAAGTTGTAGGAACATTGATAAAAAGAAACCCATCTTCACCTTTTACTCCTTTTCGTCTTAAAGGTTGATTTTTCTATCAGCCAGGGCCCTGATTCTGCTCTCTATGAAATTAAGGACAAAACTTCCATCCACTTCAGCAGGAGCACAAGAGAGATTCAAGTTCATCAACTTTATCAATGAAGAGGATGAGGAGATCGAATGTGACCTCAATACGTTTGCAGATGACACCAAATTGGGCAGGAGTAGGAAGGGTCTGCAGAGGGATCTGGACAGGATGGATCAATGGGCTGAGGCCAACTGTGTGAGGTTCAACAAGGCCAAGTGCTGGGTCCTGCACTTCGGTCACAACAACCCCAGGCAGCGCTACAGGCTTGGGGCAGGGTGGCTGGAAAGCTGTGCAGAGGAAAAGGACGTAGAGGTGCTGGTTGACAGCTGGCTGAACATGCTGGGGGCCCAAGAGGCTCAGAAGGCCAACAGCATCCTGGCTTGTATCAGGAATAGTCTGGCCAGCAGGACCAGGGTAGAGACTGTAATCCCCTGTAATCTGCTCTGGTGAGGCTGCACCTTGAGTACTATGTCCAGTTTCGGGCCCTTCAGGACAAGAAGGACATTGAGGTGCTGGAGCATGTCCAGAGAAGGGCAACAAAGCTGGTGAAGGGTCTGGAGCAGAAGCCTGATGAGAAGTGGCTGAGGGAACTGGGATTGTTTAGTCTGGAGAAGAGGAGGCTGAGGGGAGACCTCATCGCTCTCTACAGCTACCTGAAAGAAGGCTGCAGCCAGGTCGGTGTTGGTCTCTTGTCCCAAGTAACAAGTGACAAGAGGAAATGGCCTCAAATTGCCACAGGGAGGTTTAGGTTGGATATTAGGAAAAAATTCTTAACTGAAAGAGCAGCCAGACCATGGAACAGGCTGCCCAGGAGATAGTGGAGTCACTGTCCCTGGAGGTGTTCAAAAAGTGTGTAAACATGGCACTTCAGGACATGGTTTAGTAGGCATGATGGTGTTGGGTTGATGGTTGCACTCTATGGTCTTAGAGATTTTTTTCCAACCTTAAAGATTCTCTGATGTACCCTCTCTCTCAACCATTTACAAAATCCTGCAACATCTTGTCCCTGTTCAGACAGGCTGATGCTACACTTCTTGGACAGAGAGCTGAGGGATAAGAGGCATCTAGACTAATGGGAGACAGTTTCCCACCTTTTGCTATGCCAGCAAGCATCCCAAGTAACTGAATGAAAGCTGAGCTGTGCTACACTAGGTTTAGCAAGTCTCAGTGGCAGCAGTAGCTGGCTCTGATATTACATATGAAGGCGCTGGAGGAGACAGATCACTTGTGATGGGCAAAGACTAGGTGAGCTTTGGAAGCTTTCCTCCTCTCTCTTGTTTGAATAGTAGAGGCTGTGCTTGCCTGGAGCTGCTGCAGTGGCAACCCATGGATCATACTCCCTTATATCATCATTAGCCTGAAAAAACATGTGATCCACACTCCAATTTACCAGTAAGGATTGGACAGATGGCTTTGTTGAAGGCAGCTATATCCTGGCAGCCCTGCTGCAGCAGCAGTGAAAGGTATCTTGTACTCAGCAGATCTGCTCTCTGTGAAGGTTTGGGACAAGAAACTCCTACAGAATGGCTAATATTTTGTTTCAATGGGGATTGCTTGAGATGGGCACAGTGTATCGAATCTTACTGAACCGTGTTCATGTTTCTTATACAAATTTGTCCCCTTTATGGGTAGGTGCATTGTGTGTCCACAAGTTCCCTCACCCACAGGTTTGTGTAGCCTCCTGGTCCTGTCCTACACCTCTGTGCAGAATTGCTGGGTGCTGGTCTCACGGCTGCCACCCTTCACTTCAGAGTCAGCTCCAGCGGGAAACACTCTTGCAGCCACTCTCAAGTCAGCAACAGCGTCTCCGTTTGTTTAATAAGGAGGCAGGAATTTCATATGAAGCTCTAGTAGTATTTTTCTGTGCCGGTAAATCGCTTGTCCCTGTTCTCTATCTCATGAAGCCCCAGAGGGTTTTAAGGAAAGGTGCTGGGACCTGTCCTGATAGAAATGCTTACACAAAGTCCTGGTTCAAAACTGCTCTGTGATGCTTGTGAGGCCAAACTGGACATCCAAGTGAAAAGTGTGAGATTCTGTCTATAATCAATATACAGTTCTTTTACTCATCTTTCTCCTTGACCTTTTTTTTTTTAAGTTATTGTTTATTACAATAGTATTACCTCTCTATAGGAACAGATTGCTAGGAATTCTACAAGTAGATGCACAAATGGTGGAACTAATGTACATTCCTTTTCTCAGTCTTCCTCCCAGTTTGGATTCTTTGATATGAAAATAATATACTTAAGCTTAACAGGCTTTTCACTCAGTGGGAATTAGGCTTTCCCTCCTCTTTTCACAGTCCTATTTTCTTTAAATTTGTAGGAACTGAATACCTTTGAGAGGGCTTATTCCAGAAAAAAAGAAAAAGAAAAAGAAAAAGGAAAAAAAAAGAAGAGAGAGCAAGCACGTGCAACTTGGCCCCTCAGTTTTCGAAAGTTTGAAAAAAGGCAAAAATGGAAAATAAAGCTGCAATAGAAAAGTTTAGAACTTGTGTTCTTAGAAATCCAGGCTTAAGAAAGAATTAAAAATAAATTCTTAAATTAAGTATTAAAAAGTACTCTGGTAATTTCCAAGAGGTAGCTTCTTGACCTGCTTACTACTAATAGTACTGGGTCTCATTTTATTCGCTTAGTTAAAAAAATAAACAATAGAGAAAACAAATAGATTGAAACTATGGGCAAGAAAAATGGGTCACAAATTCAAACAAAAGATCTGATTATACTGGTCGACTGGTTAAATTGTGTGCATTACAGCTCCTGAATCCTGACACAGAAATCTTCTGCCTCCTATACCCTTTCTTGTGTATTTGTCCACCTCTTTCGTTATGGTGCACACTGATTTTCTCGGTCTGGTATACTTTCTAAACACATTTGAAGGTCTTGAGCCTCGGTTGCAACCATAGGTAACCATAGCTATTCTTGCCCTTGATTGTGAAACACCAGGACACAGCATCAGGAGTAAAGACAGAGAGTAATGTGAAAAGTCAAAGGCACCACCAAAGCAAGGAGATCTAAGTCCTGCCTAGAATGAAAGAAACTGCATGCCTAAGGTGGAAATCCAGCTCCTTTCAAGACAGGAGAAAGTGAGTTCAAAGTGCTATGGACAGACCTACCATGCCAAATGGGGGTTACCTTGCGGGGGGCAGCTTACTTTCCAGTGTCAGTGGGCACACTTTGGGGAAGGATTGAGCTAACAGGTGTTTCACACAGAATCGGAAGCAAAAAACCATTGTTTCTTACAGAGCACATGGAAAAAACCAAAATACTTATACCTGTCTTCTCTCGGTAAAACTCTTCAAATAAAACAGTTTTCCTGTACAGTGTAACAAAAAAATGGCAGCTGCCTCAAAAGTTGTTGTGTTTTGTCGCTTTTTGTGACATTTCCTGTCTGCTCAGTTGTTCATTGGCCCAAGGGACCAAGCTTAGTCTGGTTTTGTTCAAAAGCTCATGGTCTGAGCTGCTGATCTAGAGAAAACTCTTTTAGTCACAGGTAGCTGAACCGCAAAGCTTCTGTTGAGACAGAGGCCACTTAGTGCCAAAAAAAATTATATTCTGCAAGATGGACACCCTGGTACCACGCTGACGTCTCCCAGATAGTGTGGGAAGAAGAGCAGCTGACAATTAAAAAAAAATAAAAAAAATTTAAAGATTATTTTAGACCCTTCTGTTGAAACAAAATTACTCATTTTGATTCAGCCAGAAATCTAAAGTATGGACTTATTTTTCAGGTTATTTTGTCATTTTTAACCCTTTTAAAAAATTGAAAAAGAACCTTTCTGAAAAGCAAATTGTAAACTTAACTTTTTAAAAAGGGAGAAAGCAATCATTTTGCCCTCTTGAAAGTGCAGCCTTACATCACATTTCACATCTTGAACACAAATTTAACCCAAATTAGTTAAGCCCCCATACACTTATTTCTGAGCTTAAGATTTACCAAAAATGTTCAACTCTGTCCTTAAATCACTGGGACATAGAAAAATAAGGTTCATAATCTTGGTTTTATAATAAGTTTTCTGTAAATAGCCTGAGGAAATTTATTGTTTATCATATGCTAGCTGGTCCAGTCCTCTGGCTCATTCCGGGGTTCCCACTCTGCAAACACAGTCCCAGTTCCTGAACAGTTTGCAATGTGAGTCCAAGGCAGAGAACCAGGAGAATATGAACAGGAATGAAAAACAATGAGACAATTCTAGAAAAGCATGTTATGTATAAAAGATTTCCCTTCCCATGCTGCTGTAGATTTTGTATATATATTTAAACAAAAAAAAAAAAGAAGAAAGAAAAAAATTGTCTTCAGAGCAGATATTATCTCTTACTGAATGCTTACAGAGCCACACGCACAACACCTCAGCAATACAAATATCTTCAGTTCTTACCAATGAGGCCTTTGAAAATATGTATCTGTTTCTGGATTTTGCAAATTCTGGAAAACATACAAAGTGTTGTGCATCGCAAGAGGGAAGGTACAAGCTTTGAACACACCAGTTAGTCTTCTCATTCCACCATCTCTTACATGCTGCGAAGAGAGTATCCCTCCTGTGCTGGGCATCTAACTCTTGTGTTCTGCAGGTGCTGCAGGAACCTTTAGCTCTTCATCTCAGTTCCCTGTCACACCTAAGTCATGTTCTTGCGCTAGACAGGATGAAACCATAGTTTCACTCTAGTGTGAAAAAGATATTCCTTTATAAGGGAAAGCCAAGCTACTTTACATTTTGCCAGAATGACCATATTGCTAGGTGGGGCAGAACAGATAAGGTCAAATATTTGCTCAGGGCTAGGACGGCTGATGTACCTAAGCATCTGTAGCCAGCAGCGCAGTAGGCAGTGGCTACCACAATGTCCAGGCATAAGATAGACAAAGAACATGTAAATTCATACACTGTTTTTTTACATGCTAAATAACTTATCTAGACAACTTATTAAGTCATTGCTTTACAGGTTAGTTGTGCTATATTCTTGCAAACAATTGACAGAAATGTACTTACAGTTCTACTTAAAAGGTAGCTTCTTTTTTTTTTCTTTTTTTTTTTCTTTTTTTTTTTGGTGTGGTCCATACAACTGCTATCAGAGGTGAGCAGCAAATTTCTAATCAACACATTTAATCACACTGTCTCTTCAGAGAGGCCACTGTAGTGCTCATGTAATCTCATTTGTCTGGGTTTCTGGAAATTACTTGGAAAAACAACAGTGTGCAGCTGCAGAAGTGCTGAAGGGTGAATAGGTAAAAGAGGTGCTCCAGCCTCTTCCTTAGCTCCAGCATTTCTCCCTCAATTTAGAAAATACAGAGGATCCAATTAGCAACACTGAACAGAGTTTCCAGAGGTATTGATGGGGCTCTGCATGGAGCACTTCACCCAGCTAGAGAAATAGCATATCTAACTCAAAATACAACCCATACTACTAACACATTTATATTACATTGGCTAATTGGTATCGGAGAGACTGAAGTCATCAGGACCGTTGCTTAGGATTTGTCACGTGGACACATCAAATACATGTTGGAGATTTCAATGGGCAAAACTGACAGCAACTTAGAGGGGCACCAACTGTTCAATTTATCTGATTAACTTCAGGCTCTTAAGTAACCTGTCCTTCAGAAACGCTTCAAGAGATTTCATTGACTGTAGAGTGAACCGAAGGAGATTAGTTCCTAACTTGACACCTCAGCTGGAGTAAATCAGCAGTCAAAGATACAAGGCTGAATCATCGGTTGTCTTCACAGCAGCACTGGTTGCTATTTGTGAACAGGCCTTTCTTTGCCCCACTTCTCTGCCAGACCTCTTTGCTCTTTCCCTAGACTGGAAAGATCCCAAAGGCACAGGACGTCTCTGCACATTTGTGAGACACTAAACCCTGTAGGGTCCAGACTTTCACTGGGGCCTGCAGCAATTATTGATGCATAACTTTGCAATCTGAATTACAACATCACCAGCAGAACTCATTTTGACAAGGCAACAGTACATGTTAAAAAAACCCACCCTCTGAATTAGACGATTCTAATGGAAGTACAATCTTCTACATCTGAGTAGAATATTAATGCCAAATTGGAAACAGCACCTTAGTATTAGAAGCCTAGTCCCTAAGTTCTCTATATACTGAATGAACAGAGATTGGCACAGCCAGATGGCAATTCAGATCCTAGGTAGGCTGAATTGACCCCTGGAAGTGTCTGTGAATATTAACAGTTCCCCTTAATGATTTGGAAAGCACGTCTTAATTTACACTGAAGCCTCTAGTGTATTTCTTTCTCACCCGCCTCACAAAACGTTGACATAGAAGACACCAAAGCAGAAAATCCCAAAAAAACTCTGAAAGATTTGCTTTCATCTTCTTCTTTTTAGAGCTGTCTATGCAACAGATTGTTTTAACCTGTTTAGTTGCACTTTCTAGTTGCACTTTTTAGTTGCAAACTAAAACTGTACAATTCTAGATTTCAAGTAATAGTTGTAAAAGCATTTAAGTGCTTGAAGGGCAAATTCTGCATCCATTGATACAAATGTCAAAGGTCTCATTCTTTTGCAGGCTTTGGTTTTAAATGGAAGGGCCACCACAGAAATATCACTGGAAATGGTACTACTTTAAGTGACGGGAGAGAGAAAAAAGTACATGAAATTAAGTTGCCATTGCACCAATATGTTGTTTTTCCCTGTTTCCACAGAGCATAACAGTTGAAGAGGGGAAACCTGGACATAGGCCTATTCATATGAACAGCTGCTCCTGCTAATTACCTGTGGGTTTCTAAACTCCTTGCTGGAAGGCAAGGGAACAGCATTCCCACCACTGGAACTATTAAAAGGTCATCTGTTTCTATCATCAGACCAGAAATGGAGACTCATCTTAGCAGGATGCTTAGGAAGGAAATTTAGGAGGGAACTGTAGCAGACAAGGATTCATTTATCTCACATTCTGCTACTGTATTTCTACCCAAGACCTTCTGTATTACCACCTGCTGTGGTGGGAGATTCTGCTCTGAGAGTACCATGACCGAGGTTCCATTAGGAGCTGCACATTCCTGGGTAGCACAGTAAGGCAACAAGGCAGGTGTATACGTGGGTGACCAGAGACAAAAGGTGAGATGGGAGTAATACTCTCTAGGAGAGGAACTATCCTCAGCTGGAAACTCACTCTGAGATCTTTTTCACTAGCCCCTTTGTGTGGGTTTCCAGCTGAGAAGGAAAATCCCAGGCTACTCATTTTCATGGGTCATTCACATTTGTTTGAAGCCTCTGCTCTAACTGTTTGTAGGTGCCAGGTGCCCAGGGAGATAAAAGTAGAAGCAGAAGGCAAAAGACAACTCAGGAGACCAGCAACATTTCAAAAACTTTAAGAAGAAAAATCTTGTAGCGCCAAATAGATTTTCCCTGGGAGACTGTCATCAAACCATGAAGGGAGCTGTTCAGCTTCTCCAGAAACATCTTGGGGAGGAACAGAAGTGGGGTCTGTGGGGCAATAGAAAGATTCCTGCTAACTTCAGTGAGGTTTGGATCAGGCTGGCAGCTGCTTACCAGGCATTTGCACTGATCACTTATTAAGACCCTATGTTAGGAAACAATTTAATGCATCCACAAAAGTCAGCGGGTTTTAAAGAGATACTCCAGTCATTATCTAGCTCAGACTTTAGAACATATCCAGTTTCATCCAGTTTATGTAAAGAGCAGACATCATGAAAAATGTAATCATCTCAGTAAAAGCTTAGTATTAGCTACTGTTAAAAGCCCACAACACTTTTGTTCATTATCAATATGCGATATCAAATCCAACTGAGGAAAGGGTTGGTGGATACTGCATGCCGTATGGATTTTTCATGCTGCCAACAATTAATTTCTCCCACAAATGAAACACCTTTCATATTATTTTGTCAAGGAAATACCAGCTTGCCATCAGTAGGGTCTTTTGGCAGTGTAATTCATACTTACTTTTTACCCATCTCTTAGCGTTAAAGCTTTCTGTTGTTTTGCTAGTAGGAGTTTGAGGGGGTTTGTTTTGTTCTGTTTGGTTTTGTTTTGTTTTGTTTCTATATCCTATTCCAATTCTCCTTGAAAACTGAAGGGGATTAGGTTAGGATTACGTTAGTGTTTTAAGCGAAAAGTCACAAAGATGGATGAAGATACTCTCAAAGAGATAATACACTCGAGATTCCTTGCTACCAATTGTCCCTCGGTGCGAGGATTTTCCATATTATTTTTTTCAAACCGCTGTGTAATTTATAATCATTTTTTGCTTCTGCAGTCAAAGTAAACTGGCCAAGGTATCACTTAGCTTCATTTCCTGAGACCTGACCAAGGGTCAGCAATTACCTTGAACTGATGTCTGACATTAGCAAATAGACAATCTCCTCTTGTTTCCCACTTGGTGAATCAGCAGACCCCATGCTAATCGCGTCGACAGATTTTGCTAAAGCGGAGGAAGGGGAATTCCAGGTTGACAAATAGGTCCCCGGAGAAATGCACCTGTCAGTTACAGGAGAGCCTACATGGCACTGCAGAGGCAAAAGCAACAGGACGGATCCGTGCCACTGAAACTTGTATTCACAGGGTCACGATGAGAGCAAGCTACACCGACGCGCACGTGTTACCGGGGCAGCATGCAACCGAAAGGTATCTTCCACCATGGAGCCCAGAAAGAAACCCCAAAGCAATACATCATTTAAAAGCACAGCAGTGCAGAAACAGGAGATGCACTGGTCAAATGACTTTTCGCTCCTTATGCTGTTTCTCGCTGTACTGCTACCCAACACCTACATACCGTCAACATCCTAATAGTTTCTAGCTCCCTGTTACCCAAAAACATTCCCCCAAAGACTTATCCCAGAGAAAAATACTAAATCTTCTGAAACTTGCTACCTTCCTAACAGATTTCTTTCAGAAACTTTTCAGAAAAAGTCCCTATTTTTTTCCCCCCTTTCTCTCCAAACAGGGTCATTACTTCCCCTCCCATAGTGAACACAAACCTACTTTTGGGCCAGATCCTCAGCCAGAACCAACTACAGCATCTGAGGTATTAGTTTTGTGAGCAAGAAATGGGTAACTGCTACGCCATTCAAAATGGGAAGAAAAATGGGGACAGAAAGACCACCTTTGTGTCCTGCTGTGAGAAATGTGATTTTAAAAGGAGCAGGATAGACAGAAACAAAGTCAGTAGATTGGTGACGGGAAGGGAGTGGCTGGGCCATGGGTTGGGGTCTCTCTCTTCTTTTCCTCTCTGCTCTCTGTACCTCGTTCTCTCTGTCACACCAAGGTAAGCTGGGGATCTTGATACACTCTGAGACAAATTCATCCCACATTGGGAGCTGCAGCACTGCAGGTACAAGATGCCTCTCTTGACTCAGAAATCTCCATTGCCTCCCCACTGCAGTTGCAGTTCTGCACACTGCAGCACTTTGTTAGGGAACATGAGTACCACCATGAGCTGGGGAGAGCATCTCACCGACACCTCCTTCTCCCCACAGACCAGGAGCCAAGTCTGCACAATCCTACAACGAGGACATGGCAAAACAAGGCAGAGTGAAACACACAATTAATGGTACCGATATTGCTATTATCACATTAGCACAGGCTCCAAATCCTTTTGAATTACAAGATCAGCCTGGGATCAGCCTTCTCAAACACGTAATGCAAAAACAGGGAATATACTTCTCCCTAGCTGCCAAATTGTGCTCTTCTCTCAAGCAAAATGTAATTTTTTTGCTTTCAAAGAAGAAAAAAAGGAATTTCTTGGGAAGATGGCATTTCTATTTTAATAATGAAATGTACATCGATTCAGTTTTGCTCATCAAGAACAGAGAAGCTTTGAGTGCCCTGAATTTCCAGTATTCAGGTGGCCACTGATGCCCAAATTACCTCTGTTTCACAGCTGTTATTAGTAGTGCTTTGTGCCTGCTTCACAACTAACAAAACAGTTTTATATTAACAGAGGGACCTAAATAGATTTGTCCATTAAACGCTAGTACATTAGACCCAAGGTGTCCCTTACAAGTATCCCAGTGGAGTTTTCTAAACAATCTTGGCTAGAGCAACCTTGGGAGGCAAGTTTACTGAGAAACATCACTATTAATAATAACGCTTCCAGGGCTGAATCCAGGGTCTAACGCAGAGCTGCTCTGGAAGTGTGACTAGAGCTCTGCCATCCTAGTGGGAAGGGGGAAAAATAAACTGTTAGAAGTAACATAAAGAAAAAAAATCCCAGCGGAGAATGATGTGATCAAAGATTTAGATTCAAAATCCATTACATTAAGTAGAATCTTTCTCCCCTCCCCCTGCATTGAAAATGATATTGCAAGAGCAACAAAAGTATATTCCTGACAGATCAAAATAAGATTTTTATCTCTAGAGGGTAAAAGACTTGTTAATTTCTTGGTGGGCTGGGCAAAGTAATGAGATTCATATTGTTGTAATTATTAATTTCTTCAGTAAAGTGTTAAATCTCCAGGTATTTACCTATTGGCTACATTTTTAATTTTTTTTTTTTATTATTTTATTTCATTTCCAGCAAAGCTATTTAATGTCTTATCTTCTCAGAGGAAAGAAATCTGAATGGAATTAAGGATGCCCGATCACAGCTAGCGAAATGAGCAGAGACAGAGAGAGGGACAGAGAGAAAAAATTAAAGCTCTGATAGTTTAGACAGCCCAGGAACACCAATGGAAAAATATTCTCTGCAATGTTAATTTGTCCTTATTTAGGTACATGTTCTATCCTGATTAAAACCATTTTTCGCCACTTTGGTTTTGCCAGTGAGTAGATATATTGATTGTATCAAACCAAAAATATTTCGCAGAAAGGGATGTTCTTTCAAGATGACATTAATCTAGAATTAGGACACTCACACAAACACACCCAGTCTGAATACAAGCACACACGTATATAATTTCTGCCCACAATTCCTTCTGAAAAGCAACTACCAGTAGCTTTGATTTCTGCTAAGTTACACTGGGATCAAAGATTTTGTGATTGCAGATCTGCCCCAGTTCTCCTTCTTCCTGAGAAAGCTGTACCATTATAGCCAGGGAGTATAGGTGGACAGAGAAAGGAAAGCTGGACAGAGGATCACTTGCTGGAAGTCAGCCTCACCATCTTTCCCTATTCTTCACTCCAGGGAACAAGCCTGATCCAGGAACCTTCTCCCCTGACTGTGACCTACTGTGGCCTATTATGAGAGGATGGGACTATCATGGGAGGTCTGAGACCAGTAGAACCAGTTGTTTGGGAAGCTTGCTGATCAAGGGGGCCACACTACCACAATGCTTGCGCCCCACCATTTCCTGGAAATGTGCAAAAGAGGGGCTATGAGGGAGGTGAATTGAGACTCCCTTCATCCACAGCCAGTGCCAGACAAGGGTGGATTAAAGTGTGTCATGTTAGATGACACACTAAACAGTAGTCTGATGGTTTTAGCACATACCTGAAATTTAAGTCCCAATTAAGGAATTTTTTCACCCCAAATTACTATTTTTTCTGTTTTATTGAATGTGCCAAGATGATTGTGCTGGGAGAAAAGCCAAAAGGTTTTGCTTTCAATCTTTTATTTTCTTTTTATTTTTTTCCCCCCTTCTTTTTGCTTGCTCAGTGCTATTCATAAAGCATTACTACCTAGGGACAAGTTGCGAGGGGTCCAAACGTGATGATACTTTCCATATCACTACCTGAGACTTGGAGAGGCCAAGGGGGAACGTACTTCCTACCAAGCTTAATATTTTCGAGGAACAATACCCGTTACAAACCCACAGAGCCCCTGGGCCCCAAATTCTCCTTTTATTAAGAATCAGTCAGTGCAGCTCCACTTTGGGAAAAATCAGTCTCAAAGCCTCAGCCATGAGTCTTTCTCAGAAAAAGGGGTTCTTGCCATGCATTTCTGGTTCCCTCCTTTGGCCTCACTGCAGAAGACCAGGATGCTAATTGGAAAAGCAAGGCTAATTAAAACCAGAGAGGCAAAAGAAACTGTGGGGGGAGTGGCAGGAGAGGAAAAAAAATATTTGAATTCAAGCACATAATAAAGAACGTTTCTATCCTGCTGTTCCTAGGAGGGATCTCATAACAGTGGTGCAACAGCCCAGAGGCTACAAGGAAAAAAATTAAGCTACTGTGTATAACAATGAAAACATCAAACCCTTTGTGTACCATCAAAATGGAAACCAAGAAATAAAGTTAAGATGCTAAACATGTGTTTGAGGAGCACTGAAGCATGCGGCACGTATTTGATTTCCACCTTCTGGGGAGTGCAGGGAGGCATGACTGAGACCTATTAAATCCAGTGCTGGCCAAATGCTCCACAGGTGCGTACATCTCCAGTCAGGGCACAAACCCTGAAGTTCAGACACACAGAGTTTGAAGGGTTGTCCCACCAGGCAAACACTCTGCCTCTCTTTCCCCTACAGAGAAGTATTCATCTCCTCTTGGGAGAAGGTGTCATAACTTTTCTCAGTGAAGATGCTTAGAGATGCTACGTGTGCTCATCCTTCAACCAGATACTTTTGTCTCTCTCACTCTGGGACCAGCCAAGGTCCCATTCACCACAGCAGAGAAGTGCCTTTGCATGCAAGAAAGTTGCGTGAAACCTGAAATTTGTAAGAAAACTTTCCTCACAAATGTGCCATCCCAGTTCCTCACAGCCTCTAATGAACTGGTGTATACAACAGCTTGCTGACGGAGAAGTGCAATCAGCAAGACCCAGAAAAAGTATCAGGATTTAAAAGGTAAGAGTAGAGATGCTTTTTCTCCTGTATAATTAAAGACCTTTTTTGCACTTAACTTCTCTAAGAATACGTCATGGTTTTGCCCCAGCCAGCAACTAAGTACCACACAGTCACTCAATCACTCCCCCACGTTGGGATGGGGTGAGAATCGGAAGAGTAACAATGAGAAAACTTGGGCATTGGGATAAAGACAGTTTAACAGGTAAAGCAAAAGCCGTCCACACAAGCAAAGCAAAGCAAGGAATTCATTAACCACTTCCCATCAGCAGGCAGGGTTCAGCCATCTCCAGGACAGCAGAACTCCATCACACGTAACAGTGACTTGGGAGGACAAACTTCATCACTCCAAAGGTCCTTTCATTTCCTTCTTCTTCTTCCCCCAGCCAAGC
>VWZZ01001792.1:213259-312395 GCA_013399095.1 Psophia crepitans | reverse complement strand
ATCTCAGCCAAAACTAGCATGGGAAAATAAGACCAGGTTAAATCTCAGGTGATGTAGAAACTTTTCTTTTTGGTCCAGCAAGTCAAAGGGGCAGAAAGAGGCAATGAGAGGGCAAGACTGACTCTCTCATTTCCCTCCTTGCATATCCCCTCCTCCCTTTCCTGAGCGGGAGTTTCACATCTTTTGTAGAGTCTTGAAGTTTACAGCCCCAGTGCTGTAAACCAACACAGAGCTGTGCTGGCTCCACACAGACCTCACTGTGTTTGCTGAAGGTGACTGGATTCTCCATGTCCCAGCCTGCACAAGAAAAGGAAGGGCTTGTGGCAGCAAATATGGGCAAAGTCATATTCCTGACCACTTGGATTTTAGAAACCCAGAGATGACTGCTTTCTTCAGCAATACAGCTTGAGATTCATTTTAAGACCATTCAGACTCAAGGAAATTCAATATTCCCGAGTAAATCCGAAGCCTGTAGGAATATATTCAAGTCTCTCAATAAACACGTAGGAAAGATTGTTTTTCCCCTACAAGACCACTTTCATTTCAGCTGAGAAATAGACTTGAATATTTGAAACACACACAAAATACCAAAAGGAAAACTCAACAGGCAAACCACTTTTTCTTTTTTGTCCTCTCAAGCTAACTTTTGTTATTAGCTTAAAAAAAATACCTCATTAATCGGCTGCAAAGAGGAACGCCATTCACAAGACATTTAGCTGCTGGGGGTAGGAAAAAAGAGAAAAGAAAGGAAGAAAGATAAAGCATAACATATTGAGAGCCTGAACACTGTTTTGCATCACAACAGGCTTGGGAGTGGGGAAGTACATTAACTTCCAGCATTTCTGTACCCCCACAGTTAAACCACCCTTCCCTAGCCTGCTTCAAAAGAGCTTAGAAAGAGTTCTTGTTTCTAAGGGATTTTGACCTCATTCGCTTTGCTTCCTCACCAAGATCACAGTAAGTATGATAGGACCTTAAGGACAAAGAAAGGAAAATAAATAAATAAAAGCAGGCAAGGACAATCGCAGAGCGACCAGTGTTAATGTCACCATATAAAGGGTCTGTCAGCATTTCCATTAGAAACTCCCATTTTCAAAGGTTTATAACTTGGCCATAAAAATTCACTCTGAGCAGCAGCTGGAAACTTGGCAAACAAAATCTCACTCAGCTTCGATTGATTTTTCTTTTTCTTCCTTTCCCCCTGTTCCCCATGCACCTTCGCCCTCCATCTTCTTTCTTTCTTTCTTCACTCCCCACCACAACCCCCACCCCTCCCCTACTTTTCTTCTCCTTCTAGATAGTAAGTTTGGGTGCATTTAACCAAAGGAGTGCAAGAACAAGCATCTGGCCACATATTGTCAGATGCATTAACGCTGCTCAAATTTTGCCTTTCCTTTTTCTTAGTGCATTTTTTATACGACCTGCAATTTTCTGGGGCTTTTGCTTCACTTCCAGATACTTTGAATAACACATTCTTCAAAAATTTTCAGGACAGTGTTCTACTTTGGGCTGACTTTAAGTACCAAACCCCACAACTTCTTTTAAGAGAGATAACTGGTCAGAAAGAGAGAGATGCACATCACAAAAACGCGCGTTGCAGTCAGCCCTTTGCGGCACATGAAGCCCGGTCAGAAATGTCAGGATAGCTCAGGAAATGCTGTGTGTTCTGGTCTGTGCTGGTTTTGACCCACCAAATCCCTTCTGTCATAGGAAGGGCTTATCTACATGGGATGTTTAAGTGAATATGACAGCAGCCATCTTGGCTGACACTTGAGACTAAACTGGAGACTGTAAGCATGACGCCGTGCAACTTGAATTAAATTGCCAAGGCGGACGGACCAAGCACGGAGAGAGGATGCATAACATATGCTGAACAGCGGGAAGGCAGCTCTGTAGGTGTAAGGAGTGACTTGAATTAAATGCAGCTTGCCCTGGTACAAGTCACTCCCCCAACAGAAGCTCCAAGTATTCACAAATAAAGACAGGGAGAGGAAGGAGGAAAGGAAAATAGGTGAATCAGGACCGTTGGACAGGGAAATTTAAAAAAGAAATCCCACTGAAGGTAGGGTTTAAGGTGATGCCAAGCAAACATACATGTGAAAGCAGACCAAGGAGACTGAAAAGGGAGGCACAAAAGGCTGAGAGTTCAGGTTCAGTAACATCCCAGTGTTTGAGATGCTTACCTGAACTGCCCGAGTCAGCAAAAAGGAGATGATGATGATGGGGAGGCAAAGGCCTCTATCATGAGATCTTCAGTCCCAGTTTGCATTGGCAACAGCATAAACTCATACACAAAAACAAAAGAGAGATTAAGTGATGAGGAAAAAATGACAAAATATTGATGGTCTGAATTTTGGGTCATGACATATTGGGAGGGGGAGTGTGGAGTTATATTCTTGCCTGCACACTGGGTGTTGAATTCCAGTGAGTTTTGGGTCTTTTTTTCCTGCTGCGTGTCACAATATAATTCAAGCTGGACAAAATCAAAATACCCATGGTGCATATTATGGATCATCTGAAATATTCAGTAGAGCCTTTTTGGTTTTGCATTAATCTAAGCAAAATAAACAATTGCATTAGAAGGGCGTAAAGAAATTACATCAGTATGGAAGTAGCCTCTTTATATCATGATCTC
Organism: Psophia crepitans; assembly: GCA_013399095.1. Lineage (NCBI taxonomy): Eukaryota > Metazoa > Chordata > Aves > Gruiformes > Psophiidae > Psophia > Psophia crepitans. The sequence continues at coordinate 309,760 of VWZZ01001792.1, read as the reverse complement.
ATTTTTCAGACTCTGCACACAGAATTATCTTTAGAATGAGACATCTCCCTCTGCTTTCTGTTTTGCAAAAACTAAACTGCCTAAAAAGAAATTTAGGGCAGTGCCTCTGTCTTCCTCCAAGTATTTTATATTTCTGCATCAGTTAAACATGAGAAGTGAGTTTAGATGCACACAGTTCAGAAGCGACTCCAAGCTCTGTCAAGATTCATATTCAGGGGCTTTTATCCAAATTCCATGCAATCTTGTTTTGTCAATGACCTAAGATATAAGCTTACTTATTCAGCCGCTTAGGGTTTATCCAATGGAACATATGAGCTCATCTAACTCAAACTCAAATGTCTCAATTACCCCATACGCAACTAAGATAACAATACTTATCTACCTTTTGGAATAAATGCTGCAAAAACTGATACTTTAAAGAAATTTTTTTTTTTTTAAAAAAGGCAGCATCAAATTAAAAAAGAACACAAATGTAGTTAAAAATCATATGCTTACATTTCTGTCAGGGTACATAAGCTCAGCAAATGCTTGTTTTCCCCTATTAGAGTAACGGTGTCCCCTAGCAGTGAAGGAAAGGGCAAGCAAATAAAATGTCAGGAGAGAATTGAAGCTGTAAGGAAGCTTACAAAGAAAGGAAGGAACACAGTAATTAGGAGAAGGACTTAGGGAAACAGTTACACCATCCCATGGAGTAAGAGATCAAGTGGAAAGGAGAAGAACCAGGAGAGACTTTGTTTTTGATGTTTTTAATTGATTCAATGCATGGCTGATGCCTGAAGATTTGCTACCAGTTTTGTTATTCTAATTAGTAAAGCGTACAGACAGGCAAACCAACATCAAAACCCTGATCCATCACGGCAGACCTCAGGCAGCTTCAGCAGCAACTGAGGAGATGCGTAAAGCACCGTGACACCACACACCTACACACTGGAAGAAGAGATTTATGAGCTAGCGTACAAGACTGGCAGGGAGACTGTCCCTTGCTGTTGGACGGAGGCACCTTTGGTGAGCTACAGCTGCAGCAGCAGAAGTGAGGCTGAGCATTAAAAGCGCAGACACAGGGCTACTAGCTTATGCCTGCACTCGAAGGCGGTGTGCGTGTGTGTGTGTTGCGTGTGTGTGTGCGTGTGTTTGCTTTTTTTCTTTTTCTTTTTTTTTTTCGACAGACGTTCATGAATATGTTTGATATGTAGATGTAGATTTGTATCACTTAAGATAGGTTAAGTAAAGTTACTGGGTGAGAAAGGCTAAAGAGGTGTATGGTTAGGGATTAGAGTGCCATGATAAATGATAATATTGTTTCTTAATTAAAGCCAATCTTACATTAAAAAGGACTGGAGACTGTTGGATTGGTAGATAAGTTTTTGGGTCTATTTACAGTCCAAAGGCACATTTAAACTGCTGAAGCTCCCAGTCCCAAGTAGATCCTGTGATTGTGTGATGAGCATGTTTTTCATTTTCTCATGAACTTCTCCTTATTCAGGGCACATCCCAGTTTCTGAAGGATTGAGTTTTTTCTTTGTGATTGCTATCCAGAAGTTGAGCTTAGAAAATGTGACCTAGTTCTGTAAATATTTGACCTCCCTGTTCCTTGCACATCCCATCCACACCTTCCTCCTTTTCCCCACACAAACTGCCAGTGAAATCCCTTCCCCATGGTGTCATCACTTAGAGAGCAGGAGAAGGGCAGCACAGAACCAAAAACTGCACACCAAAAGCATCAGTGCTGATGTTTTCCTCTGAGGGTATTCACTTTACAGTTCACAAAATGGCTACCGAGCTATAAAAACATCAATGGGGGATTTAAGTGCATCATATATATATATATATCTCAAGACAAAATAAACTTGGATATAACTGGGTATATCAGTCCCAAGAAAACGACTTGAGGCATCACAGCTATGTAGGAAACTAATCTTGGCATCACATCGTCCTAATTACCAGTTTATTATTTCTTCTAATTCCATTCAGAGATGGATTTTCCAGTCTGATAAAGCATATGCCAATTTGAAATTAGGAGTTGGGGCTATTCACATGTAAAAGCTGGACCTAACAGTTATTCTTTGCTATCTTGAGTTTAGAATTATTTCAACAAAAATGGAGTTTTCATAATCGGGGTTGTTTTGTGATTTTTTTTTGGTGATTTTTTTTTTTTTTGGTTGGGGGAGGCATGTTTTGATTAATCATGGGGCTTTTTAAAACAGAAGCTAATTAAATCCCCGTATGAGAGAACTCCACCCTCTGCAAAGATTTCATAGTCCCAGTCATCCCAATCTTCCCACAATTCTGCTTCTTTTTTTTTTTTCCTTAAATGACTCTAGGAAATTCCATTTATTTTTTTCAAAACCTTCGTCTCACCCCTCTCCCTGAGCAGTACTTCCCTCACATAAATACCATGAAGTGCTGAACGTATTTTTCTCTGAGGAATCCTTCAGACCATTGCTAAAGCTACAGCATGCCATTTGGGTGGTTTCAGTTTCTCTGGATTCGGGCTAACTCGAGGCACACCATTCCCAAATTTACCTTGTACCTTTAGCTAGACCCCTCTCAGTGCTCCGTGTAAGGACACCCACACCCAGGATGTGTGTAGTATCGTATACAACCCTGAAACACACGTCAAGTTGCGCATGCCTGTGGGCATATGCATATGTATACGCACATACAAAACTTTCTCAGTACATCATTAAGCATCTTTTAATCAAAGTCCCTAAGTTACTCTATGGAGTCTTATCCCAAAATACCTTGCTATGGAAGGTATTTACCTTCCTGCTATGGAAGGGGTTATCTGACCTCTGAGAACCAGACCTTATACATGGGATCTTACGGACATAACCATATACTGCTGGTTTCTCTGCCTGCAGCCTCCATCTACACTGTCCCTCAGCAAAAATCTTACCCCCTTCACTTGCTCAGGGGAAATTTTACATTCCCAAAAATGCAGATCACAATGAGATTCCTTCCCAAAACAGAAAGTTCACAGGGTCCCCTGGCACCTACAATTTTACACACATAAAGGGAAAGAGCAGGAGAACACAGCTGTATTCACCAGCACAGGTTATTATAATTTCAAATTAAAAAAAAAAACAAAGGCCAGCCAAACACTCTCTGGACATCCACATTTGTATGGTTTATGGCAGGTGCAAACTTAGAGGCCATTAAAAAAAAAAAAGTCTAGCTTTTAGAAGACATGTCCACTGCTTAGCGTCTTTTGAATAACATCATCACCTTCATTACACTGCATTTACTTTGTGAATCATCTTTCCCAAGAGCTGTTCTTTGTTTTTTTTTAACTTCCTCATATTTCTTCTTTTTCCACAAATGGGAGGCTTGAGTCCTTGAACATTGATTCCTCTCAAAAAAACTGGTGTCATCTGTGGCACTTTATACAGATATCAGATAAAAAACATATTAATGATGATGTTTTCCATGCTTCACTGCATTACTACAGGCTCCTTTGCTAGAAATGATGTGTAGCTAAACTTGTGTGGGAGTCTAGTATATTCACAGCTTCAGACAAGTTATGTATGGTATCTCGAAAAACCCCGCACTCTTTTAGACTGAAACTTGCAGAAAACATTTACTTGCAGCACAACCAACTAAATCAAAGCATTATTTATTAAGTGATAATTCTGTAACCCACATGTACACAGTAAAAGGTCTTCACACAACCCAAGTAGACCCAATGCAACTTCTTGCATAGGCAGACAAAAACACCTCAAAAGTGATTTCAAATCTGACATATCTGCCCTGAATAGCTGCCAAGACGGTCCTGTCCCTGTTGACTACCAAGGGACATCAACCACAGACTGGCATGTATATTTGAGTGGTCTGAGTATCCATTCCCCCAGCTCCCATTCCCTCTCCAGTGAGCTATCTGCAGCAATTTATGAGTGCTCCTCTCCACCACACCAAGTCCCTGGCTCTTTACCACACAGAGCAACACTGACTTTGCTCTGAGATGCAGAAGGCCCACATCCAGCCTGAAGAGGTGACACTCCAAGGAGCACTGTGTCAAGATCCACCACAGCACACACTGACTATTCTTAGTGCAGGAACAAAGCATGTGTGAGGATGGCTGTGCGCAGGGTGAGAGGAAGAGTTACCTAAATGCTAAGTGACTTATTTCAGAACTTGATGCATTTGCAAGAAATATTTAACACTAGGAAACAGCTCCTATTTCCTCCTTAAGGAAAATTACAATCTCCAAGAGTAAGCCAAAAAGACACTGGAAACCTTTTCTGACTATGGATGGTTTTTTCCACACTCCATTAGAATGGTTGTGAAAGGAAAGGCAGTAGAGAAGCTCTGGTGCTCCAGCATCCTTCTGAACAACAAGGGCTTTTCAAAACTCCATATCGAGTTCAATTAATATGGACGTACACAAGGGCAGCAATTTAGGTATGGGTTTATGTGTGGCTAGATAGACACAGATATCCTCACAGTATGCTTGCATATAGATATATATTTATCTATGCATGTATATATAAAATCTTCAAGACAGATAAAATGAACACAGCTGTTAGCAGCTGAAGCAGGCCTTAATTACACTTAGGTTGCCATGGCAACGTCTGACAAGCTTTACCTTCCTGGATGGGAATGTTTACCCTCTTGGAGTTTCAGCACATCAAGAGAGAGGTTCTAAGGAAAATGAGAATAAATCACACCACTTTCCCTGGCCCTTGTTTCTTCCTGCCAAGGCAAAAGGACTGGGAGACAGTATTGCTCCACAGGCCTGACACTTCAGAACAAGGCAAGAGTAAAATGCTACAGGAATTTAAAGGATGTTGGCACTTAAAATACTTTGTTTTGCTGAGAACCAGCATCCCGCCTAAGATCTCAAACAACTTTCGTCGTTATTTTTTAACATATATAAGGTATCATTAATGTCACTAAGTCTGGTACATGAAGTCATCAGTGGTAACATCTGAGCTCCTACTGCTGTTATTCAAGTAAGAAGACTGATGGGAGAAGCACATCACCTGTTTTACCCAAACCAACGGCACAGCCAGGAAAGGAACTTAGGTCTGTTCTATCTACCAGTCCATACTCTTTGCTTAAGGGCAGCTGGTTTAATCAGCATTCATTGATGTCTCACAACGCTTCTGAATAAATTCTACCTTTCATTGGAATAGCATTAGAAATATTCAAAACTAGAAAAAAAAAAAAAAAGGAATGGATCTTGTTCAGGAAAAAAACCAACAACACAAAACCTGTGTTTATTTCAGTAGTAGCTTGCTGAGAAAATACTAAGGATATAACTAAGGATATATATATATGTATTCTTATATTTATATATATATATATATATAAGGATATACTAAGGATAAAACCCTTTGGAGAAGAGACCTAGAAAGGGAGTGGCAAAGAAAAACTCTTACCTTTCCTTCTATGAGAAACACATAATTCTTTGTTTTTCCTTCAAATGCTTTGAAAAAGTATTTATTCATATGAATCAGATGTTCAACAAGCTTCCCCCTCTCCTTCATTCCAATGTCTTAAAAATTAAAAAAACAACTCAAACAGGAGAAAATATCATATGTCTAAAGCACCACACATCAAGACTGCTTAAATTCATCTGGCTCTCATGCATATTTTCCTGAACAGTTGGCAAAAAAATCAGCATTATGGTGTGCTACTTCAGCATTAAGCATCCGGCTGGTGAGGGGGGTTTCAACAAATTCAGGAGGCACAGAGTGGGAACCAGTGAACTGAACTTTTACTTCGAAAGATAAGGTGACTTCAGATTTGAGTCACAGAATCATAGATTGATAGGGGTTGGAAGGGACCTCTCAAGATCATCGAGTCCAACCCCCCTGCCAAAGCAGGTGCCCGACACTAAGCTGCACAGGTAGGCATCCAGATGGGTCTTGCATATCTCCAAAAAAGGAGACTCCACAACCTCTCTGGGCAGCCTGTTCCAGTGCTACATCAGCCTCACCGTAAAGAAGTTCTTTCTCATGTCAGTCAACCTAGACTTCTTTTATAGGCAATGCAGACCAACAGGCACAGGTGAATATGTCTCTGAAGGTGCCTGTCCCTTTCCTGGTTATAAAATGGGCCCAGGATGGCCCATTCAGGCATGGACAGTTGACTTTCAGACATTAGAGATTGGGTGACATGAATCTCCTCCAATACCTCTGTAAAAGTCAACAAACATACAACAAGTGAGCATGTCACTGGCAGCTCTGCTTAAATCAGGCAGATGTGGCTCAACAGCCTTTCTTTGCTCTAGCACAAAAGGATGTAAGCAATGCAGAATTCATGTGTTTGTACAGCAGGCCTCCAAGCACTACTGTAATACATCTAAGAAAGAAGAACTGAAAATCCTAATGAAAGCAAATTTGCATACAAATGAAAGTTATTTTTGTATGCACTATTCCCCCACCTCCAGTTTCATTCTCTTCTCAGAACCTCAAGGATGCATAAGACACGAGGAATTACTGCTGGACAGAAACCTTGTTACCATTTCCCACAAAGAGAAGAAGCAGGAAAAAGCAGCAAGGTTTCTCACAAAAGATACTTGGCTATTTCTATGCATTGATGCATTTAAGTAAAAGGGGGCCAAAAAGCATTATCTTTTTTTTTTCTAAATTAAAAAAAAGGCAAAGAATAGTGTTTCAAAGTGGAAAGTTGAAATTTTCATTTCAGAAAACTGAAGCCGAAATGAGAAAAGGGATAATCCCTCTGGGCTTCCCCTAAAATTTCGGAGGACACAATGGTCTAAAAGGTCTTATTATAAGATGACAGTTTTGCATTAAAACCTCTCTTTAAAGCCAAAAATATTTTGAGAAAATATTATTATTCTTTTTTTTGCTGAGAACTGAACATGTATTATTGTGTCTCTGAAGGGTTCTCACATATTAACTAAGAGCTTTTTGCATCATCCTTTCCTAGGAACCTATGTTTCTAACTTCCACTCCTCTCTCTCCTCCTCCCCTTGTTTAATTTTATTATTATTTTTTTCTTTCATTTCATAAGCTCTCAGCTTTTTAATATGAGAGCCTTTTATTTCTATAAAACTGCAGCTGCTTTCATTTAGTTTTATGGATTTAATGTATTTAGAGGTTCCAAGAGAAGCTCGGAGCTGGCGGTATTATCCAGACGTTTGCTGCTTAGTGCCTTTTCTAATGACAAGACTTATCTGATTCAGAACATTTCATATCTGTAGAAAAATTAATTCTCTCTCCCTTTGTCTTTAGGCCTCAAGATTTAATTTGTTCAGGGGATTCTTTCAAGCACTTTTTTTTTTCCCTTTGCAGATACCCTGATGACTTACTTCCAATGCTGAAGTTGTTCTTCCTGCTGGCATTTGTGCCTGAACCATTTGCAACTTGGTACTTACGTGCCTTCCCATCACCATGGTATTTGAGCTCCTTTCAGTATTTAATGTGTTTTGTCCTCCAGCCCTGTGATGTAGAGGTTGCTATTCTCACCATTTTACATACACGGAAATGAAGCAGAGGGAACTAGAGCTCATATCTACGATTGATCCATATTGATTTCAATATGAACTATGCATCTAAAATGCTCTCCTGAACATAACCTTAAGTGATTTACTCAAGGTCAAACAGGAAGTTTGCTGAAGGAGTGGAAGTGAACTTGGGCACTATATTTAAGTCACCATTCTTTCTACCAAAATACATCCCAGCCTATGCTATGGTGTCCCTGAAGGCATTGCTTATGGCAAGCCGAGGGAACATATCCATCAGAGAAAATCAGTCAATGAATGGCTGAAACTTATTTGGATATTGACCTCAATACTGAGAAGCACAGGAAGACGTGTATTTTAAGACAGCTCTGGAGATGAAACTAGATGAGGTACAACTGCCCTGTGCTGGTTGCAGGTGGATAGCACATGAGGAAGCCTACCGACACTCACAAAAAACCCCAGGTTCTTTTCATGGATTTGGTGATTAGGCAAGTATACTCATTTAAGACTACTTCGTCCTCTTATCAGATAACTCAAGGACAGCAGCAGGATGCTAACACATGGACCAAGACTTTGCAATTACTGAAACACCGATTTAGTTATCACTTGCTATTACTCTGTCACCTCTGTAGCACAGAGAAAACTGCACCTGTTCTGAAGCACAGTTATTATCCATATCTATTTTCTCTATTTCATCTCTCTACTTTTTGTCCTCTGCAATAACTCTTGAGGACCTTTAGAAGGCCTCATACTAGCCTTCCTCTCCACCCCATCTATTAACCTGATCAGCAATGAAAAAGTTCATTGCAATATTCATTCATCATTTTTAGGCTTTATGGTTAATATCCTTTAATACATTTATGGGGAATTCACACCTTGCAGAAGCACCATTCCTAATCACTTAAGACAGTTCACTGTCTTTCTTGGTTAAACTCTTCCTGCATTTTTCTTGCAATATTAAGAACTAGACTAGAGAGAGTGGAGACTCCTTATGAACAGTTTTCAGATATTTATTTCACCCACTCTGTTAAAAAAAAATATAAAATCACCATACATATATTTATACATTATTGGTTTTGCACTCTAAACCTGAAAATGTGTATATTAAAAATTCACAATAAAAGCACTTGTAATTAGATCTGAATTTAAATTTCTGAAGTTGTGAAGTGTTTGCAAAAACAACATTGAGGAAAAAAGAAACCAACCCTAGGATCAGACAATAAACTTTCTCTAGAATCATCAAAACTTCTCTCTCTGTCTTTCAAGTAAGCTACCTGTGTCTCTTCCTGTTCAGAAAAACTGAAACCATACTGAGATTTGAATTTGGGGTTGGCTGGGAGAGAGACTAGGTCTAGAGATCAGAAGACAGAAAACAACAGGAACAGTAAAAATACATTTCTGCGCCTTCCTTCTCCCCTCCTCCCCCCTTCCCCTCCTCATTAATTCTTCTGGAAAGCTAAACTTTAAAATATTAAGAACAGAAGTCTAACTGAGAAGGAAATACATTCTCATGTTTTGTTTCCATTTGTTAAACGATTCAGGAGGAAAAAACCCAAACCCCCTATATGTCAAAAACCTATCATCTCCACCGCTTTAAACGCTCATGTTTATGAGGCATTGCAATAAATCTGAGAGGAAAAGATTCGATGGTTTGCCTAAGAACAGAACCACAAAAATACCTTCAGGTGTACATGCTACAAGGAAGCTAAAGGTCACCCTTTAAACCCGATTATATGCATTCCCATGCACCTACTTTCAAGAGCTTTGATGGAAAAACTCATAAAAAAGTTTGTATGGTATCAGCTGATAGAAGCAGGCCAGTTATAACTGCATGTGCCACCAGCCCTGAACAGGAGAAAGGACGAAGGACAGGCGTGAGGCTGGCTTCCCATCTCAGTCTGCAAGGTTATTAAATATGTGTGTTAAGTGCCTCGCTGACCACTGAAGAAAGATCGTGCTAGGCGCTGCACAGAGGCAGGCAGCAGTTTTAAGAGCTTAAAACCCACAGCAAAAGGAGGTGACAGCAAGCAGCTTTTCAAGGATCGCAGCTGAAAGATCAAGCAAGAGATGGAGTGGAAGCAAAAGCCAACTTTTTGGCCCAAGGGAGTCCTCGAGATGGGGCCTTCCTAGCTGCTAACTCTACACATAGACACCTTCCCTGCACAAACAGGTTGCAGAAGAACCCACAAAGGAATGTGATGCCCTGGATACTCTGGAGACATGAACAGAAGAGGACTGTTCTCCAGGTTCAAGATGAGACGCACAGGCATCCTCTCTAGAAACCCACCTGACTAACAGAACCGTTGCTCTTTGGGCCAGTGTTCTGCAGTTCCCTTGTTCAGGGTCCGAAGGATGGGGAGCTTTTCCTCACAGGGAGAAGGTGATATGGCTGGGATGGGGGTTCACTGCAGTGGGTGTTCCTGCACATCTCATCTCCCCAGGCTCCTCTGCACACACATTCTTCCTTCTTCAACTCCCCAGTAGAGCTGCACACGGAGCTGAACTCCATATGCTCCTTTTCATATCCCTTCCCTTATAAACCTTTATTAAGGCTTTATGTTACACAACTATCACCGATACAAAACTATTGCGTTTAGGCTTCCAGGCGACCGAGTGCATTAAAACTCCTGCGTGGAGTGGCAGGAACCAATTCCTCATTTTTACTGGCTGGGAACTGAACCTTAATAGGCCACAGAGCACAAAACTCATAAACCACCGTAGTAAGAGGAGGAGGAGAGAGGTGGAATAAGGAGGGAGGAGGGGGAGAAGTTTGCTGCTGAGGTTATGAAATTATAACACAAGAAAACAAAAGACGTGAAGCAGGGCACGGTGAGGAATTCTCGCCACGCATGGCGGAGTTAACCTTGCCACTGATGCACAGCAGCTGGAGGGGAAACAAATAAAGCGGGACCATGCTCTTAACAAAAGAAAGTGTCGCTCCTTGACACTGGAATAGCAGCAACCTTCATCTCCAGCCCTCGTGCTCCTCAGGAGAGGCTGGGGATTGCTGGCTCAGGCACAAGTTGCCTTTGCCTAGCAACCGGCGCAAAGTCCGTCTGTCAGCTTGGCCTACAGTTGCTTCATCCCGCCTTCCCCCCTTCTCCACATGCGGTGCAGGGTCTCTGAGCTCATTTGTCAGACTTCAGCTCCATCCACTTTTAAGCCCACCCGAAGAACGCGCTGCTCCCGTACTGACTGCAGGTAGCGTGACAGTTTGCACCTTTGGGTAGTTCATCCCGTCCCCCTTCATCTGCTTTTGTAGACCCTCATTGAGAAGCTCCTGGAGAAGGGACCACCTGCTTTGAGAAGACACTTATCCCAGTGGATTCGCCTAGAAGGCGGCGTCAGACATGCCTGCAAGAACACATGTCTCTTTCTTCCTATTTGTGACGTTAAAATGTCTGTTTCTGCTGATGGAAACACATTCTGGGTGCAAGGATGTTTTTAAAGCAGCATGTGGGACAATGCCAAAAAGGAAAAAAAAAAAAAAGAAAGAGACAGTTACAGTACAGCTAATTTCTAGGGACTGCACTCCCCAGTACATATCAGGTGCTGTAAATGCAGAAACAATTCTGCAGGTTGGAGAGGAAAAGTCAAATCTACAACTCGGAACACTTCCCGGTTAAATTAAATTCTGCAGTCATTTATTTTGATGCTGAAAGTCACTGCTGGGATCCCGCCATGCTGTGTCACTCTGACCTGAACCACAACAGGCCAGGGATGATACTGCTTCCTGGAATAGTAAGAAGTCATTTCACCCCCTTGCCCAAGAAAGGAACTTATTATGAAATTAAAGAAGCTGAAATGCACAAGACAAGCCCAGTAAACGCAATTGTGCTCCAGTCAGCATCACAACTGCTGGCCAGTCTCCAAAAGTTGAAGCAAGTTAGTCCCTGCATCAGGGGTGCTTCAAATCAGAATGAAAGATAATCACCCATTTCAGGCACCAGAAAATGGAAAAATTGCGAGATATATGTCAGCAGTTACCCTCCACAGCTTAAAGTTATCATAACGCCATTCTTCTAATTACAAATTAGATTTTTAAGAGCAAAGACCAGAAGGAGCAAACTTCCAGAGGTAAGAGCACTGTGTATCAGGTAAGCTTACCTTGGGAGCTGCCTGGTATCACATCTTAGCTCACCATCAGGAATCATGTCCCCTCACCATCAGGCTCCTCTTTCAAAGTATAAAGTATTTTTTTCATGTTTTAAAACTTACTGGAATAACTTTAAATTACAAAACCTGTGTGGGCTGAAGAAGAATATCTGAAACCAAGAGGGGATTTTGTTGGTTTGGTTCGGTTTTTTTCCCCCCTCCCCTCCAGAAATATTTTTCCATTGAAGATAAAATGCCATTTTCTTCTGGCAGGGAAATTTGAGCAATATAGGGAAACTGCTGCACAGGTCAGTGCCTGGGATGTACCATGTCCTGGGAAATTACACTCACAACCCAGCCAGGTGGCCAGTCTGAGCACGGTGCTATGAGATGCTGAATTCAGCCATGCTAACCCTAGACCAACATTGGCAGGAGTGAGACAGACGGTCGTTCTCACCCTGCTGGGTTGCTAGGGCAGCGCCAAATTTTCTCATCAAAAAGCTTTTCTCTATAAAAAGGTAGAAGAGAATGGGGGTTTTTTTTAAAACATTTTTAATGATATCAAATTCAATTGAAACGAGCTACTTTGTCATCATGGCTCGTTATCGATTGCAAGCTGAACATTCTCGGCAAAACTGGGACGAGCAAGAGTAAATCTTACATAAAAAGCACGGTTCTATTGATCACAGCAGCCGCCACTGGCCCTCCACTGAAGCAACAACCAGCTACTTTAATAAAAATGTAATCCTCCAGTAGAGAGGAACCCATCTGCCTTCCAATCCACTCTGCATCATACTCTTCCAAACACTCTTGAGAGAGAAAGCAGACCAGTCCATCCCCCTGATAAAACACTATTACTATGCAGTGACACCATCGCACTTGATTTAAGTACATCTGGCATTTTCAGGTGTAATGCCTGAAGCAATAATACTAAAAAAACCAGAACAACCCTAGTTACGCCCTCTGGGAGTTGCATGTGTGTGAACTAAGTAACTTATAGAGTTCCTATTTCCATAGTATCAAGCTCTTTACATTCTGTAATGTATTTATCCTACTACTTACCCAGGGGAAGGAGAGGTCAGTGCTGCTCCTCTTGCTTTCCCAATGCCTACTTAGATCTTCATTTTCTATTGCATGGGAGTTGGAGAACTGAATCTCGGTGTGAGCTTCAGGCTAGGAGGCTTGGTCCTGGTCATGTGGGAAGACATTGTTTTGGCTGAGAGATGGCTGTGACACCAGTCACAGGTCAGACTCCAGGCTCTGTTGGAAGCCGTTTGGTGAAACTGAGTGTGATAATTACAGCAGGTGTCCCTGAGGATATATTGAGACTTCTGTCTCCATTTCTACTGCTGGCAAATGACATCCAGATCTCCGCAGACACTGCTGTACACGTATCCCTTACCATCACCCACACTGCCACATCAGCATGCACTTTTAGGCTTACCGTGGGGAAAAGGACGTCCAGATTTCCCCGCTGTTGTGCCAAACCCCGTGAGAAGTCCCTTACCCTGTCATTCTCCCACTCTTCCAGTGTTTAGGCTTAGAGCTAGGAGGCTCTGCCTCCAAGAGGTGTCTGGGTAGCAACCTTGGTGATCTTCCTAGCACTCTCCTCATCTCAGTCCTTGTGGTCACTGGGACCATTTCAAAGCAAGGACCAGGACAGCAGGCACAGGATTCATGCTTGCTTTTTGGGATCATACTGGGCAGTTTGGATTCAGTAAGCAGAAGAGGTTCAGGAGATGACCAGGGGTGCATGTAAACGAAGGGCTGGATTTTGATGTCACACAGATCAAACAAGTGGGGAGAAACACAGACTGATGGAAGCCCAGAGGGATATGGAGCAAGGGAGTCATCTGCCCTGCAACCATAACTTAAGAACAAGCCTGATTCCTTTCTTGTGGTGTAACCTCAATTTCTGCCAAGCATATGGAGCCACTGCTCCATGGGAAAGGGATGAGGAGACAGAGCAGAAGCCGTTGGGGGGGATTCTATTCCCCTCAGCCACAAGCTGGACCCTTGCACAATAAAGGACACACGGCCATGTGATGCTGGGGACTACAGGGCCTCTGCTCAGCAAGCTGAGGAGTTAATAGAAGCAAAACAAATCCCCTTTATTTGCCTCAGGGTCAAGGGTCAGTGTAAGTAAATCATTAATTAACACGCTGGTGCCTCAGTGCTATTGACAGGGTTTTGTGTACACAGTGGGACTGTGGCACCCCCTGCAATTAAGCAGGCAGTGAACTTTCCTCCTCCTGCTGTCTCCTGCTCAGCTCGAGCAGGCTCACTTACTCCCCTGTCCTCATCGCAGGCTCCTCTCTGTTCTTCCCCTCAGCACGGGGTACCATCCACCCCCATGCTCATGCTTCTCGCCTGACCGGCAGGGCTATCTTCAGAAACCAAGCCTCCTTGTTTCGTTGATTTCCAACTTCACGCGGCACCTGCTCCTTTGGAAAAGCTCACTGGCTATACATCCATCAATATATGCACCTATTTTATCTCCTTGCTCAGGTAAAGCTTCACCTACAGCCTCTATAGAGCTCACAAGCACTTGGTGATAACTTGTCAGACTTCAGAAACCACAGTGTCTCAGAGGGGGGAAAAAAATTCGTCACCTCTCAGCCCCCGGATTTTAATAAAAATCTGGGATCCTGATACCTCACTAATGGCACCTGGATTTTTTTTTTCTCCCACCACTCAATCAAAACAGGTCTATGGACAGTCTGATTTCTATGCCAGCTGGGAAACTGCCTTATGAAGAGCTGTTATTTCAGAGATTCCACAGTCACAGATCCTAATAACTATCAGGCCTACAGAATCAGAGGAGCTCCTAAGAAATTTCTTCTATACTTTTCTTTGCAGAGGAGTCTGCTTTCTTTCGGTTGCTTTGGGTTTCAGAAAGGTCTTGGCCTGTTGTTTGAAGGTCTGAGGTTGATAACAAAAACCTGCTGCCTCAGAACCATGTCACACTGAGATCAGTGCTGGTTTCGAAGCTGAACATTGAGTCCTGGGGAACTTCAGCTGAAAAGCCAAGATCAAGGTTCGCCATTCCCACACGCAGAATTAAACGTCCCGTTGGTGTCACGAGATGGGACAGCCCGTGGTCTGCTAGTTCCCAAACTATAAATCAGAGGCTGTCCTGGCAAAAAATCCTAATGTATATTTGTGTGGCTACTAATCAAAAATAATTACAGATGCTCTGATCTACTTATTTTTGAAATAAAATCATCTGTACAGCCACCCTCCTCTACTCGCAAAGCATCGTATTAGTTCAATGTTGTCTTAAAATCTTTGACATAATGCAGGAGTGACATGATAAACACGATATTAACATATTAGGATCCCTGACAATCCCCACTTCCAAACATCTACAAATCACTATTATATTAACCTAGTTTCCATGACAGTTTGCCCCCTCCTCCCTTTTTTTTTTTTTTTTTAATTTTGGAAGTTCAGGTAAGGATCCAGTCATTCCTTCATTGTACCATTAAGAAATGGTTACTCTGGGGAAACTGTTCAGTAAAGGTCCTCTGGTACAAAGTTGATCGGCTTTCTACCACACTTTCTAGAGGGAGAACAAAAGCACAGTCTGTGTAAAGCCTCTTTTTTCCCATCAAGTTGCAAGCACTGGAAGGTCTGATAAAAACTAGGAGGAGGAATAATACAGCTAAGCATCTCCAGAAGATTTGCAAGGGCTTTGCTCAGATTTTACAGTACCTTACCTATGACAGACTAGTACATCCTCAAGAATTTTGATAACTCACATTCTGGCTCATTTCAAACCTGAAGTAACAAGATATCAGTAATTTTGAAGGTGTCTCTAATGCATCAGAGACAACTGAAATTTTAAGTATGCTGATGGGACTAGCCTGTCCCAACCTGCACCTCCCTCACACCCAGATACTCTTTTATTGCATATTGTTACCAGAAATGGTAATCTTCACTTGTACTCTATCTGCATGAAGAGAGCATCTACACGCTGGCAAAATTTCCCTGTGCAGCGTATTTGTGCATCACGCATCCTGGTATTTCTGGTCACGAGGGCAAAAGTTGAGGGAATCAACACTTTCCTCCTCTTTCAGAGTATTCCACTGGTATTTGCTGTCTTTGTCTTTTAGCATCCAGTTACATGAAAATGCCACCCTGTATCCTGAATCCAATGGATGTTAGAAGCAGAATGCTGCTAGCAACCAAATTAACAGCACATAATTAGTCTCATGCATAAACCTCTTAAAAAAGTACAGGGCACTTGGTGTCAAGATTAGACAATTAACTTTGTCAGAGCACAGGAGAATGCGCTGAAACGCTTACATTCGCAACGTGGTATTAAGTCTGCAATTCTCACCGGGACTTGTGTGAGTAAATACTCTAGGTCAAAGCCTTGACAGCCTTATTTAGATTTTGCTCACTTAGTGCAGGCTCTGCTCAAGTAAAGACCACATATAATCCAAGGAAAGACCTCGGAGTTTGGCTCTGTGTTTTGACAGCCTATAAAAGATCAGCTGGAGCGTAAGCAGGATCAGCAAAAGTAAGCCCTTCCACATACACAACTCTGCCTGAAACCGGTGCTGTTTTACAAGCTAGCCAAAACACGACTGCTCCTTGCAGCATGTTCTGCAGTGTCCCAGCCGGCCAAGCTTTAAAAACATCCCAAACTGGGGAAGGACTTCTGCCAATTCCCTTTATGGTGAGATGTGGCATCAGTAGAGTGATCCATCAGCAATTCATATCTATGATCAAATCGGCCCTTTCCCTGGGGAGTGGCAGACCCGGGGAGATTAGCACCTGTCTCTCTTCTGTTTATCACTGGCAGGTGCTTAAGTGAAGCAAGATATCGGCTCTGCTGAAGTGAACAAAGCTCCGAAAAGATAAGATGGATGTGCTGGGCCACTGAGCTAACGTTCGCTCAGGAAACAGAGCAAATGAGTCTCCATCTGTTTAGCAGAGCTGGCTTTGCGAGCTGATGGGAGGAACATGGTAATTCATTAATATGGTGAGTATTAAGAGTCCGTGTACATTTACTAGGAGAATGCCTTCTGCAGCACAAACAAGATAAATTTACTGGCCCTTCAAAATCTGGGCATCTGGGTGACTACTAGTGCAGACAGGCACTAGGTAGCTTTGTTCAAGATAATCCCAGATCTGAAAGATCAAGAGATGCCAGGGCAGAGGTGTGGATGTGAGCCTGCTCTGACCTGGAGACAGTCTGGTCACATTCGTGCAGCACCTCAGCTAACAAGCCCTCCTTCTGCCCAGATAGCACTCCATGCAGCTTAACTCTGTCAGCTAGGTAGCTGAATCTCTGTAACATCATCTGTTTTGCACACACCTGGTGTAAATACCAGATAGTAAACCAGCTTTTGTCTAGGTTAACTGTTGTAGAAGTCTCTCCAGCCTTGTGGTTTCATTAGACCATGGTAAAAGCTAGAAGAAGATATTATCACGGCTATGTGAGTAAGGAATGGATGAGAAAAAACATCCCCCTTCTTTTGATTTTGCTTAAATGTTATCTAGATATCTGTAGGAGCACATGTTTCTTTTCTTCAAATTGCTAGTCATATAGCAACAGAACAGCATAAAGGTTGCAGTCATTCAACTGGAAGCAGAAGTTTAGTATTATGATTCTGCTTCTTGCACCACTGAAGCCTCCAAGTTTTCACAATTCAGAGGCTTTGCTAAAATATTGACTCACAAACACTAAAAAACTTGCCTGACACAAGAATAGAAATGTCTGTCAAAAGCTCTGACCCAACACGCTGGTTTTTAACATCTGTGTAGAATATGGATAATCCTTTAACATAGTAAAAGTAGATGTCATTTGGCCTTCTCAGTTTAAGGAAAAAATAGTTCCTTGTGAATTTGTTTAATGTAAATAAACCTTTTATTTATCTTTGTCTTTAATAAATTCATACATTATTAGAAAATCCTTTATACAAGAAGACCCACTGAGCTATATCATCTCATTTTAAGAGATTTCCTGTTGGTGGAATACAAAGCAGCCACCTGCAATCGCCTAGTGCTCAAAAGGATTTAAATAAACACACACAGATAATTAGATCAGTTAACCTTGCAAATTAAAACAAGCACATTGCATTATCTCCAGTTTATCCTAAAAGAAAATATGAAGTTGCCTCAGATAAATAGTTTAATAAAGACAGTGAAGAGCTTATACAAGCGGTATAATGCTAAATCTAAGCATGTGGGCTAACAGGATGAAAACCTGCTTTCTGACTAGCTTTATTTTGGAGAACCAGCTACTGGTTTGACAGGACCAGAGGATCAGATTTAGTTAAGCAGTCACATTCAGAGCAGTTTCACCTAACATCGCTCAGGCAGCCTAAGCCATAGGTCTTGGGTCACTCTACTCAATGGAAAAGAATAGGTGAGATGACTGGCTACATCCAACTGCTGCTCTCCAATGGCTGTAGAAGAAAGTCAGACATCTAACCTTCATTAGGCTGAAGTTAGGGCAAATGAATCATACCCAGGGTTGCAAAATGCCACTTTATGACTCAGGCATGCACTTTCTTTTTGAAAAGTAATAGCAGTTGGGGTAAATGTCCTTACACAGTCAGAAAGCTAGGCACAGCTCATTAGCTCTGTTACAGAGAAAAAAGTCCAGACTGAGAGTTGCTCTAGCAGCTGGGTGACACCAGTTGTCCATTAGCATCAGTGTGCCAGCTTAGTTCATGGTAGGTCACTTACACACAGAGTTTTCCTTGTGGCCAGCAGCTTAGGTGTGCAATACACAGGCTGTACCAACAATTACCTACCAGTGTCAGTCTGCTAGAGCTGTCTGTGTGACCACCGGTGACTAGGGCTGGAGAGAAAACATCACTCTATTTAACAAACATTACAAGGCTTTGAAGTGTATTTGTCTCCTCTGAAGAGATCAACATTTAGCATTATGAATAAATACCACTGCACATTATCCAGTGCTTAGACGTGATTTTAGAAAAGAGAGTTCTCTACCAGTTTCAGAGCAGGTTTACTTACTGGTTTTTAATCCCAGATGTCATCAAAACAGGATAAACAGAACATCCTGGTCAAAATACAGTCCTGAATCTGAGATAACATCAAAACAAGAAATATGCTGAAAGAAATATTGTTCAGAAAACATTTTATTGCTTTGTAGAAGAAAAAGTTTTGTTTGCTTACTTTTCCACCACCACTGCTTGTAAGATTTGGCAACACCTTATGCTTTAAACAGAAAAGGAGATAGTCACAATTTTATCAGTGAACTGGACCATGCTATCGATCCTGCACACAGGTAGCTCCTGCAATCACATGTCACAGGCCACTTGCTGCTCACTGCTGGAAGGTGATGGTCGATGGTGGGTCCTGCAGCCAGGAGTTGCTATTACTTTGGTGGTACCTGTTTTCATGACCAAAACTGCTAACTTCTCAAAAATATTTTGTGAAAAGCCTCTCCAAATGACAGATTTAAGGCTGTTCTGTTTTGTTCCTCTTCTTGTCGTTTATTTGTTTGTGCATGTGTGTGTATATATACACATATGAAGAAATCCCTATAGAGTTGAAGTGAATGCCATCCAAGCACCAAGGACAAAACAGGTCTACTGGCTACAATGGTGGCAACTCTTTTCCCCAATATTGACCCAAAAAGAAATTTATGGAAGATTCGGAAACACGAGCATAGAATCATAGAATCATAGAATCATTAAGGTTGGAAGAGACCTCAAGGATCATCTAGTCCCACTGTTCCCCTGCCACCTATCACCCACTAAACCATGATCCTATACTGAGGCTACTTAGGAGATATACAGAGAAATAAGCTGGTGCCCTAAAAATAATATTAATATTCTTAATAATATTAATATTAATAATAATAATACCACCCCCAAAACAACAAATGAGTTTAAGGTGAGCATTTGCTGCTGTATCACCTAATCTGATTTAACATGTCACATGGGCCACTGAGGTTTGCAAAGGTATTACAAATGCTAGCAGAAATTGGTACCTACATATGTAGAATTCACAGAAATAGTCTGAAAACTGAATGGATCACAGAGGATGAACTGATTTTTTTGTTTAGGGTGCATTTATGTTGCACACCAAGCATAAGCCAGAATCTCAGTTTGATCTTCATGCGTGTTTCTGTACACATAATCAAATTCCTAAGTCGAGGCTTGATTACCTACTGCCCTTGGTTACCAAATTGTTCTGGTTAGCCTAGCACACAAGCCCAAATTTGCATCTGCTGCTCTGCATATAAATCCCCTGGGCTGGCACAGAAGAAGGTCATGGTATTGGGAGTGCATCCCTTAATGCCACAGGCTGTACTACGCAGCCCTGTAAATAAACACAGGGGGCTTAGTTACCAACGCTGTCCCTTCTGCACCTCTTCTTGAAACTTGAACATTAAAACGAGGAAAAAAACCCAAAACCAACAGCCCCAAAGTGAAAATCAACAAAACACAACACCAAGATTAAAAAAAAAAAAAAAAAAAGCCAGAAAATAATCTGGCTGCTGCAATGCTAAGGAACAGATCTTCCCTCATTTATATTACACCTCCTGCTTTCTGCTGAAGATCCAACACACTCAAGTTTCATTTCAGAAAGTAAAGCTGCTAAGCAGCTACCAAATGACCTTTGCCTCTCAGATGAGTATTTATGGCAGGCAACACATACATCAACAACAACAAAAAGTTTCCCCAGTAACGAAAATGTTTCTGCCAGCAATGTATCTTTTACAAGCTTGCAAGATGTACCGAGAGTCTAATAATCAGATTAAAATCACATCAAACAATGTTGGGAAGTCAAGGTGAAGGCCTTTGGATTGTTCTCATGAATAGCCCTACCCAGACCTACCAGGTGATGATAAATTCAGGTTTTTGCTTGGTTGGTGTTTTTCAAATTTATTTTAAGAGCTTACAGTTTTTTTAAAAGCCAAGAGGTGGGAAAACGGTGTTTTAGCAATTCTTGCCAGCATCTGACAATAGTGAAACATTTAAGAAAAGACCCATGATTTCTCCTGGGAGAAGGGCAGTGGATCTGGGAATAAATACTTGATCTTTCTACGCCACTTTACAAAAGAGTTCAAGAGCTTTGTCTTCCTTTTACAGGTGGAAGCCCAAGCCTCAGAGACAGCGATTTGCCAAATATCATCCATTTGTCTAATAGCTAACCTAGGAAGAAACCCAAAGCCTCAAGTCCCTGCATGGGGTTGTATTTCCTTCCGGGATTACTGGGAACCAAATTAGTGGATGGATTTACTGCTTCTATTTACTGCAGAACAGGAACGGTCAGAGTTTTAAGTTGCCAGGCACAAGGAGAAATACTGAAGTCCCAGTGTTTTATTCCCATCCTTCATGGAGCTCTTGCCTGAAAGCCTGGCCTGAATCTCTCATTTCCAGATAGCATACAGCAGCCTGTGTGTAGGTGCGTGAAATGGATACTACGTCCACAGTGGTCCCTGCTTTACCCTGCCCACAGAAGGCCACCTGGGAAATACAGACAAGCATCGACAGAAGAAACATTGCCATCTGTCAAGGTGGATTATTAGGTGTGAGAACAGGAGTTCAAAGTGTTAATGCCAGCTCTGCAGATGTAAGGAACAGTAAAAGCCTGCCTAGATGCATGCGGTACTTGAAGTGAGCAGCATCCAGCCAGCCCAGCTACAGGTGAGGGCAGCTTGGGGCAGCTATGCCACAGTCACCTGTGCATCTCTCTACTGTACAGTGAAGCACGGTTCTTGCTTTCAGGCTCAGATTAATCACGTTTGTACAGATAAGCAATTTAAATATCTTCCACCACCCAGCTGATAGTGCACAAGGCCGGTTTGGGAACATTCAGGTGAGACTGCAATAATCTCATCCACCCTTTCCACCCAGGTCCAACAGAGGACAACTGTCCATAGCCTGTAGGATCACATATCAGGGTCCTCTACGTCATAAAAGAGTCAGTGAACCATGGGAAAAGCTGATGCTGAATACATCCAGGAGACTGTAGGACGTCCTTGGATGTCGATAAGGATGCCTATAATTTACTTTGCTCTCTCTACTTTGGCCTTTCACAGCCAAACCGGCTAGCCTAGAGTTAAAGTACTAAATCCCAGGGAGAGAGGTTTTGAGAGAGGGAAGGGTAACAGTTGGATAGAGATGGTGAGATCAGTGAGCTCACAGAAAAACACTGCAATGCAAGAATATCGCACCCACTTTAGCTTAATCTAAAAGTCAAATCACATAACTGCATTTTCCAGTTTAACTAACTTGCATGTCTGCCACCACCAAGCCAGCTTCTGAGAGCTGTATTCATCTACTCACTGCACAACTCCCACCAGCTTCCCAGTATAAGAAAAACAGCTTCCTTGGAAATAAAAGTGCCCTATCATTAGTGAGACTTGGAAAAGCCCACTAAGCTCTGTTCTGTTTCCTCCCACTTGTATTGAGAATGGATACTATGGATAGTTCACACAAAAAAAGGGTTTTATCATGGTGTTGTTTTAGATCTACTTCCAGGAAATCCAGATGAAGTTTTTTCACTGGTTCCAGTGGGAGTAGAACAAAACAGTGAACATATATTTAAGAAAAATCTACCCACCTATTGCCAGAAAATCCAATGTATTTCATCCCTCCCCCCCAGTACTAAGTTGGGTTCTCTGCACAGAAGTGAGTCATTTGTAATTGACTAATCCACAGAGAGATGTCAAAATCAGCCACAGACAAAGCCTGAAGAGCCTCCTCATTGTCTTCCTTCTGAAAAAGTAAAACTGTCCTTTAATTCCAATTTCAGAAAGCCTCTAGTCCTTCTACACAACTGCTTAATCCCGTGGACTCCTGAGTTGACATCAAACAGACACCAGTGGGACTTCATCACATGGAGAGGCAAGCTCTCCTAGACACGAGTGTTGGTTGCAGAGGCATCAGTGAGTCAGCAGCGAGCAGATATACTACATGTACACACAGGCCACATGCTACTGGGTGCATCGCCTTTCTGTAGTAGATCTCACAGGCTCCAACAGGTTCTTGGAGCTTCTTGCCTACCCCAAAGAGAAGTGGTCCCTCACGTCATTACAGCCATACCCAAGGCTGGTTTCCCTTTCAGACCAAGCAGAGTGATCTCAGCCCTGAATCACCCGAAGCCTGTGGTGAACACCCAGGGACCATTGCCAAGCGTTATGAACCAGTTCGCCCAGCCCAGCATCCTGAGCTTCAGCAAAGAAATTGGCAGCTAGTGAGACAGATGCCTCAGCAACCTCGGTTGTGCAGAACAGTTCTAGGTCTGACTGGTGGAAATACTTGCCTATGGTGATGAATAAGCACATAGTGGAAAGTTGTCAGTGCTCCCTGTGCCAGCCCTTTGAGGACTATGCTGAGTTGGTCCACACAGTCTGGGTAATCATCTAGGGAGCTTAATACAATAGGATTTTACTAAACTCTTCCTGTTAGAGTCTTCCTCTTCCCCACTGAAACATGTTTCAGCACTTCTTGAAGTATTCTAGTTTAGTGAGGGTCCTCCTTTCCTTTTAAATATTTTTAAAATAATTCTTTTACTTAGTTTTCATAAATTTAAATATTAATTAGAATTACAAGCAGTATTTTAATTTAAATGAAGCTGTTTCCATTACATGAAATTCCTTCAGTGTACTTTTGAAGGACATTTCTATAACGCTCATTTTCATAGAGAATCTGAAAAACTATGGATTAATTTCTTTTAAAAAAGTCACATTTTAACTCCATTTAACCATACCAGCTTTCAGATTTCCCATAAACAGGTTGGTTTTTTTTCCCTAGATTTCCCGTTGAATGTATTTATTTGTGGGTGGGTCAGGAGGTGAGATTATGATCCACAGATGGATAATAATCCATAGAATGGATTTGAAAGTTTGCTAAAATTTAGATAAACTTACTGGAGTTCACATCAAATGCCTCTATGCCTCCCAAGTTTTACAAACATTTCCTCATATTAAAGTGCATATGTACACACTACTGTTTGTTTTGTGTAACCATTGCACGCCTCGTGGAAGTTGGGACCTTCAGTCAAGAATGTGAATTCGTAATTATTTTAACAAGTTCTATCCTGTGCTGCTGTACATCTGAGTTACCACATCAGCTATCTGTAATGACCAGTGGGGATTTTTCTTGCGAAAGAAACTTAGACCCTAGCACAGTTTACTTTGCAAGGCACAGGAGAAAAGATTTTGAAGGAATTAACTGTGGGAGAGAAAGGCACACTGCTCTCTCACTTTGAGTATCTGCTGATTAGAGAACTTTGTCTCCTGAATGTCTCACCCAAACCAATAAACAAAACAACTCTTCAGAGAGGCACTAGCACCTCCTCACTTCAGACAAGATGGATAGAAAATACACTTTATGCAGTAGGGAAATTAACAGTTATTTACCCTGCATGCACTCTAGAAGAGAGGCCATTGAGGCAAGCCAGCAAGTGTGTGATCCCGTAACGAGTAATCACTGACTGAAATGAGTTCGTGTCTTTTACTTCCTGACAAATAGTTTTTGAGAGTTTATCATCTACATTTTTCCTTATCTTCTGAGGACTTGTGTGCCAACTACTTGTACCCTAAGAAGAGTGGATGCTCACAATTAGAGGATATCATCTAGGAATGAAACTAAGGCTCTTCTGGCAAATAAACAGACCCTGATGAAGTGGGCATCAAGGGAGGATTTCTAATTTTCTTCTTGAAAGCAGTACTTTTCATCTGTATGCCACTTGTAAGTAAGTGCTTCTTTCCATCGTTATGTATCAGGAGAAACTAGAACAGTACCAAACCCAGTAACACTATGAGTAAACAGCAACATCCCTGAACTTAATTATTAAAAAGAGATTTTTATTGATTGATTTTTAATAATAGACTGCAAATTATAGGTTATGAGGATTATTTGTTCAGAAATATTAATCAGCAATTAGTTTCCCTAGCAAAAATATGGATTTTTCTTGCATTAATGTAGAGAGGGTTATTACTTATTGTTTACACTCCTTAATTCTGCATTTTCATAACTGTATAGGAAGTGGCAAAGAAAAAATGCTCGTTTTTTTTTCTTTCCAAGGTCCAAGCAGAATCATCTTTTGAAATGAATTTAAAAAGGATTTTTATCAAATGTTCTGAAAAACAAAACACAACAAAACTCCAAGCTGGGCAGAAAATAGTGCTTTCAGAGTACTGGAAACTAATGTGAACCTGTACTAATGGGATTTGCAAAATTATTATTTGCATTCAATTTTCAGTTTCTATGTCACTTAAATTTTCAGAAAGCTTTTCAGAAGCCCCAAGAGGTAGAATACAAAAGAACCAAGCTAGTCAGAAAACTGTACGTTAACACTTATATTTTCAATGCATCTCCTTTGAAGGTTTGTTTGAAACTGTAGGAAGAAAAGACTCATAGGAAATAGTTGCCCATAGTAATTAGTATCCTGTATTGAAAACCATTTATCTAACTTTCAAAACGTATTCTGGTCCCACCTTTCGCTCCAAACAGCAAAGGTTGTGTTGAAGGGCTATTTGAACAGCAAGAATCTTACCACGAGATATTAATAAAAAAGCCATCATGTTATAATTGTTACATCACACTGATGTAACGAACACTCATACAAGTTCCTCAGTCTTCTCTTTCTTGCTTTTTACATTACATACATTTATTCTCTGTTACAGTTCTCTATTTTCTACTTAACACAACAAACAAAATGTATGGCACGAGTATATCAAATCTCTGACCAAAGTTTCTTTCAGCACAACTGAGCCTTTTTTCTCCTCCCCCTCCTTCTGAAGAACTGGGGGGGGAAGGGCTGAAAAAAGTTTCCTTCTGAAATCAAAAGCTACCCTTGAATGAATCAAGTCTGATAGGCTGCTGAAAATGCGGCACAGAAACGTGTTTCTGTCAGTGAAAGACCTTGTTTGTAACCGTAAGGATTGCACGCAGCACGTTGTTTGATCCTGGGAGGACTTTGATCTATGCTAGCACCTCAAATATAGCAAAGGATGTCACTAGGCTTTGGAAAGAGAAGGGAGAGGCGAGGAGAGGAGGGAAGGAAAGCGCAGGTGTGCAGCACCAAGGGGATGACACCAAATTATTTATGCACTGCTCAAGTAAAACTGAGCTTCGGACAGAGGAGAGCAGGTCTCACAGCTCTGGAGGGAAGTGATTTCACCATCTGCCCCAGAAAATACCATTCAGAAACAGAAAAAATTCAGTGAAAGCATCTCAGAGCAGCTCTGGGCATGGTATTTGAAGCAAATAATTCCTTTACCTACATGACCTGACTTCAAAGCTTTTTGTGAGGTATGAATGAAATGAAATTCACTGGTCTCTCCTCTTTGTTTCCAGTTGTCTCACCAGAAGTGAATGAGGCTTGACTGAGGCTCAGTGCTGAAGGTATTGTTGAGGCCTAGAAACAGATGGTAATATACAAAAGGGTAGACAGATCAGGACTCCTGGGCCACCACACTTCTGTGGGCTCTGATCCAGAACAGGTAGAGCAAGATGTATGAGGCAATCAAGGCCAAGAGCCATCCCTAGATGTGAACAAGACAGAGGTGGGTACAGATCTGTCATAGCACATGAATTTTGCTGGTATGGATAGGCAACATACAGCTGTGACACAGAATCTCAGTGCTAAGACAATACATATAGGACCTATTCTGAACACAGACTGGAGCCTAAAGTTTCTGTACCTAGGAGCAACTTGGGAGGCCTTGAGCAGACAACGCTGAAAGGAAGTTACCTAGGACTGTCTCTTTCATATGTCAATGTGCCGTTCCCTCCTCTGTCCCCAGGACACTGTTCAGACACTGCTCATTTACAACAAACCCAACATGCTACCTCCTCATGAAGTAATAGCAAAAAACCCAAATTCTCCTTGACAAAAACCCTCCTTCCATCCTGCAGTTCTCACCCAGGTAGGGGGAGAGGACAATGCAAATGCTCCAGCTTTTCCCTCTGCTCATTGGTGCTAGAGTAACTTTGAGGAGCCTTGCTTCCTGCTAAGCAGCTTCCCTTTCTGTGTCCTTTGGTGAGATGTGGTGGAATATGATGGGCATCTTGTATTGCATCTTGGAAAGCAGCAGAGAAGAGAGAAGTGAGGAATACTTAATACAATGCAGAGGTTCAGTGCAGTGACAATAGTCTCTATTATTCTTGACATGACCCTAATACAAGCATGGGGCTGTTTGTAGAATGCTTCTTTTTATTGAAAGGTATATCTGACCCAAATTTTATTACAGATGTCAAATACAGTATGGACATGTACAGCATGAGTCTAAGAGAAATTCTCCTTTCTTACAAAAAAAAAAAAAAAAAGCAATAGTAAGAATGTCACTCTTCCCTTATTTACTTTCAGGTCAATCATGAGAAAGAGGAAAGACAGCCCTTTCCTGAAAGGCAAGAATCATCCTGAGCCATCACCTTATATTGGAAGAAAGCTTTTTCCTCCCAACAGTTATCATCCTTTGTCAACATCACAGGAACGTCTAGGACACTGTAGTCAAAAGCAGGAGCTGCCACTGCTAAGCGCTGTACACAAACACAGATGCATATGAAAGGAAAAATCCTACTCTGGAGAACTCTAAATGTCTGTTAATCAAAGAGGTAACAGTGAGGGAAGGTTAATTAGCTCAATTTTGTAGGCAAGGTATCAAGGCAGAGGTGGGTTCATTGACTTCTGTCACATAGGCAAGTACTGAATCTCATTTCTTAAATCCTGGTTCTGTTTCAGTTCTCAAAACCACACTTTATTATAGGTATTTTTTCTCTACACTTTCTCACAACCTCACTTTCCAGCTAATGGAAGACAAAGGAGACCAGTTTCAAGATAGATAACTGAGGAGCTGTCAACATCTTAACGAAATCTGAGGTGAGCTACACTAAATTCCAACTCTATATGCCTAGTCCCCTCTCATTGCAGCATGTCAAGACTCTATACACTCTTCTTAAAATCAACCAGGTCTGGTATTATGCTTTAATGATCCATACAAAAATCTTTATCCACTCAAAAAAATCCTTAGTATTGAAGGTTAAAGTAATTAATAATCTCTGTAAAAATAGAGGGGAGGAGAAAATAAAGGAGGTGCGTGTGCAAAATGTGTCTTCAGAGAGCCAACAATCAGGTGAGTAGGAAACTTAATTGGGGTGGGCAGAGGAGAGCTAGTGTCTGTTCACTTACTTTGAATTAGGTAAGGCAGGGATTTGTTTCAGGAAAGCTCCATATGTCAAGCAAATACCATGCCTGCCTGTTTGGATTGATTTCTGCTTTTCTGGACCTTCCACTCGAACAAAAATTTTCTAATAGATCCAAACACTCAGTCTCAAATAAATTCATGACCAAAACCACCATGATCCCTCAGATGGAAAGGTCTTGAATTGACATTTTCTAGAGAAACTACTTTCATTTAAAAAAAAAAATAAAATAAACATAAGGTCTTAGCAAGAATCTTACACATTATCAAGCACACTGTCTAGATTAGGACAAAAAAAAGAAAAAAGAAAAAAGAAAAGAAAGGATCATGAGGTGACAGAGATCAGGAGACCTCTGCATTAAGAAAACAATGATGATTTCCTCCAGATGTGCAGAATCAGGATCTAACTACAGCATTTGAGAAGCAGAAGCCTTGCATTTTAGTTTTATCGTTGCAAGTGTGAAGAAAACAGACCCACTGACACTTGGACTTCTTAAGGACAAGTCAGTGTTAGGAGTTTTATTTGCTTCAGTCAAAGGAGAAATGGTATGAACTATTCATTCTAGAAATGTGACTTTCCTCACAGGTTAAAAAGTAATTTTAGGATTGACAAACTGACATATATGGTAACTCACCCTCCAGGTTCAAAAAAGCAAATCCAGGTTTTAGCAACTGGAAGAACAGGTGTCTTTAAGTTTGCATGACAGATTTTATGGACTTACAGGTTTAGGACTTCTGTATGTCACTGACCTGGCCCCTGCTTCAGAACTAAACCCACTTACAGAAAAGTAGTTTTCTTTAAGCGGAACGAGAAGAAAATTGGAGTGCAGCTTCTATAAAGCTGACAGTGGACACAAAGAAAAGGAATGGGTGTTCAAGCAGATGAAAATAGTTGTATGTTGATGTGATCTGCAGCTGGATGATTGTGTAATCACTATAGGCTGAAGGAAATTGGTTGCTAAATGTTGCTTTAACCATAACTTTATGGAAGCAAATGATCCATGACTAAAGTCTTTTGGGGAGAAAAGACTTCCAACTGCCTTCCCCAAGTACCTGGGATTTGATGAAAGTTTTCTGGAGAGTCGTTGTGTGTCTATGTCTGTGTGTTCATGTGTCCACAGGCTACCAGAAAGAAAATTATATAAAAATAAAATATTTCTAGGGAAAATATTTTTAAATTATAATTTTATCTGGAGTAAATTCTTCCATTTAAAACTTATTTATTTATTGATTTATTACACACTGTTGAGTCCACCTGGTACAGGTCTGGTTTTGTCCCAGTTGATACAAGCGCTTGAAAAATGAAGTAAAGAAAAAAGGGTCATTCACTTCGATTAAAAGGACATTGGACTAGGTTACAAAAAGCCAGGGTAGCATATCATCTTAGTCTAAGTTCAAGGTTAGAGCTGGTATTAAAAGGCAAAGCAAGTGAAATCAAGAGGGTTGCTGTTAAACTTGGCTCTTATAATAGAGTCGGTGCCTGTAAAGAACTCTCTTGGCCTCTGGACAAGATACTGGAATTCAATAACAGCTAGCAGAGACTTTCTAGGACTCTCAAGGATGTTTTCCAAGACATAAATGGAGAGACCTCCAGTGGTTCCAATCTGTATCATCAAGCCACCACAGATAGGTGCAAGACTTCAAGCAACGTCTCAGGAGCGGTCCTGGCTGACTGGATGGGCTATGAATAACCATAATAACAACGATTATAAAGAGCATTTGCACATCAGTGCGAAAGAATGAGGAGCAAAGAGGATAAATGTGACTCTTAATCTTCAGCTATCTGCATGGGAAAGTATGATTAATAACTACAGAGGCTTAACATAACCTCCTCAGATAACGAGTGAGGTGGCCTTCTCCGAGCCCTGATTATCCTCTTCTAATGGGCTTCATTTATTGTGTAAACTAATAACCAAGGCCTAAGCACTGCACACTCCAGGGTCTGCAGGAAAAACACTGGGCCCAAATGTGATTAAGTTGGTGAAGATTGCCCAGCAACACAGTGTGTTTCTTGAACAGGGAGGGACAAGGAGGAGGGAAGGAGAAGCAATGTATCCTGCAAAGAAATGAAGCAGAAAGTAGCAGTGATCTGCTTTTAGCATCAATCCGCTGGTATAAATCCTCTGCCTTTCAACTGGGATTGCTATGAGTTTTCATCTGGAATTGGTGGAAAGCCAGAATACAGCCCCACGGTGTTAATACCAAGAAAGAGAGGCATTGGTAATGAGGGAATCTGATTGCAATGCTACCCAGAAAGTCAGCAGCAATGCCAGATCTGGAGAGTAACTCGAGTTGTCAGTCAGAGATTCAGTGCAGGAGCGCAAAGAGGCGCTCAAAGAAAGCTGGATTCCCCAAAGTGAATGAGTTCAACAACACAACCCTGGCCCCGAAAAAAAATGAAATGACCTTCCAGATCCCCTGGCTGTGTCTCTAAAGTGCAAGCACAGCTGAAGGGAGGCAGCTTTACAGGGCGTCTAAAGAAAGAGGGTAAAATTCTCATTTGAGCTGCTCTGATGTAAAGAAGCCTAAACACTGCAAGAGTCCATGGAGCTACTCTGAATTTACACCCAGCAGACAAGAATACAGAATGAGAGCCCCCCTCACTGGGAAGCATACTTCTTAGCTGCACAATGAACATCACATTAGATTATCCAAACTGAAATAATTGTAAATACCCAATTTATCTGGACCCATTTGTGCTGTCTGCTTAATTGTTGCACTTCACTCAACAAGGACAATGAAATTAGTTTGGACAGGCTCACTTTAGAGGCATTACTACTGTGCTATGGCAGCTTGGGTTCAGAGTGCTGATGGAAAAGGTTTAAGACTTAATAGAATAAAAATAAAAGAGAAACTCATAGCAATATAGATAAATTTGGGACCTCCACTGGAACACGAGACACTGTCTTTGAAGGGTGTCACATCTGTATCTCACTCTTCGTTGTGTATCCACATTTGTAGAGCCTGTACTATAGTTTCCAAAAACTCTACTGAGCCCACTAATATATGTATTTTCTCAGGATTCCCTCACCAGCAGTCTGTTTGTTGGATGCTAGTGACAAGAGTGCCCAACTTCTCCAGGAACATTTTAGACTCTCCCTTCCCAGGTGAAAGCAGTGTGTACTATCAAGCAATGTGAAGGTGCAGTGGTGGAAAGAATAACAAGCTGGGAGCAGCAGGCTGCTACCACCAAAACAGCCTGTAAGACTTGCCCATACACAAACCCCACCTCCCTTTCCCTGCGCAGAATAAGCACGGGCACAGAAATCAATCCCTCATCACTCCCCAGTTCCTCTAAGGAAAAACAGGGAAGAGAACACATTATGAACAATCCTCTCCTTGTTTCTCTTGGGAAGCATGAATGTACACTGAAAAGCTCACATACACTAAGCCTCATAAGTTCAAGAAACATCAGATTTACAAAAAGCCAACTCTGCTATCTACATACGTGTAGGATCACAAAACGTGAAGAGGATCAGTAACCTAAGTCTCTCCCTTTGTCAGGAAAAAAATATGTGATCTCCCAGGCAGAAGTAGTTTGGAAGCACGGTGTTCCTCCTCAGCAGCTGTAATCTCAACTCGTTTCACCAGGTAGGCATTCTGTGGACACAGGGTAATGTTTCCAGCAAATCTACAAAGGAGATAAGAGATGGCAAGGACAGACCTGCCGAGTGAGATGGAATGGAAGGGAAAAGAAGGAAAAAATGCTGTTTGGCCAGACATGAGGCACCAGTGTGACTTTATGGAGAAAGGGCACCACAAAGTAATGCAAAAGACAGGAGCAATGTCTCAGATGTTTACCAGGAAAGATCTTGAAAGTAAGTCAGCAATAAATAAAAAGACCCAGAAAATCTGATTCCAGTTTTACCACCCTGGAAACAAAATGTTATTCCATTGATGAAAGCTATAAATGAAACCAGAAACTCATGCCAGCATGTCTTATAAGTTACATATTTACCATGCAAAGTCACTGTAGTAGCATAGAAATGACTGAGCCATTCACAGAACAAGAGAAAAATAAATTCACTCCATCTGTTGAGGAGCAGCCTGAACTTGGAATGGATTAGCTATAGCTGGACAAGACTTGCTCTGCCAACCCTGCCTACAAAGCCAGTGATCAGACTTTTTTTTTTTTCCAATGTGCCAATGAAAATATGCACTAGGAAGTAGCAGAGGCTTTGAGGATTGTAGTTTACCATACCTAAGGGGAAAGGAAAGGAACAACTTCATTTTAGCAACATAGGATTCATGTGCTGATGAAAATGTATGCCTATCAAGGTCAAAATATGCTACAGAACTCAAAGACACTTGCAGACACATGTTTTTAAAAAGAATTGTAATTTTAAAAGATGATTTTTTTAAAAGGGTGACATGATGGGAAGGGGAGGGGAGAAAAAGTATGGGAAACAAGATATAAGAAGTTCCCATTAAAGAGAAAAATGGGAAATGCACATTTCTTCTTTGAAAAATAGGTTAGGCTTAATTTTGTCCTTGTACTTACAGAAACTAATCAGAGAGATTTGACATTGCTGGGAACCTGCCAAGTGCAGCAACTCGTACATGTAGTGCCACTGTAAGTCTCTCACTGCAGCTACTCAACAAAGCAAAGTCACTTCAGATATCTGCTTGCCTGAACTGATAGTGCAATCTCATGGTCAGTCATTTCCCACCACTTTCTCCCTGCCAAAGTAAGAGCACAGCAGAAGTGAAGCACAGCAGCTAAATGGGTTACATCACGTCAAGTCCTATCAGAAGTTATGCGTAAGTGGAGAGATGGGACCAGTTTTGCCACTCCCAAAAGCATTCCAGCTCAGCTAGTTCTTTGAAAGGTGTTCTTAACTGTAAGCACAATTTTAAACTTAATGCATGAATCAAGCTCTTAGACTATTTAATACAGTGTACACATTTTTTTTAACAGATCAGGCTAGTGCCTGCATTTCACATGATATGACTTGCAATCTGTCTACTCTGAAAGTCTGCTTTCAACATGCGTAGAAGTTCCTAACCTACATAGCTTAAGTAGCACTAACAGAAATAGTGTTTCAAGCAAGATTCAAGTCCTTACTTTACAATCACCGCCCAGGAGTTACAGTCATGGAATACAGCTGCTCTACAGCATTTGCTCTACAGCATTCGAGTCTGTGGTTTGGTGTTTTTATTGTTATTATACGTGCTATTTAAATTAAACTAGACCAGACACACCTCAATGGCTTTCAATTACAATAATTTTGGAGACAGGCATACATTCTTGATTCATCACTCTTGTGTACGGTCTTCAACCTTCGTACTTAAAAAAAAAATCCAACAAACAACACTTTTGTGTCACTGAGTATCTGGAGGATCCAGAGACATGTATACACTGCATGAAGAAACACAGGGCAGAGTGCTTGCAGCAACGTAAGCTATGAGTAGTACAGCTGCCATGGCTGAACCTATAGTATAGGTGGGCATATTGCCACAAGTGAAAGTCCAAGCTGTGTAATTACACAGCATCTTCATCTAAGTGCTTTACTGAAAGCTTATGTTGGCCTTGTATTAGAGATCCCTATCAGCACGTGCTTCTCCTTGACTATAGAGTGCAAATACGGGAAGTGCGTGTTTATAGAAAGCTTAGCCTAAGAACAACGGCCCCTGGCCTAGGTAATGTCACGCAATATCATCCATATGATTGAAGAGTAAATTGACTGTTAAAGGGTGCCTGTTCTTCTCTTCCTCTGTCTCTCTGTGACTGAGAACACAGGATGAGAAGTGGAGGTTTACTGCTTGGAAGTTATTCCTGGGTGTACCCCATCATCCCTTGAATCACTAGGATGATGCAACTGGAAACCACAGTGTTTAGGGTTCATTAGTACCTAATGGCTAATACTATTGAAACACCAAGACACCAATCATCTTGAATCCCTACAGTCTGAAGCTGGTACCTCTCTCTAGTAAAAGGCCCATGGGAGCTACTGAGCGACCCAGCAGGTGTCAGGGATGTTCAGCGTTTTGTGAGATCAGATATTCAGATGCGAAGATTCTTGGTAGAAATATGTTTCCTCATTTAGAGCTATGGTACTGTTCAGGATGACATCATTTCAGCAGTGACAAATATAGCTGAGTCTGCTCTTTCCTACGCCATATAAATCCCTTGACCTCAATCAGATCGCTGCTGATTTACACTTGTGTAAATGAAGTCAGAATCAAACCCAGGGCATTCACAAATGTAGGCCAGAGTAAGCATTACTCACAGACAAGAGACAACCCTTCAGAGGAAGGAAAAAAAGATCATTTTCATGCAAATATCCTTAATAATAAGGAACAAGAGATAGAAATAAGAGTATGAATGAAACGCAATCAAGAACTGTTCTGTGATCAGATTTGCTTCTAACTTTATGATGCTGCATCAGCTGCTCTTAAAGTAGCTTAAGCCAAAATTTGACCTACCTGAAACTTGTTATATATAATTTTTCATCAGGGATCTGTGAACTAACTCAATCCCTAGGCTTGGCTTTGAAGGTAGCTGAAGGTGTTCAGCTGCTTGCAGGATCTGAGAAGATTTGATTGCTGTGTTCTATGAAAATGGAATTTTTATTATTTTTTTTCCTGAGATCTAGGTTTGCCCTCAAATCGTTACACATTATCTATTTATTTATGCATAAACAGTGGCATTATGGTTTGGAGAATAGGGGCCCTTTGATGGGAGGTAAGCTTGACTAGCCTATGGGAGTTTACTGCTATGCATATAAATGAGGCCATACATACAAATATGCAGAACAGACAAGTGAAAATATACAGCATCTCTTTAAAATGAAATACTTTGATTGCTCCAATCACAAGAAGTTGTAAAACTACCCTGAAGAATTAACAGCCTCAGTACATGCTAACTACATCCATCATAAATTCGTCTTTAGTTTCTGTTATCATATCACTGTCTCTTGGGACCCTCAGTCCTGTCATCATTTGCCCTTTATAATTTATTCAGCTTGTACTTGCCTGAATCCTTTCTACTTATCATTCATCTTTACAGTTGTACATAAAATTAGATTGATCCTCCTATGGCAGACACGTCAGAGAGAAAAGTTGTCATTGAATAACACATAAAGCAAATGAAGGTCCAGCAAAAGCTTTTGTTGAGTAACTTGGAAATTGTCCTTTGAGAGCCAAAAGGTGTCAAAATAGAAACACAAGGCAGTGCTATATTCATAATTTATTTTTGCACACCACTTTTCAGTTGCCACCGAATCTCAAACACAACTAAGAAGCCTCGTTCCTATTTTGCATATCAAGCCAAGCTTGGTTAACCACCACAAAAGTGATGAATACACCGGTCTCAGCTGAGATAACAGCATGCATCCAGCAGACTGGTTCTGTCAGAATGTTTGTGC
Organism: Psophia crepitans; assembly: GCA_013399095.1. NCBI lineage: Eukaryota > Metazoa > Chordata > Aves > Gruiformes > Psophiidae > Psophia > Psophia crepitans. The sequence goes on along the minus strand of VWZZ01001792.1, from coordinate 274,722 downwards.
TGTATCCTTTCCCTGCAAAACTCTTTGGACTGGGTGGCAGAGAGAGAGTTTACTTTGTATTCTAGAGGCTGTTGTATAGGGATACAGAAGCCAATCTTTAACTAGTGAAATGGAACTTTAATGTTTACCAAGCAGATAGGACCCAGGTGTTTCATCTCATCTGGTGAACAGAACAGCGCTGTCAAACTACAGGGGTTTTTAGCAAATGGAAAGTGCATATGGTTTCCTTTCCCTTTCTTGTACCCTCCTTTCTTGAAAGCAAGATACGAAAGTCCGTTTACTGGCTGGTCAGTCAGAAGGAGGAAACAGGGGGTGAAAAAACCCAAACAAACCAAAAAACCCTAAACAAAAACCTTTTTAACCATGACATTGACATCCAAAGATTTTAAAGCACTGGAGAATTTCTACAGGACTGGTTTTTGCAAGTCTGTTACCTCAAATCTGTTTTTATTCCTTTTCATCTTCATTTTTAACTTCAGAAAACAGACAAGTTTCTCCCAAGGGAACAATTAAATGTGTTTTCTTTCAAAATCTAAAGGGCATGGTGAGCAGGCTGTGTGTTCAGCAGGCTACTTTAATCAATGGAACCCATCCAGCCTGCCACTGCTGACCAAATTGCAATTTACATTGGTATAGAAAACTTTTGAAATGGGAGAGTGTGGGAATATAATGCCATTTTTGGAATAACACAGTGTGCAGGTTGATGTGTGGTTTAATGGTTTCCTAACAAGCTTTTGGAAAAAGCTTTGAAACATTAAGAAAAGACAATAAGACTGTAAAATCACAGCAAAGTCTGCTTGAACATTGAAATCCATGCTACATGCGGAGGACTTCTGAAGTCCACATGACACTTACATCTCATTTAAGCCTTATTACAAGGATTCAAGAGGGGCTAGATTCTGCAAGATGCCCTACTTCTTCCCCTCCTCCCCACCTCCCGCTTAGGTGTCTTTATGAACATATACATAAAAATTTGGGCCAGATAAGAGCAATAATATTGAAAAACTTTTTTTTTTCTTTTTTTTTTTTTTTTGTTTTACCTAAGCACAACTTTCATTTCATGAGAAAGGCTTGTTTTTTGTTTGTTTAAAACTGTGTTTATTATGAGTTTTATGAGCTCACCTGTATTCTAATGTTAAATATGCATATTTTTGCATATGATGAATAAAGCAGAATGCCTTTTTTTTTTTTTTTTTTCCTTCCCCTAAATAGTGGAAAAGACAAAGAATATCAGAAAAGTTAGGAAGAGAACTAATTAAGTTTTGGACTGAGAAATTTAGCATACCTGTAGTATCATTCTCCCTTTCAAAAGGTATAGATGCGGTAGGAAAACCTAGTCTATTTCCCAGCCTGAATAAGCCCCACAGATTGCTGAAGCTAACAGTTTCTTAGCTACTTAATTTCATAGTTATTCTTTGCAAGTCTTACAGGGAGGTTTTAACATTATGCAAAGAGGCAGTGCCTCTACCAAGAATACATGGACTATTCATTCCCATCGCCTGAGAGAGCCACAAAGAACTGGAGGAGAAAAATGCCACTGTGCTTATCATACATGAGCTCAGTTTATTTGTGCTATAAATAAAAGTAGATCTTGATAGCGTAATTACATTTCTCAGCATTATCCTCTGCCATTCACTTCAGAAAGGAAAAAGAAAGGGGAGAAAAAGTTGGCTTCACTATAATTTGTAATCAAAATGACAACACTTAAAACAAAATTATACTTCCCTGATTTCATTTCCTGTGGAGCTTTGTGGGGCAAACAGATAATACTATACCAAATCTTCAGGCAGATAATTCTCACATCCCCTGCATTGTCATTGTCTAGATCGCATTCCCCAAGACCATGGGCTGTGTTTTTGATATTTCATTCTCACTGAGAGATACATCAGCATCAGAAACCCCAAGGGTGAATCAACTTTTACTTTCTCTACTTTCTCTCTCTTGCTCCCCCAAATTACTCTTCCTTGCCTAATTTGCTTTTTATAAGGGGAGGGGGTGGAGGGTGGGGTAGGGGGGAAAGAAAGAAAAAAAAAAGAAGTGGTTTCCCACTCTGAAGGATTAACACAGATTATGGTGAACAGTGTTAATTATAGGTGGGGAAAGAGAATAGTGCATCTCTCCAATCTGTTCTTGATTTCCCCCGTGTCTGTCTGGCTGGTAATAAGCCTCCTTTAATCTGGCAGTCCCCTTGGTGAAATCAGCACCACGGACAGCAATATTGATTGCTTCTGAGAAACCATCACAGCTGCTCAACCAAATTACCTTTGATATGTGACCTTTAATGTAATTACTGCAACATCAAAGCATTTCTATAAATTATTAAAGAACTAATATACTTCATCATCCAGCTACTCTATTATATGTAAAATAAACAATCACAAGTAAACGCTAGAATTTGAATTGTCCAACAAAGTGCTCTTTACGCACACAGGCACAACCCTGCTATGTCAACCTTCTGTTTTAGGCAAGACAATTTCAGACTGTCCAAAACTGCCTAATTCATTTAGACGAAGAGGATTCAGCTGATAATTTTATGTTTTACATTTCCATTCTAGTTGCTTCAAAATATCTATCGTGATTCCCTCCCGCCCAAAAACAAAGTGCCATAAAGACTTTATTAATCAACACATACCTGCTTGGAAGTCTTTTGATTATACCACAAGATGACTTTATGTCCCACATATAACATAGAAATATGTGAAACATATTTCTGTCATCTTACAAAGCACATCCAGAAAGTAATTACTGTAAAATATGTGCATGTAACCACTCCACTAAAAACAAAGTGATACATAGCTAAGAGGCAAGGCATCTGAAGCTGGACACAAACTCCTCATGCCTCACCATTTCCATACATTAGCATTCATGTGCATGACATTAAAAATGACTCAGTTCTGTGTTTTATAATACAAAGAACACTAGCAGCAATATGGCAAGAGCAGGCAAACACACAGTTTGCTGGGAAAAGAAGTGTCCTGATTCGATGGCTCACTGTAGTATTGTTTTCTCTTTTCCTATACTAGGCTTGTTAATTATTTTTGATACCTCCTCAGTAGTGCTGTTTGTGTCACAGACAGTAGAGGGTCAAGAGAAGTTGTTATATATGTGTCATTTGTGAACTCGTGTGAATGAGGACTTAGACCCCTGACCTTATGAGTGCTTTGTATTTTATGGTGACGAACTATGCTTGATATTGCTGGTGCATGTTATCAAGAACAGCCAGGTAAGTCATAAATAATTCTCTGCTACTCACATAGGAACCATAAAACAGTATCCAGGCGTGATAGTTTATCAAGAGACAAGGCTGGTTTCCTTAAATAAACTACAGTGACATCATTCAGAAGATGAGTTCAGAAACTTGGCAGAAAGCTGTATGCAGAGGGTTTGCTGGTGGAAAGTAAACCTATATCCTGAGACAAACAGAACTGGAAATGAAAGCGATGGGATAAGTCAATGCTTAGAACTCCCAAAAACCTGGTATTTTAGACAGAGGATTCATGATTTCCAATTCAATCAGATCCTGATGTGTCACCTCAAAGTGTAAAACAAAACAAAACAAAACTTTCTGAAGTCAGAGAGGTCTCTATGGGCTATATGTGATAGAAATCACATAAACCAGAGAAGTAATGTTTTGCCCTTAGTCTAGAATCAGTCAGCATAACCTCTGAAAGAAGTCTTGATCCTAATGCAAAAGCTGGTTAGATTTTGCCACTGTCCAAGACAACAGTTCTGACTTGAAGAGTTTTGTGATTTGAGATCTCTAAAAGGCAGACTGAGATTTAAAACTGTGGACAAATAAAAAGTGATTTAAAAAAAAATAAATAATGAAATCCTACATCATCACTTGCCCTTCCTCCCCAACTCTGAGCCTTCAGTCTCACTGACCCACTGTCTACTTGAAGATATTTCCATCCCAAATTCAGCATGAGATTTTAACCTCATAGAGAAGATATGAGCTCCATATTCAAGTGAATGGTCTGGTTCCTAATGAGGAGAGCAAATAGCCTTAGTGAAAACAATTGGAATTCCAGATAGGATCTTTTAAATATGCAACACCTTATTGATCACAAACATATCACTATTTTTGCTAAATAGATATTTGATTCAAGCATATTTCAGAAAATTTCAAGTAAAATTTACCTGAAACATCCCTATTCAAAATATTTTCATTTTTTTGTGCATCTAGTTCTATCATTCAGAGGAGGGAGAAGTGAGAGGAGAGAGAAGTAAAAAGAAAACATTACCTGTTAGGGATGGGGGGAGAAGGAAAAGACCCCAAACCCTAAACCCGTGCAAAGACTCAAGTTACTTTCAACCTGTGACTAACAAGTTTCTAGAAAAAAAAATAAAAATCAGAGGCAGTTGTCAGCTGACAGAAATATATTTTTAGGGAATGAAGTATGTATATATTTACATAAGGTATGGCCTTTAAACCAAAGATAGATGTAGATGAACAAGTGCGTGGGCATCTCCATACTGGCAAGGTAGAATAGGGATAGGTGAATAGACTCAGGATGATGGAAACAAGCAGAGCAAACACTTTCTTCAGCAGCACAGAACAACTGATGTGTCTTAGATTTTGTGGAAAGATAGGTTGTGAGTATGCAGGACTCAGTCATTCAACAGCAACTAACAAAGGCAGACCTTTGGATTCATTTTCTCTCAGTTTAGTTGCAACCTGGACCCCTCAGGATCCCACTCGTAACTACTTGATCACTGACTTTTGTGTCACTGTGAAACTAGCTCTATTCTAGCCACAGGATTACTACACTCAGCTGTTTCCAATCCATGTACCCTGGCTGAATTTAAATAGTCTCTCCCTCTCTCCCTCCTCCTGGTTACTGCTAAACTGGAAACCCATCCCAGCAGAGCAGGTCTTCCCCACATAATGCTGATTCTATTTTTAGTTCTGCTTGTGTTGTCTGAACCTTAGATCTTGTTCATGTGAATAATTTTCCTCATTATCTTGTGTTCGTCTCTCCTCTCTCTCGTTTCTCCTTGTCTCACCGTCTTTCCAATCTGCTACAGCTGCTTGAATACTAAAGTAACTGAGTCAAACCACTTTGTCATCAGGAATATGTTTTCATTCTGTGATAACTGAATAATGTGATCTGTTTCTTGATTTCTTGCTGCCACACCTTGCTTCAGAGAAAAAAAATAGTAAGAGATAGCACCTAAGGTGAGCACTTCTAATATCTCACTGTAGTGGTCAGAATCCTAAAGCCTTTCCTCACCTGAATAAGGCTGGTAGAATCCAGCCCATGACCAGTTAATTAGTGTTTTCCTGACTCCCAGTAAGAGCAAAAAGCTTTTCATTTTGTGCGTGGAAACCATTCAGGTGGGTTGGTGGTATCTTGGTTTTATTAGCACGATGCAAATAGTGAATCGTCCAAGCAACCGGAGACATTACGCTTCCAAACCCAAGATGGGAACTCCACAAGTAACCCATCTTCGATTTAAAAAAAAAAAAAAAGAAAATAAAAAGTTATTAATCTGGACTCACCCCTGGCAGTGTCTTCTGCTCATGCAGTGCACTCTGGGCCTTAAGAGCAGACTCCCTTTCGCAGTATGTGAGGAAGGCACAGCCTGTAAACAAAAGGCAAAACTTCAGTAAGAGCAGTGCTTCAGAGGGGACCTGTTTAAAATTGAGACACAGAACAAACCACTTTCCCATCATCACCCCATTTCCAGTAAATAAATCATAAAAATCTCTCCTTAGTAGATTAGTAATAGAGTCAAGAAATGAAACTATCACCACTTCCCCTAAGCTCTGATGAAAAGTGAGCAACAGTGTGGCTATGAGCACATATTTTTGTTTGAATAGATGTCTAAATGTCAGATACAGAGGGCTGTATGGGATCAGGGATCTCCAAGAACCCACACTGTGGCAAGGTGGGGCAGGAGATCCCATTCCTGCTTCAGCAGCAGCACTGGGAACAAACCCCTTCCTGCCATATTACGCTGAAGGTCTCATGCCCTTATTTTGTACCAAGCACTTCAAGTAAAGGGCATACAAGGACTTGGGACTTCCTGCTGCAGAGGGCTACGCCTATTATTTAACCTGACTTGCATCCACAAGTAGTCTCTCTGTTTGCATCACACCAGAAAGTCACCACCTTGCACTTGCTGCTGCAAGGCCTCATTGGCTTCCAGCCATGTATACAAAGGCAATCACAGTAAAGCCCAAACAACAGTCCAAAACATCCATGTTGCTTTATGGATCATTAGAACTTCAGAGATGCTCCAATGGATCGTGTCTTTGATTCTTCCAAAAAGTTATCTTAAACAACAAAGGCTAAGGCACTGTTATGGCAGGGCAGAGCAAAACCTCTGCTCTGTCTTCTCTCCCCACCTCCATGCTTGCCTTCTGGTAAAACTGATCAATGTAGCAACGTCTTACATGAGTTGTGTGTGTGTGTCTGATGTGATCAGATTATTCTCTCTTACTGCAGTATACTGAAAACTTGCCAGTTCCTGCAGCAAAAGAAGTGCTTGTTATGCAGAGGACATTTTCTCTGAAGTTACTACAGAATGTCTGCAACCTCGCCAGCTCCTTGAAATGGAGGTATCATATCTCTCAAGGTTCAAGCAGCATGTCTATCAAACTATGGGCATCTTCCAAGACCAGCACAAGTACAGAGAGACTGCAAAGGAAACAAACATGTCCCGTAACCTCATCTTGACCCATTCACCTTCTCCCCATGCATACAAAAAAGTGTGCAACAAGTGGGTAAACAGTAGACTATAAACAACCTTTTTCAGTTCTGATCACCACTGTGATTTTTCTGTCCACACAATGTTCACTGTTTTATCCAAGATGGTTCTTTAGACAATATTACTGAAGAAATATTCACTTGTTCTTTTCTTCTTCATAATGTTTTTAGTAGATTAGTATGCACAAGAGACTCAGGAGAATTATTTTTTTTATTTTAATAAAGTTATATATATATTTTCTTAAAAATTGCCTTGTAGAAGTCATCCTGCTCCTTTCACAAAGAAGCTACAAGCTGGATGAATGTTCCAATTTGGCATGGAAAACGCCCTATTTTTTTCACTGTTTTTCACCCTGTACTGTTTTCTGAAGGTCTTGTTTATTCTTTCAGTTTATTCAAGCCAATCACATTTATTATGTCTCAATAATTGAGACTCAGAAGTAGAAGTTGACAATCAAGGAAGGAGACTGAACTACAGCAAAAGTTTGCCTGCTCTAATTGGAGTTATTTGGATTTATTCCCCTCTAGCTTTAAATGGATGAATTTTCAGTTAGTCTGCGTCTACCAGAGAAGAGGAAGAAACTGTGGCAGAGAGTTTACAGCTAGTAGAAGTAATGGATTGAAAAGGATCCTTAAAAGTCACCCATAGCTTGATAATCAAATGGGAAACTATGCTTAAATTTAATTTCAGTGCTAAATCACAGGCTGAGAGCTCTCTGTTGACTAGACACAATAAGACAGTCTCCCTTTAGTAGCAGACGTGGAGCAGCTGATACACTCTAATTAGGCACATCATAGTGCACTGTTATAGAGATAAACTATGCAGTGTAAAGCTCCCATAATGATAGCTATATTTTTCTCCTCATTGTGATGGCCATGATGACAGTTCAGGGTAACAATGTCCTGCAACTCCTACCATATCAAGACTATAATTCAGACTGAGTAGACAGAAGATGACTACTCTCTGAAGGAGCAAAGTTTCTTTCCAAGATCCGCATAAAGTGTGTGTGTGGGCAAGTTCATCGGGGTAAAAACCCATTAAGTCCTCTCCAAACATTTTGTGAAAGCACCCAACTCCCAGAAACAGTATGTACTAGAAACCACCCAAATATCACTGATTTCCCAAACAGGAAAGACTTTGAAATGAAAAAAAAAAAAAAAAGAAATCTAATCTCTCATATGGTCAGACAAAGAAAACCTGTATTTTTTTCAGGGAAAAAGTAGGTTTTGTGGAGGTATTTTTTTTTTCCTTGCTCCTTAAATATGTCATTTACATGAATTGCACTCTATCCTATTCTTGTTAGGCAAAAAGCAATTTATTTAGGAAAAGAAATACCTCCTTCACTTTAAGTAAATCCTGACTGTTTAGAGACAATAAAAAGTTCCATCCCAGCAATGGTCAGCTGGAATAAAGGAAAGCTTAATGTTCATAATAGACCTCAAACCTGAACTTGAAAAGGCCACTTCGTGGGGTTATTTGTCCTCCCTTTACTTATCACAAGATTGCCCTACAAAGCACAAACCCAGCATCAGATATCAGCTAGAGTAGAGTTTTTCAAAAACATTAACATGTGGCTTGTGATAAAATAATACAGGTCTATTATTTCATCCTGCAAGAATTTCCATATTTGAGCCCCTTATGCATTAGAATGAAAACCAATAAGATTTTTTGTGTGTTGTCTCCCCTCCCCAGCCACTGCAACATCGAAATACTTGATCTGTGCTTTATGTCATGATGCTTAATGTAATTACAACTGTAGCACCTCTTTCAGCTGTTACTTTTCCTAGGCTACCTTTTTCAGTGCACATACATATGCCCCCTCCAAAGGATTCTTCCTTCCTGGAGAACGTTGTTTAAAGAACAGAGCACTGAACACACAGGTTATCACTACAGGACACACCACCCTAAAAAACTGAGTCTTGAATTAAAGTCATATGAAGCAGCTATGTTGGGTCAGATTAAGTCAAACTGATGAAAAAAGTTACTTTTTTTAATTATTATTTTGATTTGTCAGGTGGAAAACAAGTTTAGAACAATCAATTTTCCCCACTGAAACTTATGATTGTGTACAGAACCACTTATTTAACTGAAAAAAACAACCCTACCGTTTTCATAGTAAACGCTTAAGTAGCTCAATTTAACAGCTCACTTGCCATCAGCTGTTCAGGCTGGATGTGAATCTGACTTCATATTCCATCGCAAATCATTTGCACCATCCAGCCCCCTGGACCAACCTATGTTCAAGAGTATAATGAATTTTTCGGAACACATCTCTTAAGGAATGGTAGAGTGAAAGCTATGCGCTATTTCTGTCGTCGACTTGTATGGGTGATAATGAGTGAGTGAGTACCGTGCTTGAGAATTATATCTGAATTTCAATTAAAAAATCTAATTGACTAATTATTGATAATGAAGGACTTCCTCGTAGCTGTTCCTAATTTCAACTCCATTTTTCTGAAACATGCAAAGTTTTCCAGACATATGTCAATCAACTAAAAGATACTTCGTTTGGATTGTGTCTTTCCAGCTGTTCATTTGCACTAGTGGACAGGTCTTTGGGCTAGCTCATAAACATCTGGAAACTCCCAGCTGGCAATTAACTCTCAAACTATTGAACTGCAGTCTCTTGGAAACATGAGGATGTATCAAGTGGTCTCCTGGGAAACCAGGTTGTTAAAGAGAAGGGGGAAACAAAAACAAGAGCTTGAGGTGGGGAAAAAAATAACATAAAAGCTCTATTTTAATTTTACCTCCAGGGAATTCAATAATGTAAATAATAATTGGATGGAATGCAGATGGATAATGATCGCACTTACAGCAACTTTAACCCCACAGTAAAGTCTCCGGAAGATTTTGCACAAGCCTGGGCGGCAAAACAATCAGGGAACACATTCTGAGCTCAACAGAATAACTCTGGAAACCAAGAACTATTTCAGCCCACCAGTGCTCAGATCATCCTGGGACAGAGTCTTTTCACTGGACATCTCAGTGTTTATCACTTCAGTGAATCTGTTGACTCTCAGCCACTTTAAACCAAATAAGTAGTTCTGACCAGCTAAAAAGCACTGGTGACATAACTCAAGTGTAGCTATTTAAAAGTATTTATCTTAGGGCCTACCATCAATGACAAGACATTTATTTGACCTGGCATACTGGAGAGGAATTAACCTCTGGAGAGGTCTGTCTTCTACACGGGGTGTAAGAACTATGCACAGCCATCCCAGGTGCAGGCTTTTACCTTCAAAGTTGCATGTTCATAGCATCAGATTCCACCTGCCACCTCTACCCTCCCAGTTACCACAAGCATACACGTTATCTTTACCTTGAGGTCACTTCCAACCTTAATGATTCTATTCTATTCTATTCTATTCTATTCTATTCTATTCTATTCTATTCTATTCTACCTTAAATAATCCCTGTTACATATAGTGGGAGATGAAGATGATGCATACTGGAGATCTATTAGTAACTATGATTAAGGGGTTTTCTCTTTTCTTGTTTTATTCTGGCAGACTTAGTAACTTATCATCCTTTCTTTGTATTATGCTTTGGTGACATTTAATGATTTTATTAGAATTACATAACCTCACTCAAAGCATGCCTTTAGCTTTTCCATACATCTAGATCCAAAGGCATTGTTTAAGACCTAGACTCTAACCACAATCATTTCCAGGTATTTGCTGTCTGTTTGAATCAGGCATTAAAGGTCTCATCTAAATCCAATGAAAAAATACATATACACTTCAACAGGCTTTGTGGAAGGGACCCTTAATCTTTCTGGGTCTATGTCTACTCTTTGGCATTATGAGGGATAATTAAAGTTTGTTAGGTGCTTTAACACTCTCAGATGAAAGCTAAGATCTAAAGCACATTCTGAACTCAGGGGTGTAAATCCAGCCAAGGGGAGAGCTTGCATGAAACTCAGCAGTGCTATGTAATTACGCCAACATAAAATTAAGGTCCATGATTTGACCCATAGTCTGCTGCTTCTCTTGGAAGAATCCTTAGCTTAGACACTGACCTCAACTAAATTGGTAATAATCCAGAACAGTTACAATAACCTTAAGTTTTGAGAAGGTTGGATCAAGTGGACTAAGCCAGTTTTTGATTTTCAGACATTTGTGATTGTAGAGTATGCACTCAACCAGTTATCATAGCTCAGCTGGCAAGTGATAACTTCTGAAACTACAGTCCTTCTGATACTTGTTAGTGTAACTAAAATCAGAATCATTGCCCAAGAAAAGCTACCACAAGGCTGTCAGTTTTTTGCTGTTTTTATTTGAGTCAATTAGCTTCATGATTTTAGTTGCAATAATATTCACTGACTTTAAGTGAGTTCTCCTAAACTGGCCTTCCTATGTTGTTTTATGTGTAGTACATCAACTGGTGAACAAGATACCCTTCTGTTAACAGTTACACAAGAAAGAATGGAAAAATCGCTTCATAGTGTCTACTACTGTAGAACCTTTTCCCCTACCATCATTAATGTACCTAACCTCCCAGAACCCCAAGGCAGAGAAGCCAAGGGCTTTACTCCAGCAGCACACAATGGAGTTCAACAGCGCATACTGCAATTGAATGGTGCCCAGTGACAGCACAAGGGGCAACGGGCACAAACTGGAACACAGGAAGTTCCACCTGAACATGAGGAAAACCTTCTTTTTCCTGCCCAGAGAGGCTGTGGAGTCTCCTTCTCTGGAGAGATTCAAAACCCGCCTAGATGCCTACCTGTGCAGCCTGCTCTGGGTGATCCTGCTCTAGCAAGGGAGTTGGATTAGATGATCTCCAGAGGTCCCTTCCAACCCCTGCCAATCTGTGAATCTGTGACCTATCCAAGACCTTTGTGCTGTATACAGAAAATGAAGGACAGTAATAATATTGCATACCTTAGACCACATGCTAGTAGTGATCACGCTCCAACCTAAGAAATGGTAAAGTCTTGCAGAGGAGCTGCTTTGAGAGCAAAAATCTTGCATCATTAGGAAACAGAAACTCTCAACTGGTCACAGGTCTGAGCATGTCATTCACACTCTGTGCCCTGATTACCTTTAAGACATTTAGAACAAGATACACAAGTTATCTGTGGTTGACCAGAGATGTGTCCCCCATCTTCAAAGCTCTAGGTTTGAGTTTAAAAGAGCTCTTCCTCTGAAAATAAGACAGTTCCTTGCTTCAGGATTCAGGGATCTGTTACACAGAGAAAGATTGTAACACTTAAGAAAACTCTTGCCTTAAAATCAACATCTCAGATTACTTCTCCCAGCTAGGATTTCAAAGAGAAAAAGAAATCTTTTTTCGCTTTAACTATCCTCGCTCTACATGTCTGGTTTTGAAACAATTCTCATTTGCTCTGTCTACAGTGGACTGCCCAAGGTTTAATCACTTGAGGGTTTCAGAGATTGAGCTGAATTTTCTTGAGGGGGACACAATCAATAAAGACTTTTGGAACTGGAAATGTTTTATCCAATTTCTTCATCTGTTTCTCTCTCAGTGATTAACTACCTTCAGACGAAAGTTTGCTGGTAAAGAACATTCACTTGGCTAGAACTTTCTTTTTCTCCATCTCCCCTGCTGCACAACTACTGAACACTAACTGTTTAAAGAAAAAGATAGGAATAAAAATCTTCCCAGACACCAGCTTCCCTGTCAATTATATTGCAAGGCAGATTAACATCCGAAATGCCCTGCTGTGTGGAATGCTAATTTTCTTTTTCTTCTTATGTTATTTTCCATTAACTATTATAATGCTGTCATTTTAATGCTATAAATAACTTGATAGGGGTCTGTATGTAAAAGTATACATAAGGCACGCTCGTATACATCCATGAACCAATACTAAAAAACAAATTAAGAGTCCAAATCTGGAACCACAGAAGTTAACCATATCTACAGAATATTACTTAAAATGCATTGATGGTATTTCAAAATGAGACATGGATACACACAATTCAAATCAGAGTCCTTCCTCAGACTAAACAGTGCTTAATTACACTAAGCAGTGTCCAGGTAGGCACCAGAAAGACTTGAGTAATTGTTAGTGTACGTGAGCATTTCAACAAAACACAAACAATGGTTTCATCTTGACTTTTGATAACAAGTAGGTTTTTAATCAAAACACCGGTTTTAAAAACCCTATATTTTTCATAGGAAGTTTCAATGAAATATTTCACCAAGAAGTGTTTCGCAGCCCCATGATACAATTCTGATCAAATTCTACAGTCAGAGAAACTTATTCCAGGACAGCCAGTAGTCCAGACTGCAATGTGAATCAGGCAAGCAGAGTCTCAAGCCCAGGGCTTCTACACATCAGAGCAGAGTGCATTGTCACTGGCAGACCCCCGAGGGTGCATCTCTATTTCTTCTTCAGTAACTCCACAGCTACCTTGCCTCCATCCCACTGCAGAACTGGAAAGCTTTTGATCCGTCAAACTTTTTTCCTCAGGATGAGGGAACAGTCTCTGGCTTCAATTCACACAAGGATGAGTTTCTCCTGGGGTCTTGAAAGTTCCTTGCAAGTTGCTTTGAACCATCCTTTGCTGACTGGTACACTCAAGATCAGGTACAGAATGAACCATTGATTTGACATAGCATACACCAGGTCCTGTTTTCCCATAACTGCCAACATTTTAGCTTTAAATTTCATCTTGAAACTTCTGAGACATTTTTGATCATCTGAGCCCGAGTCAAGTCAAAATTCACTGCCCAAGTTTCTGCAAGTCTATCCATCCAGAACATTTTATTTCCTAGACCAGGTGTCTAATTTCCATACACACAGCAACTGCCAATGAATAGACTCCCCATTAGTGAAATAAGGACATAGATTACTGGTTAAGGTAGTTGTCTAACAGGGAGATTGCTATGTGCCTAACAGGGCCTGCAAATATTCGATGCTTGGAATTACAGTAGCAAACTTATTTTTACATAGACCAACCTCACTCTAGCTTCTAATTTGTGACCTAACAACTGTGGACTCCAAGTTGTAAGGAGAGACAAATGCCCTCAGGCCCTACCCATCAAAAAATTAGGACATACTTTTGATTTTAAAGTATAAAAAGTCTGACTTAAAAGTGAAGCACTTGATCAAGTGGTTTTCTGGACCAAGCAACAGTATTTCCAATATTTCAGAACTCAATCACTGATGAGAAAGTAATGGCCAAACTCTAGGGATCACTCAAGTGAAGATGACAATAAGTAGGTTCCAGCTTCTACTCAGTAAAGAAACATCAAGTTCAAGTTAAAATCCTGATCACCTCTCAGTTTGGCTCACTTCATCCTACTCACTATTTCTAAGAAAAGTCCAACATATTTGTGTTATCTATTTTACATTGCATAATCATCGTTATCATCATAATCATGGTGAATGGAGTTGGCAAGCCAGTCACATGTGGTGTTCCCGAGGGCTCAGTCTCGGGGTTGGTCTTGTTAGATAACTTTATCAATGGTCTGGATGAGGGAATCGAGTGAATTCTCAGTAAGTTTGCAGGTGACACCAAGTTGGGCAGGAGTCTTGATCTGCTCCAGGGTAGGAAGGCACTGCAGAGGGATCTGGACAGTATGGATTGATGGGCCAAGACCAACTGTATGAGGTTCAACAAGGTCAAGTGCTGGGTTCTGCACTTGGGTCACAACAACCCCAGGCAGTACTATAGGTTTGGGGTAGGGTGCCTGGAAAGCTGCCTGGAGGAAAAGCACCTGGGGGTGCTGGTCGACAGCTGACCGAACATGAGCCAGCAGTGTGCCCAGGTGGCAAAGAAGGCCAACAGCATCATGTCTGGTATCAGGAATAGTGTGGCCAGCAGGAATAGGGCAGTGATCGTCCCCTTGTACTCAGCTCTGGTGAGGCCGCACCTTGAGTTCTGTGTCCACTTTTGGACCCCTCACTACAGGAAGGACATTGAGCTGCTGGAGCATGTCCAGAGAAGAGCAATGAAGCTGGTGAAGGATCTGGAGCACCAGTCTGATGAGGAGCAGATGAGGGAACTGGGGTTTAGCCTGGAGAGAAGGAATCTGAAGGGAGACCTGACTGCTCTCCACAACTACCTGAAAGAAGGTTGTAGTTAGATGGGTGTTGGTCTCTTCTTCCAAGTAACAAGTGATAGGACAAGAGGAAAGGGCCTCCGATTGCTCCAGGGGAGGTTTAGGTTGGATATTAGGAAAAATTTCTTCAGCAGAAGAGTGGCCAGGCATTGGAACAGGCTGCCCAGAGGGGTGGTGGAGTCACCATCCCTGGAAGTGTTCAAAAAGCGTGTAGCCATGGCACTGCGGGACATGGTTTAGGAGAGATGGAGGTGTTGGGTTGATGGTTGGACTCTATGATCTTAAGAGGTCTTTTCCAATCTTAAAGATTCTGTGATTCTATGATAACCATGATGAAATCTTCAATATTTCTTCTTTCCAGTGTGGTGATAACTAAGGGAAATACAGAAGGTGGTTTTCTTGCCTTGTGATTCACTTGTGAAAGTCAGCAACACAACTAGAAACAATCCTGCTGTTGAAACTGTACCACTTGCACTCAGACAGTTATGGGTTAAACCTCCTTAGAGTATGTGCATTAATTAGACTCTGTACCTGCTGTTCTGGGTCCTGCCTTTGGAGTTCTTTCTATTGTTAGCAGCATATGAATAACTCAGTGGATTCTCTAAAATACTTAGTTGTTTCAGAAAATTTTCTTCCTCTTCTTCATTTTATTTTGGATTTTGCATCCACTTCTTTTGGGGAGACTTCTTCAAGAATTCTCGATTAGTCTTCAGAG
This sequence comes from Psophia crepitans, assembly GCA_013399095.1. Taxonomy (NCBI): domain Eukaryota; kingdom Metazoa; phylum Chordata; class Aves; order Gruiformes; family Psophiidae; genus Psophia; species Psophia crepitans. The sequence goes on along the minus strand of VWZZ01001792.1, from coordinate 259,256 downwards.
GTTGTGCTACTGTTAAATATCATTCACTTTGAATGCCTTGAATCTTATAAAAATAAACCTAAAGCAAAACCATCTCTAAACAAATTAGACTGTTCTGCCACGTACAACTTTTTTCCAAACCTTGCCTTTCTGCATCCACATAGAGTTGTTTTGGGTGCTTTTTACTGCTCATTATCTTTCACCAGGGTGAGGAACAGACATTTCCTGGAAAAATAACATCAACTCTGTGTGCAGAAAATGTGTTTGTACTTTAAAACATAAGAAAAGTCATTGTTTTCACTGTTAAAAAAATGCCAGGGTCATGCAGTGAACATCTTGTTGATAGCACCATCAAATGATTAGTTATTTCTGCTTTGTCTCAGGAACATACAAACAGCTTGTTCTAAAAGCAAACTTGTATGCACTCATACAGCCTCATATTCTTTCTTCTCTGAGACAGGGCACATGTGTCGATAGAGACTTCTGACTTTTCCAGCTCAAGGTTGAAAGCAAAAGGCATTCAAACAACTGTAGGAAAGAGCTATTATTAGACAACTTCTAATCCATTCAGAAGCAGACTATTGTAATTATCTCTCTATAGTTATTGTTCTTACCAAGTTTGCCAGCCCACATTTTTCCAGTTCAAGGAGTTCAGAGTGGAACTTTTAAGACACCTCTCAAAATTAACCTCAATACCTTTCTGCTACTTATGATCAAGTTTTTCTCCTCACTTCTTATGCAAGAATTGTAAATGAGACAACATTAGATTCTTTTTGTTAAGTTCCTTGGATTTTGTTAAGTTTAAATTCAGGTAAGTATATCTGAAGCCACCTTAGGACTTTTGTATTACAAATCAAATCCAAACCCACACAGAATGTATTTTCTGATTCCAACTGATATAGAAATGAAAATCTTTAAGCAGCAGCTGCTCCTGCAAGATGATCATCCTGAGACTGGAAGTCTCCAGAAACTTGTAAGAGTCACAATATGAGCCAGAGAAAACTCTACAATACCAGCTGGCTTCATGAGATTTCTGGAGACAAATCTCAGCTGTCAGAACAATTAACATCCAGGCTCCCATAACCAGATGCTGTTTTCCATATGTTTTGACTTTGAATAGTTTCTTCTATCCTCTAAGTGATGTTAGGAGCAAAAAAGTATTGTCTCTTATCTCCTATTTCTTTCTCCTTACCCTTCTTTCTCAGTTTGACTTGTTCATTAACTACAGGCAGTGGAATAGGATGAAGTAGGATCAAGTTCGTCTTAGAAGCAGTAACCAGAGATGAAGTAATCTTCTTAATTAACAGAAGTCTATCTACTTAGGGTTGAGAACCACAAGGCACATACTCTGTGTGCATGAACAGAACGCAAGGTGAAATGAGGTACTCTGGGAATATGGGAGGAGAGAGATGGCAAAGGCTTCTCAAAGGTCCTATTTGTTATAGCACAAAGGAAGAGAGGTAAGTGCCTAGAACAAGAGCCTGCACTGCTTCTCTGGCAAAAAGCTCTAAGTTGAGCCATTGTTGCATTGTACAAGCTTGCTTTAAGAGCCTGGCTCGAGTATAAATTATTTAGGAACAAGGAAAGGCATGCAAAGGCTGGAAGAAGATTTAACTGCCTATCCAAAGCCACGCAAAGAGTTTGTAGCAAAGGTCAGCCTTGAACCAAAACCTTCCAAGACTCTACCCAGAGCTATGAACACTTATCAGTCTGCTTTTCTCAAATATGGACAAATTCCTGGATAGACTCACGAATACATTATGTCCCAAGTAGATTCTCTCAGACAAGTAAACCAGAAACACTAGTCACTTGCACACAGGTGCACTTTCCCATCCACTACTGTGGGACTGATTTCCTGGGCAAGAAGCTAAAGAAACACAACATGTGAATCTAAGTCTAAAATTTCCAATTTTTACAAAAGGTGTAAGGATGGAATTTTTGAAGTGAAAAAGAAACAGTGAAATTAATTACAAGAAGATCCGTTTAATTTAAAAAGCTTCAGTGCACTGGGTTTAAAAAGGCTCTTGTCAGTGTGAAGTGAAGGAAGTACAATTTCTTGATGAACAGAGAACACAAGGTAAAGTGTGTAGTAATCACTACCGGAGAGATTTTTTTGATCACTTTTTTTTTTTTAATCAACTTAAAAACTAGTGAACAATGACTATATAGTAGATTTTTTCAGTTAAACATTTGATACAGCTCCTAGCAGAAATTTTTTGCTTTGAGAGTTGAATTTGTATTTGATCAGATGCACAGTGTATCTCCCAAAGCACTGAGGTCTTGCAGGAGGAATGTGCATGATAAATGTCAGTTGCATCAAGATGGAAGAGCTATCTAGCAAAGATCTGATCTTAAACAACACAGCAATGAAGATTTCACACATGAAGAGGAAATGAGAATAAATCACAACAGATCCTAGGGCATGCTGAGACCCTTAATAATTTCCCCAGTCACCTGAATGCCTGCTTGCAAGGACTAGCCATACCTACCACCTCACATGATTCAGCTCTTAAAATACAGGTAGAGAATAACCACAGAGGCAAATGTCTGAATGTTCAACAGGACATATGAAGCTGAAAGGCGGTAATGTCAAAAGACACTTTCAAATGATAGTGGACAATATCACATAGACTAGTGTGTATGCTACTTCCAGATCAAAGACTCTTCCTTCCTTTGGTGTCACCAGAAAATCCACATCTAAAACAATCCTCTCAGCTATGATCACCTGGAAGTGTTCAGAAACACACGGAAGGAAAAAAAGGAACAGAAAAGATGGAAATCAGAGGTAAGTAATAGGAATTCTTAATGGGTTTGGAGGACTGACTTACGAGAGAAGATTAAGAGAACTAAATATGTGTAACGGGTAAATGATGACTCAGGGGGACAGATGATAACCAGCTACAAGCTTGAAGGTGTAAATACAAAGTATGGAGAAAGGTTGTTCAGGGTGATACCAGGAATAACAACACAAAATTCAATAACAGAACATTTAGACTGAGCATCAGGAATGCTTCCTAACTGTTGGGAACATTAGTGTTTGCTCCCCCCACATAGCCTCTGAGGTGGCTTTTGCATCTAGCTGATTTGATAGTCAAGAATATATTTAATTGCATTTTTATTTACATTCACATGTGCAATCGTAGTGCGTGACCGCATAACTGAAGGTTTTCCAGAGCCCACAAGCTCAGGGACAGTAGTGGAATAACCCCTTAAAAATGTTTGAGGGGTGTCTATATGTTGGAGGCAGGGGCATAGGAAAGGCAGGGAGGGAAAAGGCAGAAAGAAGAATTAAATCAACATGGGAGATGCCTCAGCACAAACTTTATCTCGGCAATTTTCCAACATCTTTCATGTCACTGTTCTCTGGGACAGTTCTGTAAGCTCTTTGTCTCCATGGTCCACTGTTAGGCATGAGGAGAGAGAAATGCAACCTTAGAACAGAATCATTACCACAAATTCTGAAGTGATTTAGGACAACTGCAAGTTATAAGATGGAACTTTATGAGCCTACGGAAAGTAAAAAATTACTAACTGTCTCTTCCAGCCATTAGAGCAAATCAGTCCTTCATGGAAATTTTATTACTCAGGTCACTTGAAATGATAAACAAAAGTTAATATTGATCCAAAGACCAATACATTCAGAGGGACTCCATTTCCACCCTTCTCCCAGTTTTTAACTTTTACCATTCTATCCAACAGTGTAACACGTTGCCTAACCCAAGAGAAAGCCCACTCTTTCAAGAAACCAGTTTCAATAAGGTTTCTTGGGTGGTCGGGCATTGGAACAGGTTGCCCAGGGAGGTGGTGGAGTAACCGTCCCTGCGGGTGTTTAAGGAAAGGTTGGATGTGGTACTGCAGGACATGGTTTAGTGGTTAATAGGTGGTGGTGGGGGGTCGGTTGGACTAGATGATCTTTAAGGTCTCTTCCAACCTTAATTATTCTATTCTATTCTATTCTTGGTGAAAACAAATCAGAATGTCAGCTGACTGGGATGGAAACTTGTATTAAAATGCAATCCATCCATGGTGAGCTGGGCAATCACAGGCAGTTTTAAAACAGTTGGAAAGAGCTGAGCAGCCAGCCACCCACCAAGACTTTCTGAGTGGTGTGTTTTTTTTATGTTATGAGGATCAATTTCAGGGAAAAAATTGAGAGTCAATTATAAAAAAGCAATTATATTTCTACTAGGGCTTTTTTTTTTTAAAGGTTTAATATGACATCTTGCTTGATATTTATTTCTTCAGTGATTTAATATAGACGAGAGAAGCTCTAAACCAATAAAGAACACAATGTCTGTACCAACACAGTACCTGAAAACAGTTCCCACTGGGAAAGTATTCAGACTGCAGAGTAGTCTCCTCAAAAGAGACTAGTGGAAGCCATTTTGCCCAAGATATTAAAAGATGGATGAAAGAAACTTTCTAGGATCTCTCCTAAATACAGTGGCCTACCAAAACTTCGCTGTTACCAGTCTATGAATCACTGGCTAGTGGATGCCTGGAAACACACATTAATGATCTGGTTCCACTTTATTATTTTTTCCATCAGGAAAGCTAAAAATAGTGAGCCAGCTGCTGAGCATCTCTGGGAGGCTGAAACTCACTAGAGAATCCCTGCTGATGTCAGAAAGTAGGAGAGTAGAGTTTAATGAGTTTAAAAAAAACCCAAACAACAAATAGTGTTGTCTTCAAAAGGAGTGGCTTAAACCATTATATAAGGATGATGGTACTAGGTCAGACAAAGTCCATCTCATACAATATCCTGTCTCCAGTGGTGGCCAGAAGCAGATGCCCTGAGAAAAGTATGAGAGGATGTGCATAATGCCTCCTTTGGGTATTCCTCTCAGTCACCAGCGTTGTGGCCTGAGGACTTCAGGGCCAGATACGATCTCTGTATACAGTAATCACTTGCTGAAACTGAATCTCCCATTTTTCACAGCCATTTATTACATTTTAATGTTTCAGTTGTTTTTCATATAAACAGATTTAAGGGGGTTCGTTTGTTTGTTTTATCGGTGGTTTGTTTTTTTTGGTTTTTTTTTTTTTTTATGATTTACAATGAATAAGTTTTCCAGGAAAGATAGTAAACCCCTGCCTAGCAAGCTGCAGTCTTAAAAACATGCACCATAAGAGACTGCTTCCAGGACCACATATAATCTGACCTCATGAGCAGTCCAAAAGATGAATTAAGAGGTTACAGCTTTAGAGGTGTGACCCACAGAGCTCCCAGCATTTTACCAATTCATTTACAGACAGCCAGGGAACCTTTCAAGACCCAAGCAGATCAGCTGGCAGAAGCTTTGAGTTGAAGCATTTGTTAAATATTTTGGTTCCAGTAAATCAACATTGCTCAATATGGAACTAATTTATCACAGGATTTCTTCTCTAGTTCTACCTCTGCTGATAAACCAAATTTCTCATGATGATACCTTATGCATGATAATAAGAAAATACCCACAGGAATACTAAATAATATTCTGCCAACTCCAAGAAAAAAAAAATTGTATATATCTGCCCTTAAAGGCTATAAAATCTCTGCATGGTCCTTACATTTTTAAGAGTAAAAATACAAGATTGTCTGAGGTTTGGGTTTGGGGTTTTTTTGTTGTTTTGGTTTGGTTTTCTGTTATTGCTCTTTTGAGGGGATTTTTTTGCTTGGTTGGTTGGTTTTTTGTTTGGTTTGGTTTTGGTTTTGGTTTTTTTTTTTTTTTTTTGTGTTACATGCAAATCAGAAATCAGGAAACTTGTTCAGTATAACTGAAGTAATTCACCACATGAATTGAAATATGTGATATGATCATTATATGATTTCATTGCAACAAATTAGGTTTATCAGTGTATGTAGAATCATAGAATCATTTAGGCTGGAAAAGGTCATCAAGCCCAACCATTAACCCAGCACTGCCAAACCCACCATTAAACCATGTCCACAAGCAGCACATCTACATGTCTTTTAAATATCTCCAGGGACAGTGACTCCACCACTTCCCTGGGCAGCCTGTTCCAGTGACTGACAACCCTTTTGGTGAAGAAATTTTTCCTAATATACAATCTAAACCTCCCCTGGCACTACCTGAGGCCCTTTTCCCTTGTCCTATTACTTGCTGCTTGGGAGAAGAGACAAATACTCATCTTGCCAATGTTATGCTATAGCTAAGCAGGCAGGATTCCTTACCTTGGGAAGGGGCAAAAGAGTGAAAAGCAGAAATTTCTTGCCCCAACTGTCCCTAAACAACCCCAGTACTGGATGTCTCCAAAAGATCTCTCTCTTCCTCCTGGCCTCTGACACTGGGGCTTCACATCTTCACATCACTTGGACTCCACTCATGCAGTACTTCCCCAACTCCCGCCCCCTCCTCCAGAAGCGATTTAAGAGATGCGTTACCAAGGATGCATCCTGTAGAATTCCATACCCAAAGATGACAAGGACATGTTTTGCAGATGCTTGCTTCAGTTTTAAGCGTCTTACCAAATTTAACAACTAAATGGATAAAATTTAGTATCTATAGCTCGTGCAATATTAATATATTGCTTTGATATCCTTACATTATGATGTAACATGGCAGTGTGATAACATGACATTTGAAGATTCATGTTCAGGTCTGTCCAACTGAAAAGCACTCTTCAGTGACAACCCACTGATGCACTGGACTGGAGGCTGATCTTTGTAGATAATGACTGTGTTATTCTACCTCTTGTCTTTGCTCTCCACGGAATACAGCCAAGTATCCACAAAGTCTCTCATCTGCTCTGTATTACCATGTCTAAGACTTTCACAGTTCTTGAGTGAATGCCCTGCAGCCATACCACCACCCCTTTGGCTACAGTGCCCACAGAACTCATGAAACTCGGTGTCCGCAGAACTCCACTTGTAAAGGCTTTACTTTCAGCTCACATGCCACACCAGGAAGGACTACATGCCATGTCTTTCCCCTCACACATGGTTTTGCACAGTTACTTTGTGAATGAGAGGGTAAGTAGGAGCAATTTGCAGCTACTCTTTCATCTCTTTTTGGTCAGCATTCAAGATCCGTGTAGGTCTTTGCAAGGTCAGAGGCTGCCTGGAAAAGTACCAAGTCAGTGGTCATCCAGGAAGCATTACATGACATGACGTTGAAATGCACATGCAGGGGTGTCACTATTCTAAACCGGGCATTTAAGATCTTGTAACATTTCTCTCTTCAAGTGCAAAAAAGAAAGGACAGTGTCTTCATCTCAGTGTGTTGCTCTAATGCTGCATACCACAGTCAAAACAAAGCCCATGGCAAGAGGAACATTCAAGATGAGGCCGTAACAAGGCTGTTGTGAGGCCGTGGCATGAACAGGGGGTACCATTCCCCACATCTGTGTTCCAAGAGGTGGAATACAAAATCTCAGGAGAGAGAGATATTACCAAGTTTTTGCTTTATGCAAGAAATAAGAGCTTGCTCTATCTGTCTTGCAAAGTGGAAGAAACTCAGCACAGATAGCATTGCTAGCTACATCCTCACAGTAAGTATCAAGGAGAAAAGAAGCAGCATTTAAAATAAAGGACAATGTTGCACAAGGACAAATAAGTGTAAATTGACCATGAATAAATTTGATTTGGGAATTAGAAAAAGGCTTCTAACCATCAGAGGAGCGATGCTCTGGAACTGCTTTCCAACAAGGATAGTGAGAGCAAACAACCTAATTAGTTTAAAGATGAGGCTCAATAAACTTATGAAAGGGATTATGAGATATACTTGTCTGCAAGAGTAGGGAACGGATCCTGATGATCCAGGATTTCCCCCAGTCCTGTGTTCCAGGCCGCTTCCTGTCAACTTAAACAACTCGGCTGCAGTGGAGTGGTTTGCCAGGCATCACAGAGACAAACCTGTTCTAAAAGAAGGCTGGCTTCCGTTCTCCAAAAAGCATAGGTTTCAACTTATATTGAAAGGGAACATTTCCTACTAGGCTGAAAAAGAAAGGAAAAAGGAGGGGTGCGTGTGGAAAGCCCCTTGAAAGTTTTATAGAAGGTGCGAAATGAGAAACTTAGAAATTTGAAATTGAAATTAAGGTGGGGGAAGAACGGAAAGTATTTCTATTTGAAACTTGGGCAAAGTGCTCCATTATTTTGAGAAAATAATTGTATAAGCAGAAATCCATTTTGATATTTAATAAAAATCAGTCCATATACTCGTAATTTTTGTAGCAAGAGATAGGATATCTAGATAAGCATATTAGTCAGGCAAAACATATTTTCTGTTCAACTCTACAAATTGAGAGCAGCACTCTTGGCTGCATAGCAGTAGTAGGTGAGTAACAGAACTGTCAATTCACACCAATTACTATGAAATGGAGCTTGAGAGGTCAGCTCATCCAACCAGCTACCAGAAAGCATGGCATATGTAAACCATTTAACATTTTTTGTCTGATCCATTTCTAGAGACCTTCAGAAATAAATAATAATAAAAACTCCTATATTTTGGAATCATAATGCAATACATATTGCCTCAGTCTGAGTCCTACTGAGCATTAAGGTGGCAGGTGAAGGAGATTTAGAATATAACTGTTTCTCCTTTTTCAATAAAAAACCTTATGCTGTATTTCTGCAGAGTTAAATCTGTCCCAGGATTACCCCAACAGTAGTCTTGATATTAGCCATTATTTTTTCCTTAAGATAACGGATAAAGTTCCCAGGAAAGATCAGTCTTGATATGCAAAGCAGTCTCACACTGCAAGGGAAATTATTTTCTGATAAGAATATAGAGCAAGTACCTCTGGACTCTTGAGAGATCCTAAGGGTGTCTTATATTCACCAAACAATTCACAAGGGGGTTTTGCCTGACCACTCCAACGCTTAAATGTTTCCTGAATTAGATCACTGCAATCGTGGCTATTAAAGCTATAGGGACAAGCCTCCCCATTTCTATCATTACCAGAAGGAAACCAGGCTGCACAGACACAGTCCAGGTTGTCAGTTCTCATCTCAGCCTTCACATAACATCACGTAACATAGCTGTCCTCCATACAGAACTGCAATATCTGATGAGTACAGCGTATTAAACTTCCTAAACCATAGGGTTTTCCAGCCATATTGCAAGAGTCTTTTGCAATTTTGATTCTTCTTCTGAACCAGTGCTACAAAAAAAAAAAAAGGGAGAAATTCCTATACCTATTTCACAGGTCTTGAAAGAACATCTTAAAAAAGCAGAAAAACTCTGACTACCTTTCCTGTACTCTATGCATATAGAGTACTTAGTAGGTCAGGGCTGTTTATCCTAGATACCAAGTTAAAACCAGTATTTTGCCTCTTTCAGCTTTTCCCAACTTGTCCATAGCGTATTTTACCTTCTCTCAACTTAGTCCATAAAGAGATTTGGGATCCTTTCTGGAATGGAAGATGTTCTACAGCTACAAGCTGTTATAGCAACCAGCCTGCCTACTGCTCTCCTGGGCACCTGCATTATGCAGAGCTTGGTGTTCTCACTCTTCGCTTCAGGATTTGGTGCGACACTTCTGAAACACTGCAGACTAGAGATAGGATATTTAAGAGATAAAAGTGCTTAAGAGTAGCTTCAAAAACTTAACTTTTCCAAAGTTGTTTGAGACAAAAAGAAATACAGATGTGTTGGAGAGAAGCACAGACAGTAGGAAGGTTGTAAGGTAACCAGATGATCTAGTGGCAGACTTTAGTATCTTCCCACCTTGTCTCCCCTGTTTGGTATTATAAATTAAGAAAGAATAATGGGTTCCTCTGTAAAACCTGTCCTCCAGCTCACTTTCAGGATGCATGACCAGCCCTCAATCAGAGGATGAACCAGGTCTTTCCAATTTTGTCCTGTGGAACAGGGCTGATCCTTCCCAATACCTAAATGGCTCTTGAACATTTAAACCCTTTCATGAAGGGCAAATAGAATAGAATAGAATAGAATCATTAAGGTTGGAAGTGACCTCAAGGATCATCCAGTCCAACTATCCCCCCACCACCTATTACCCACTAAACCACGTCCCTAAGTACAACATCCAACCTTTCCTTAAACACCCTCAGGGATGGTGACTCCACCACCTCCCTGGGCAACCCGTTCCAATGCCCGACCACCCTTTCCGAGAAGAAATTTCTCCTCATCTCCAACCTGAACCTCCCCTGGCGCAACTTGCAGCCGTTTCCCCTTGTCCTGTCACTAGTTATCTGCGAGAAGAGGCCGACCCCCAGCTCGCCACAACTTCCTTTCAGGTAGTTGCAGAGGGCAATAAGGTCTGCCCTGAGCCTCCTCTTCTCCAGACTAAACAAGCCCAGTTCCTTCAGCCACTCCTCATCAGACCTGTGCTCCAGCCCCTTCACCAGTTTCATTGCCCTTCTCTGGACACGCTCCAGCTGCTTCCTTCACTCTCACTGCAATGTCAAAGTCTCTTCCTAGTTCCCTCTTACTTCTGCCACACAATACTCCTGAGATTTACTTTAAAGACGAGCCTGTTCTGGAATAACACACACATCCTGTTCTTGCAGAACAGAATAACATATACTCTTAAGCACATTCACAATGATGCTTAAATGTATGTGTGATGGCTTATCATTTTGTATCTTTAAGAGATGAACAATGAATGTCAGAATCTTCTTTACATTCTCTTAACTCACTTAGGAATCACTTTCTCAAATCACTCTGGAAACTTCATCCAATGTTTTATTCCTTTACTTATGCCCTTTTAAAAGCTGCCAAGTTGCATCTTTAAAGCTTGGGCTTTATTCCACCAATTTTGTTATCACAAGCCATTTGTGACTCAATTCCCTTAGACATGCAAGGGTCAAAGAAGGTCATTTGGGAATGGGAAAAGATCAGGAAGAAGGTGCAAGGCCAAAACAGTGACATTATTCCTGAAAGAAAAGTCCCAACCTTGAAGTTTATAAGGAATTTTGTTTTGAATCAGAAGACAGATGAATTGTTTTTTGTCCAAGGCAGAGGGACCAAACAACATTAAACAAAGCTTTATTTTAGTGTGAATTGTTTTTCTGTCTATGTCAGTAACCTACTGCTGCATCTGTAAGCCCACAATAATTCCCATTTTCATCTCTGAAATCTCAGTGTTTAGAGCAGCTGAAAGACTGTTCCAAGAAAGCTCTCGCAAAGGAATAAGTGGAGTCCAACTCATTCCCAATCTTATGATTTTATGCCAATTACATGAAACATCAAGCAAAGCCTTCCAAAATACTTAAGTCATTGCACAGTGGCATTCTATGTAGTTCAATACTCTTTCTGTGAAAGGATTTGATGCACCTAAAATTAGGCATTTTAGACTTAAGTCCCACTGAAATCAGTGATGATGCAAGGATCCCCTGTCACTGAAACTATGGTTTTGCCTTTATGATGTCTGGGTCAGCAAGACTAGATGGCTGGTTGCTTCCCTGCCCACTCTCTACCCTACCATGTTCCTGCTTGGAGCTTTGACTCCTGATGTCCACAGACAGAGATTTGCTTTAAGACAGGTTGCTTACAGATCCCATCTGCTTTGCAGCAGCAGATGTCAGGCTCTTTCAGGAAGGATTTGGCAGCATCTTCTCCATTGTTTGGTGTTGATCAACCAGCATGGCTGCAGGAAGCATTAAGTAACAGAAAGAGACAGGCCAGACGCAGCAGACTGGTCCCCTCCATGACACAGGTAAATACGCGCTTTGAGCACAAAACCTTTATTCCCTCTCTTTTCCCTCTGTCCCTTAGATCAAGCACACCATGGGCTTGCATATGCCTGGTATTGACGGCCAGCAGGTTGGGACTTGAGTGCAGGCTTAGATCCAGCTTCCTTACACAGTACAGAGGTACCCTGAGGCACTTGAGGAAAAGCTACAGTAAGATAAATCCTCTTGCTTCCAGCACAGAATATAGACAAAGTGACAGCAGATCTGGATGGGGAGCAGCTGGCCTTGTTACAAAGTGTGGGGAGTGAGAACAAAACTAGGCTCTGGGCCTGCCTAAAGTTTGGCTCTACTCCTCTATGGCTTTATTCCTGCTGCAGCTACAAATGTGTGAGTCTACAATTTAGTAATAATACACTTCTTGACTGACCTTTCCTGGCAAGTTAATGACAGGAGAGAGTAATAAGGACATGCTTTTTAATCTAACGTCAGTCAATAATAGTATACAACTAATAGACTTAGACATCATACATTCAATAATTGTTTTTACTTAAAGCCCTTACAGTTTGCCCACTGAGACACAGCATGTCAGCAGCAGTCGCTGCCTATTGATAGGCACTGGCAAGACATTTATTCATACCTTTCTGGCTAGTTTACCTTCTCCCGGAGCATCCATCACACGAGTATCTAAGCACTGAGATATACATTCATTTATATACACACACATTTTGGCTCAGCTGCCACAGAAGCTGGGATCATTATACGTTGCTCAATAGAAAGCTAGCTCCCCTACAAGCACACCGATTTATTTCACTTCATTGAAAGAGGAGCTTATTTATACTTTCTAACACCTAGAAATCCCAACCAGAATCAGTATTTTCTTCATGTTAAGAGGAGTATGGATACCTGGGACCACATTCAGATAGGCTGAACACTAAGCTTTTTCCTATATCTATGTGTGTCTCAAATGCCTTTCAGAGAATGAAATTAAATACTGGAGAGAGAGAGAGACAGTGAATAAGAAGTCCTTGGGACTCCAGAAGGATTGATTCAACCAAGATATCATCTCAGACCATGGCCAAAGAGTTAAGGGATCCCTGCACCAGCTCCTGTAACGCTATGAGAGAAACAGGATGCCTCACCCAAAGTCACCCATCAGTGAACAGCATCCGAATTTTGTGTCACCTAGCACTGATACACAGCACCCCTCAGCTACTATTTCCACTCAAGCGTCAATCATTTTGGAGAAGAAAGAACAGATTACCACGGGTTCAGTTAGAACAGACATATTTAGAATGACAACAATTAGCTTGCTTTCTTTTTTTTTTTTTCTTCGTATGGGCATTATTATTATTATTCGTTCTGGTAGGGGGCAGGAAAGGCACATTAATAGTTAGTTATTTAGATAGTAGCTGCCCCAGGGTTAAATTGCTAAAAACACCCTTCTTGCTTGTTATCCTTATTTTGTTGGGAGGATTAGGTTCATCTCATTTTACATGGGAAAGATGAATGACCCGGTTCACTGGCAAGGTCTAAATTGCAGCCCTTTGCATGCTGGAGTCTTCCACCACTTACTCTTGTCACAAACAGCACCCTGCAATCCATTTAGTTTCATTTACAGCAGATTAATTTCTCTCTGACCTTTGGCTCTGCTGTCAAACAGGCCTGAGACAGACAAGAGCTTAGGAACAGCTAGTGCATTTGATGATGTCAATCACTGGACTTCAGGGATATTCTTAACTTCTCACATGCCAGAACACTACAAAAGAAACCTGTCTCCTTCTGCTTCTGTATGGCATTGTCCACACCACCTGTGTTGTTGCTAAGCAAGCCCTACATAGCCCCCACATCGGCCCACAAATGAAGATGGAAGGCAAATATTTTGCTTACTTTAAACTTATTTTCAAATCTTACTCCACTCCTCCTCTGACAATTAGATTTATTTTCTTTAGGTTAAGTTTTAAAGGAAAATTCCTTAACATAAGGGTCATACTGCTCAAATTGCTACTCCAGCAATTTTATTGCCTTGTTGTTGTTTGCATACCATTACCCAGTGGGCCTTGCAGCATCATTACTTTGCTTTCAAGACTCCATCTCTAAGAAAAAGAGCAAGCTATAGTCATTCTGCATAAGGAAAAGAACAACTAAATTGAACTACCACCTGTCTTATCCTCCAATAGAAGTCTCTCTTCCATTCACCTCCATCAGGAGTATATTCAACTGAATGTCCACTGACAACTGAGATTTTGCCCAGAAGAGAGGGAAGACAATTTTCTTTCTGGGCACAGGGGTTGTCTGTGGTTAGAAGCTAGGAACTACTTTTGCCCGTCTTCCCTCCAAAAAGAGAAGAAACTATTCACAGTCTACTGATTGTTGGACTTCCTCAGGACAGAAAACAAGGCTGAAAGGAAGGGAACGCAGTTAAATTACAAGGCCTGGTTGGGCTGATCTGCAATACTTTGCTCCCAGCTCAGCAGTGCTCAAGAGCGTGATGGGAGTTGGACTCCTCGCTATTTCCAGGGCACCACCTGGCAGAACCACAGGACTTCTCATGTCACCTTGCCTCAGTGCCAGTCTCTTCCTCCAGCACTACATAAGTCCTTAGGCTTCCTTTCTCTCCTCCATGAATTTTTCATGGGGACTTCAAGGTTTACTGCAGCAAGTTAGACATTTCCATTAAAGAGAACACACTGAGTGGAATCAGAAGCATCTTTTAAGTCTCTGTTCAGGAAGTCCTTCTGCAGAGTTGGCAATCGCTTGTGGAAAATTATTTTCCAGAGCACATCCAGACCCTCTTCCTGTAGCCATATGCTAAAAAATCACGCTTCATAGTCTGAAAGGCCCAAAATGATTTGAAGGTCTGTCATTTTTCCTTTCTCACAACTGTAAAAATTCTTAAAATAAGTTTCCCATTACCAAAAGAACTTAAAGTTTTCAAAAACAAGCAATAAAGGGAAATTTGCAGAACTGAGTCATTTCTGCCAGCATGTTTCTTAAAAGTAATGATCTCCCTCCTCCAGCAGATCCATTTCCTCTTCCAGGGGGAAAAAAAAGTGTATTCATGTAGATAATTCTCACCTTCATTTTTAACTGTTGCTTGTTACACTTGGGACTAAACAAAACATGCAGCAACAAGAGCAGTTTCTGCCACTAATCTATGACAGTAAGCACTCACACATCTCTTTACAGCTTGAGCAACGTCTCTGATCAGTCTTTCCTTGTCTCTTCCATTTACACAGCTACTTCAGAATGGATTTTATTTAGTAGCTAGTACAATGGGCCTGCTGATTTCAGATGGTGCATTAGTAAATCTAGTGATAAGTTAAAACATTAAAACAATCCAAACACAAAAGCACTCTTTCTCAAATACTTCACTGTATTTTGTTGTATTCAGTACACCTGATTGCACTGGGTTTCGAGAAGCTTTCATTGGAGATTATTTCTTTAATTTAAAGGAAACTTTGCCAGAGATGGAATCCAGTTATTTCAAACTCTGCCAACATTTTTCTGACTTTCTATGTCAGTTTCTATGTGTGTGAGAGAAGCTTTAAGTATTTTGATCTCCTTCGACAAAGATCCTGCATGAATCTGCATGATTATTATTATCAGTACTGTGTAATTTTGTATACCTGTGAACTTATATGCATGACACTCCAGGCACATGAATGTGTGCAGAAACACAGATATGCAACTTTGTGCAAAACCACTAATGCTTAGCACTTACGCAGTGTCTTGTGCTAAAAAAATTTGAAAAAACTCTCAAAAGTTAAGGGAAGCATCTACACATAAGTATCTGAGGTAGAAAGAGGAACCAAAAATCCCATGCACTGTGCTAACTGCTAGGTTATACTCAACCATCTGATGAGTACGGTTGTGTCTTCGTCTCTAACCAGGAGTTCTTGTTTCTCAGGTACATGTGTGAGGATGAGAACCGATAAGGCTGAATGCTTAAAGAGTTCACCCAACACCTAAAGATGTCATGCTCTTCTGACCAATATTAATATCTTCTTCCTCCTTCCCTCCCTTTATTATGACATCCCCAACCTGCTCAATTAGCTCAGAACAGGTTAGAATCATAGAATCATAGAATCATAGAATCATAGAATCATAGAATCATAGAATCATAGAATCATAGAATGGCTTGGGTTGGAAGGGACCTTAAAAGATAACCTGGTTCCAACCCTCCTGCCATGGACAGGGATGGAACCCACAGATCCGATTGTATAAAACCAATTTAAAAACTGAAGCATGCGTTTATGTATTGCTCCTTTTCCAAGGCCATGAAGAAGTTAAAAAAGAATTTCATTTGGTATACTGATGTGTGCCTTCTCTCCATGCGTCTGCAGCCCTTTACACAGATCTTCCAAAAGCAGCAGATGCACAAGTGCCATAATGCGACATGGGGATTTGCTCTGGGAAAGTTGTTTTATTTTTAAATGGCTGAATACATTGGAGGGTAAAAGCTTGCCTATGCCACCAACACATGCCTGCCTCTTACTGTTATCCTGGGGCTTTTGCAGCTTACTTTATAAAAATGTTTCAGTTTTTTGCCTGCCTGAGTTGGGACTTCCTCTCCGTGGCTGCTTTCCACATATAGGCGGTCTCCCATGGTGCAGAGCCTAGAAGACAATTATGGCAGCAGAACTGGAGAAGGCAAAATTTAATTTCAAGTGGCTTGATAGAAGAGAGTTTAGAGCTTTCTCACTTTGATTGCTTGAAAGACTGCCCCTCCTCGCTCCTCATCTCCAGCTGAAGAAACATGCTATAAAAGTTACCCACATCAAACTTACAAAAACTGGCTATCCCACGTTAGAGGCAGTACATAACCACAGCAAAAGGAGTTTGCCCAACTCCTCCAACATTATCATCTATAGGTAAGAATGGGACACTTACCAGGAAGTTTTACTGCTTCCCAGATCTGGCAACCTGGAAATCAAACCCAGGTCTCCTGATTCCCTTCCCACCCCCCCAAAAAAATCCAGCAAAAAAGCAGAAACAAGTTTCCTGGTTTCCACCTTGGAATTGCGTGATTTACCTCTAACTTCTGAGGTGGCCATGGAGAGTTGACTTCTTGTGTCTCATACAGGAGATTTGCAGACAGTAAGGTAGGAATGACTTCTTTGCTTCTCCAAGGGAAACCTGGACACTCTCTACAGTCTATAGAAACCATTGCCTGAAGCCCGTGCACTCACCACTGCTTTCATAGGTACCATCTGTGTCACTTCAAGACTACTCCAGCCGCAGAGAAACAGCTATCTCTTAGCCCTACCGCACTGCTATAGCTGCTCAGGAGACAGTGCGTCAAGTCCTAAATAATGGTCTTGCACCTAGATCTCTTCTGACTGATTTTCAAAGGACAGATCTTAGTTTCTGAACAACGGCAGATTCTGTAATTATGTACATTTAAATATGAAGTGGGAATCAAGAGCAATTTTAAGGGCATGTGGATCTGGTCTTCTGCCAAAGTGCTTTATCCTATAATGAACTCTTCCTTTTAAGCCACTTTGCAGACACTTTGGTCTGAACCCAATATCAATAATATAGGTTAAATTTCACATGCTTAACAATATTTAACCCTAGGGCCTCTTTTTGGGCCGTTAAACACCAGACAGTACACCAGCCTGGGGTACTGGAATAGAGGGTGAAAGCTGGGAAGGCAGCCCATCGATGGGTAACTAAAAAGAGAAAGGAAAACCTTGACCTACGCTGTATGAGTTCAGCGTTGCAAATGGTAAAGCAGACCTTCTCCTTCAGGCTGTTTGTAGTCACATTTAAATAGTCAATAATTCATCACTTCCAGCGAGATTGTTAAATGCAGAAAGCAGCAGAATGTAAATTGAAATGGCTAATCCTTTTTAGCATGATCCATTAACAACAAAATATTAAAGGTGAATGGGAGAATGAGAAGAGACTTCATGGGCGAGTGCATTGGCCTTTTGCCTCTGAGGAAAGGTCTGTACTCAAAGCTTCATTAGGTTACAAGCATAAGTGGGTCACAGAGGCCTAACAGACATTTGTCCAGATCAAAAAAACAGTGACAGTCTGCAAGTACAACCTCAAGCCTCAGATAAAGCCGAGGTTATGAGAAGACCTGTCCAATTCTTTGCATTCCCGGAGCTGTGTGTGGTACTGAGCACGTTGCTTTGTTCCTACAGCTCTGCCTTCCATCTGCAAGGGCATAGTTACTCCTGTGCATCTCCACAGTGCTGGAAGGATTATCAAGTTAAACCAAATGCTTGGGGACTGTCATTATGGGGGAAGGGAGAGGATATTACAAGTGGAAATGACACTATCTAAAATACTGATGTCACTGTGTATGAAAACTGGGATGTAACAGCTGAGCTGGAGAGTAAGGTAGCAAGAGAGAATGGAGTTTAGGATGCAGGTTTACACTTCTACTGTGTTTATATTTAAAATCCTAACAGAAAAGATTAAAATCCTAACAGAACAGTATGATGTCAGAGGCAAAGCAGCTTAACAAATACTCCCTGTTGATTTGGGATGATGATCTCCAAACCCTTAAAACAAATCAAAAGATCAACTGTCCCATTTTAACCAGGATACTGAAAGACTGAAGGACCAGCTCTGAAAGTGGACATTATAACCTCTGAGTGCTTAAGCTTAACCTACTCAAATTGAACACTAACATCATTACAGATGTTCTCTGCAGGGCCAGAGGTTTGGTACTAGAATAATGTTTTAGATTGTTTGTTGAGATAATGGAGTTCTAAAAAGGTAGAAAGTATTATCAGAGCAATATATCAGAATGGGGCCCAAGGGGGCTTTTCGGGGATTAGGGTGTATTCCTCTGGGACTCTGCTCTTTTATCATCTCTCCAAGAGAACTTACTTACTTCAAGACTTTGTTGCATGGTCATGGTTCGGGCACATCCCACCTCACCACCACTTTTGTTTCTGAAATCTGCGCTCTGAAGCCATTTCTTTCTAGGCAGTGCTCCAGAACATAGCATTTCTACTGGGAAACAATGACTGCAAGCAAACAGAGCATCTACTTAGCAACAGAAAGAAAAAGAAAGAGAAGTGAGCTTTCTTTTAGTTTTTATAAAAGGCACAATAATCTCTTGCCTGAAGAGTAGTATAAGTGCTTCTCATAAAACATCATAAAACAATACAGTCCTGTAAAACCAAACAACATGTCAAAGCCCTATTTATTCCTTTCATTAACCTGATCTAATCCCAAGAAGTTTCTAATGGAACATGCATTGAATTGATGAGTCTTCCTTCAGCCCCTCAACTTACCCAAAAGAGATGGAACAAATATAAATATATCTACACCTTACACTCAGTCTTCATTTGTTCAAACCTTGGAAGAGTTTAAAAACCCACCAGTGCCTCATGGAAAACTGACAAATATTCTATTTGGAGAGATTTTGGCTGCTTATGCCCTTGTTTTTCCTGTAGTATTCCCTTCTCCTGCAGCAAGAGATCATTCACATTGGGGACACAAGAATTTATTTGCTGAGGAAGGGCCCTGCCACCCAGCACAAATCACCCTCCTGCTAGTGGGAAACTGTGTTCCACAGCCCTCAATTGTGGTACGAGCAGCCAGGTAAACTACAGCCCCCCTTTCCAAGACCTCTGCACATACCACAAAAAAATCTTGCCATGCTATTTTCCTACGAGAAATACATTTATTAGATTTAATCAGTAAGTTCTCCCGAACCTCTATAATGTTCATCACAGGTTTTGCCATTTTTAGTTTCACACCCTGTTTTTTATGAACTCGAATTCAGAACCCACCCTCCAGTAAGTAGATTTTTCAAAGTTCTTGCAGCAGAAGGTGAGACAGAAGGACAGGATGTGATCACTGGAAGGGAAGTGTCCACTGAGGGAAGAACCACCCCTCAAATTTTAAGCAAGGATCTTTGTAATCCCAATGGCTGTTGGAAAAGAAATGGGTGTATTTGATCTAGTTCAGCCTGGGAAGAACAGGCAAACATGCTGCACTTCATTGCTTTATCTCTACCAGAAAGCAAACGTTAGCGAGGGTGCTGCTCTGTGGAAGGCAGTAAGAGTATATAAGCAGATGGTGTTTGAGCATTTAACCACCGCAATCCAAGCATGACTTGGCAATGAATATACTAGAGGCCTTGTTTACCCTCGAGCTTTGGACAGTGCAGCTGCTATGCCAGTTCTGGTAGAAATTTTCAAGTACAGGTACACTTGGTGAGGGGCAGGGATCACTGTTCTAGATGGGCAAGAGGCACTGTCAGCAGTGCAGTCAGTACACAAGCTCCTCAGCCGCTCTCTGTTGCTGGTCTGCACGAGAAATCCTAACCAAGATAGCTGATGGGTGCATCAGCAACTGAGAAATATGAAATATTTGGCCCAAACAAGCTATGCCAACCAGTACTTGAGGGGCTGACTGTCTTCTCAGCAAACAGGAATGTAGATGTGTTTTAACTTCCCAGCTGTAAACTTCATCCTACCCACACCTTCCTCACACATTTCTTCTCCACTATCTGTATGAGGATGAGAAGACGATTTTCAACAGAAGCCCGTCTCTTCTTCTGTCCACGATGAAAATAGCCATGGAAGTTTGGAGATGCTACTTACACATATCTAAAGATGGGAAGAGAGCAGGATGATATCTACAGGAACAGAAATTAGGGAAATAACCAATAAATCCACATTCTCAGGCAAGAACATTGATCTCTGAATGAATTGTCAATGATTTAGTCTAACCTTATTTCAACAAATGTCCTCCTTGAGCACCGAAGACCAATGGAAACCTGATAGAACTCTAGTTCTCTACTGAAAAACCCACCCCCTGACCTCCAAAATCAGATCCCATATATCCCATATTTTCTAAGCAGCAAACCAAATATAAACAAGTACAAAAACTAATCCAAATTGCCTTAACGTCACACTGCCTGCAGTGCAATGGCGAGGTGATCCCTTGCCTCCCATTACCCACCCCAATAATTCTTTTATATGGAGTGTGAAATAATTAGGAGCAGCAAAAATAATTTAGGAAACAAGAAGAAACTAATTGTATAAGCTTGTTTGGGGAAAACACAAAGGACAAAAGCAAACCTGGTAGAGATGCTGACAGATACAGTACCGGTATATTAAAGCCCACACATGTATTAATAATAAGCTAACTAATGGTCCCTTGTACAATACACAATGAATTTACTACACAGCAGCCTGCTGCTCTGGTGCACTGTGGCTCCACACCACAGAGAAGATCATGGTTTGTGAAGCAGCAGAGTTTAATATTGTGTCCAGTCCAATGACTTTACACTGTGTTTAGGGACAGACCAGGGTTTCAGAGTGGAGCTTTGGGAAACAAAAATCTCCAACCCAGCAATGCTGTTGATTACATCCTCTGGATCCAGGCAAGTTGCAATCTCCTCAGTGCCCACCTCCCCAAAGTATTAGCTCCATGTACCAGTAAGTGACATTACTCCGCAGCAGGCCTGCTCAGGCCTTTAGCTAATGCTGTGGCTCAGCATTCAGGGATTAAACTCATCCTCCTCCTTCAGAATGCACGCCATCTCAATTGAGTTGAAGGGTGCTCTCCATCAGCAATACAAGTCAATGGAAACATTTTTTCATACCTAAGGTCCTTACCTAAGGTCCTTTTTCTTTCCTCTGAGCATGCTGGCAAGACAAGAAGTTATCTTAGCTTGCTAAATGGGGAAACCAAGGCATGGTGCTAATTGGAAAGCTCACTGAAGATCACACAAGAGGTTGAGGTTGTGGGGAAGTGAATCCACACCTACTGCATCCTTGTCCTACCTTGACAGCTCAAAGATCTTAAAAAATCAGGGAGAAAGTCAGAAACCTGAGGTCTGATGGTTGGTTTCTGACTACTAAGCATGAAGTCTGCTTGACTGGACCAGCAAGCCCTGACCTCTGGCAACATAAGGTCTTCTCGACAGCAGGTCATCTGTAGACTAGGCCACTTTTTGACTTCAAGACAGATATTTGCACTCTCTTTAACATCGTTTCATACCATGTCTGTTTGTGTCCACAATAAATAAATGCAATATGTGGATCTGAAGAGGTGAACAGAGGTCTTAACTGGTCACAACCATTCTGGAAGCTGCTGTGTTCCAGTGTATACACTCCCTCATGAGTAGGCTCTGTTTAGAGAGGTGAGCTGCAATCAAATAAAACTTAAAAACCACAACACATACAACCACACAATTCTATAAAATATAGTTTTGGCCTTATCCTAAAAGAGACAGCAATGGGTGCAGTAGTCTCACAAAAAAATCAGCTTAAACAATTACCCTTTTAGGGATCCACTCCTATGCGTTTCAAACTTGGCCAATGCTAAAGTTGCTGACTGTCTACGCAGCCCAGCCTAGATCTACTTGCAGGCTGCTGCTTTCTCCAGCAGCTCAGCTTCATTGTCTGAGCTTACACTGTATCCTGAGCTTTAGCTGTAAGAAAAAGCCCTCTGTTCTTTGAGTCACTTGTCTCAAAGAAACTAGCCAAGTACACTTGATCCTCCAGAATTACTTTTGCTGATTGTAAGCTTCCTAGTTCAACACACAGGTTTAGAAACAATGCACTAACATACTTGGAAAGTCCCTTCCAATTTTCCTGAGTGAAAAGCATGCTACTCAAACTCACCTGAGTTGCCTACCCAAAACTCCTCTACCACTTCAGTGCATTGCTGTTTCTTTCTCCAGCACCCACCACAGCTGCTGGGCAGCACTGCCGCTTCTTCACCCGCGTACCGCACACCACCCCAGCAGTGGCTGAATGTCAGGGCCAAGACTAAAGGTTTCCTCTGTGTGTATGCACAGTTTTGCAAAGCATTTCAGGATCAAAGGTGCCAGTGAAACGCAAGGGTATTATAAAAGCCCAGAGTTTCCTCACAGCCAGCTTGTCGACTAATTACAGTTGTGTGCTTTGCTGAGAAGCTCTGAAAGGTATCAAGAGCAGAACCCCATGGCATTATCTGACACTGACAGTGCTGTAGCTGGGAGTGCTGCCATTTTTTATGCTTTCAGGACTGGCTCTGAACTGGATGTGAACTTGCATAGATATGTGCCTGATGCACAAGTCAAGTGCACCAGTGCAGTGATCCACCACACTTTCCATCACTTTACACTTAACTGCATGCCAAGCCATCATAAATTACACTTGCTGCTTTCCCGTCTGCCTCTGATGAGAGCACAGTCGACCTCAGTGTCACTCCTGCCAGCGGTGCGGAGCACAGGCAGCAGAGCAGCTTGGATGGAGGACTGTTCAGCAGAGCTTTTTCTTCCATAGGAGTCATCACAAACTCACTTCTTTCTGTCTTTCTCTCCGTGAAAAGCTGCAGGTAATCTGCAGCATGGATGGTCTGACAGTGTAGGCCTTGACAAGAAAACGGTTTGTCTGCCGTTACTTGGGAAGAGTCCAGGACAAAGCGAGAAGCAGCACTTGACCACATGAATCTCAGTGCACCATCTTACACTACACACTGGCCACCTTTTGAGAAAGCCTGCTATTGCAGCACCAGATGTTCTTTGATCCTACCTAGTCTGACACACATGGGTAACATCTCCAAGCAGGTGACTGCACGGTTTGATTGAGGAAAGGAAATCAAGAGAGCCACATCCTCCAGCTTCTTATTCTAAGTGATCTAACAACACACCTCCATTACTTTACACTCTGTATAAGGAACATCAGGGGTTGAGAGGGTTTTTTCACTCCCCCTCCTTCTTCACAATCACTTAAAAAGAGATTGTTCTGGCTCTTAACAGGTGGTTTATGAAAGGAATTAAATGGCATTGTTGCCCTCAATAGCAGGGGGGCAGACTCAGTGACACAGGGTGACTTTTCTAGGCTGTGTCAGCCTATGACTAACGTCAATGAAAATGGTTTCATCGCAGCTTTTACGTGTAGGCAGGAGAGCAAACAACAAATTAATGAGAACAAGAAGCTCTGAGAAGCTGGAGGAAAGGGGGTGGAAGACAACGACAAAGCACACATGCAACGCTTGGTGCGGGGAAAGCAAGTATTCAACTTGGACTAAAATATGACTTACTGTGCATTTCCACCCCTACTCCTACATACCTGAAGGGAATAGAATTTAAGTGCCCCAGCTCTGGCTTTGTAAGTGATTTGACAAATTGTTTTCCATGCTGCCATCACAGTCACCCAAAATAGGTAAAATATTTCATTTTGGAAAGGAAAACATTTACATGAGGACTTGACCTTTAACTCAATGTCAGAAGCTCCCCAGGTGGGAGGCGAGACTGATGGGAGCTTCAGCAGAGTCTAGAAACCTCCTGGAGTAATTACTGTCTCCATGGCAACAAAACACTGACATGGGAAGAAGAGGGGAAAAGGAAGGAGAGGGTTACAGACCTAAAAAGCACAGGGGTTCCCACCTACATACTCCAGCCATTAAAGAGGCCCAGGTCACTCTCCTGGAGTGACAAGGGCTGCAACAGCCCAGATGGGCTTCTCCCTTGGCTGAATGGTTGATCTAGTGTGGGTGCACCTTGAGAGTACCACACTGCAAGGCCACCCTAGGAGAAAAATAGAATGAGAGCAGTCTCCACCCCTGTTCATTGCTCAGCTTTCTGCTGTGGCTCTCAAAGGAAGGGTAAAGAGGGACAAGAGCAGAGAAGCTGCTACCAGATCTAGGAACCTCAGGTCACCTGCAAGTGGAGCTACAAAGCAGCCAAAAAGCTTGGAGACAAGGAAGTGCAAGTTTTTAATAAGAACTACTCAAAAGCATTCCATTTAGGGAGAAAACAACAACAACAACAACAACAACAAAAACACACAGAAGAAAAAGCTACAAAAAACAGGCTTCCTTTTGGAGTACTGTTAGCCTAGTCTCATGATCACTTAGCAAGCCAACTGGACAAACCAATTTTTAGACGTGTCACCTAAAATTAGAGTTGCTGGTCAGGAATTTCCATAGGGCACAGGGGATTCAGCAAGTCATCAAGACAGGAAGCAAAACCAAACCATCTCAAAAACAAAGAAGTGCAGACATTGATGACCATCTTCAGAGAATCATAGAATAATTGAGGTTGGAAGGAACCCCTGGAGGTTAGCCTGTCCAAGATGACCAAGATCTTCCTCTCTTTGGTCTGTATCAGCTTACTCAAAACATGGAGAGGGGATGAGGGTCTCCTCTATCTCCAAAGAGATTCTCCGCTTAGGAAAACGCTGTCTGCCACAGAAGCAAAGTGATGGTCACGTCCTATGTGACCCTGTGCACTTGAATCTCGTAATCCAAATTCCTTGCTAATGGCCGGAAGAGCTTTGAGTGAGAAAGGATGGCAGATGGGGAGGAATAAGAATTTTGCTTCCTGATTTTAGTACAGAGAAGATAATATTTTTCGTCTCAGTGCTAAGCAACAGAAGTTTCCTCCTCTTTCATTCAAGGTTTGTGTTTTAAGCCATTTTCTTCTCTTTACTCCCTTCCCTTCTTCCCCTCCTTCCATTTACTTACAAAAGCTGTTCCATTCAGTTTAATTGGAACAGATGGAAATATAGAAGGTTCCTTTTAAAAATATAAATAAATTATATACACACACATTTATAATAGGATCCGGAGAAGGGAAAAAACATCAAAATCTCTGAGAGCAGAGAATATGAAGAGCTAGTACTCATTGTTCTGATGCTGAACTCTAATTTTAAATGTGTTTACAAATGTGTGCCTCCAAAAAAATTACAGAAAGTGCTGCTCCATAATATATGTTTTTGCTTCTCTTGCAGCTAATGCTTTTTGCTAGGAGTTAGCAGTTGAAATCTTGATGCAAAGCAATTCCATCCCTCAGAAATAGGGAAGAAGTGGTCTATGAAGTTCACCAAACACTTCCCCCACACACACACATCTTTCCTCTCCACATAAACAGCTTCTCTCATTTTCCCACCACCTCCTTCTTTTGACCCTGGTACATTTAATTTTTTCTACAATTATACATATTGCATCTGAATTTAGTGCTTCTGACAAGTGACAGCTACTGGATTGACAACCTGAGAGAATGGCATCCTATTTATCCAGAAAAGGGGTACAGGAAGCCATAACTGTCTACCTACCATGTTAATCCTTCTGTGCACTTGGAAAGGATTCTCCATGGGTAAATCTCAAAGCGCTTAAGGAGGTCAGTATTTTTACTGCATTTTCCAACGAGAAGATGAGGCTTTGAGGAGTGCTAAATGACTGTCCCAAAGTCAACCACGAGAAGCAAATCTGTGTGTGCAATCTACCTGCCTCAGGGTCAGCCCTCTGTTCAACTCAATCACCCATCCCCTCCACTGTGGAAGGTAACACATTTCCTTCAGCTTTTTCCCCAGCCACGGTGCATCTTGAGGTCAGATGAACACACCGTGGACAGCACAAATCACAGATACCACCGGAGCTGTCAAAGGCTTCTTCATGGTGTCCCTCTGCCACAAATAGTAAGATACATACTCCTACTAATTTCTCATTAGCTATTGAGGCAGCAAATAATAGCATTACTGCCATCACGATTAATCCTAATTTTATACGTTGCCTCTCTTTCAGGCATGGGATCAAATCTGTAAACAAAAGAGAAGTCTGAAAAACCTACTTGCATATCTCCTCCCAGCACCACTGAAGTCCTCTGAGCAGGAACATAATGCCTGAGAGATGCTACCAGCCTTCCAAGGGACAGAAAACCAGAGCAGAAGGCTGTATTTCTTTCACTTTGAGAAGTTCAGAAGAGGTGAATTTAATTTAATATTTAATTCAATAGTAAGAACATTACAATTAGCAGTGTCCTCTATTTATCAGCCCTGTTGACTACCTAAGCTCTTTGTTCATATCATATAACCACAGCTAAAAGCTCACAGTACTGGCCAGAAAGCAGAAACACGAGAAATGGGGTGGGGTAGGGAAAGTCAAGGTCTAGTTTTTTTTGGGATGTTTTGTTCACCTGAAGATACTTGATGTCTTTCTATCCACACTGTACTGTAAAAGAACATTGAATTTCCCAGGATCTGCAACTGAGAGTTAGAAGTCACTAGAAATACACACTTAATAAGGGTGGAAAGAAAGAAAAAGGACTGAACCTTCTTTTGTTAATAGCACTCTCTCTATGAACATTTTCCCAGCTACAAGAACAGAATATCTGAGGTGTAGACTAGCTAAGAGACATACCATCACCTCAGACTAGCAAGACTCATAAGCTGAACCTTAAGTCTTCTCCAAGTGACCCACACAGTGTCCAGCTGATCTCTGCCTCACACTTGAATCTTACATTGAGACTTCACAGGAGGCCAAGATTTGTACTAGAACTTTGTTGAAGACAGATCAGAAATTATCTGGATGAACACAGAAGCAGAGGTACATGGATCTTATGAGGGTGCAGAGGGGAGAAAGAAAGATACTGAACAAGTATGTGTTAGACGTAGACAGGCAGCAAGGTCAGACTCCATCATTCCACCACACATCACCCCCTGCCTTCCAAAGAAATAAAATTCTCCCTCTGCTTCTCAAGCAGGTTGTTTCAGCCTCTGCTGGAGAAAACAGTACAAACAAGGCAATATGGTCATAATACGACTGACATCTCCCCACCATTTCTGTTCTTTATATAAAACTTTGAAATATTTCTACCAATAATTCTACCAACAGACCTCTCCCTTGGGCTTTGATAGAATCATGGAACGTTTTGGGTTGGAAGGGATCTTAATGATAATCTCGTTCCAACCCTCCTGCCATGGGCAGGGACACCCTCCACTAGACGAGGCTGCCCAAAGCCCCATCCAACCTGGCCTTGAACACTGCCAGGGATGGGGCCTCCACAGCTTCTCTGGGCAACCTGTGCCAGGGCCTCACCACCCTCATAGTAAAGAATTTCTTCCTAATGTCCAATCTAAATCCCCCTTCTTTTAGTTTATACCCATTATCTCTTTTCCTATCACTCCCTGCCCTTGCAAACAACCCCTCTCCAGCTTTCCTGTAGGCCCCTTTAGGTACTGGCAGGCTGCTCTAAGGTGTCCCCAGAGTCTTCTCTTCTTCAGGATGAACAAGCCCAACTCTCTCAGCCTCCCTTCATAGGTCTCAGCCTGTCTTCATAGAACATTTCCTGTCACTTTCTGTCAGTCTGCATCATTTGGTAGATTCTTGGCAAAAGGAGATGAGAAGAGTTAATAGAAATTTGCATCCCCTTGATGCCATCCTAAACCAACTCTCTCCTTGAAGTGGTGCCAGTCAAACACTGCATGAGAAGATCAACACCATGCTGTCTGCTGATATGGAAGATGGAGGTTCAATTCTCATCTTCACTACAAGCTTCCTAGGTCACAGGTGGGTTTTATTCATCCTCTGTCTGTAAAACAAGCGTTGCACTTACCTCACGGAGAATTTGGTAGGATGAAACCCCAGTGATTTTTCAGCAGCTCAGATTCAAAGTTGGTAGAAATTTTCCATTATGAATACTTTGGATCTGGGAGAGGGGAGCTATTTTGCCCTCCCAAGTAGTAAAAACCTCCACAAATTCATTTCTAAAGTTGCTGTAAAAATGAAGGAGAATTCCCAGCAAAAGTTCCAGGCAAAGAAACAGTGTCCCTTGTCCCATCCCTGCCCCAGGCAAATTTATTCAACAGAAAAGCCCAAGAACCATTTGAAGAGACACATNAATTCTTGTCCCTTTTTAGAACAGTACTTTCTGGTCAATTCCCTAAGACACTTAAGGACCACCCTAGACCCCCACTTTCTTTAGAGGTATCTTGAAACAAGCATTCTTTTTCCACTCCGCTGCTGAACAGCACTGTGGAACTACTGAGTAAAGACTGGAGAACTTTTCCTCTGAACAGACAGGGCCCATGAAACCAGGAGTTACAAGGTACCAGATGAATAACTAGAGAAGACAGAAAGGAGTGTAATTTCATAGAGATGGATCATTCTAATCAGACAGACAATTTAAAGATGCATTTTGTCTTTTCTTCTTTATTGGTAATGAATATAAATCACAAAAGTAACGAAATCCTCAGCGTCCCCCCTCCCCCCAGTTACCTGCCCATGAGCTAAGATAATGGAAAACATGAAAGAAATTTTGGCATGTTTTATTTTAGACCATCAGGCAGCAGTTTGTACTGATAGATGTATTTTTGAGAGCATACAGCTGCCTTATTCACTAATTAAGGCTTCTGAGAGTGTAATGAAAAACTGTGTGATTTCACTGCATGGCAAACGGCCAGCACAATTTGTTCCAGATACACAAAAGAGATTTGAGTTGCAGATTATCTGGGTATGGATAGGGTGAGAGTCATGCAGGTGTGCAACAAGGGAAGGGAAAGGGGGCTGGTACCATATTCCCAGCACACTTTCAAATCCTACCATTGGAATTTCTTCCAGAGACGAAACCCCGCAAAGCATGGGTGACATTTACTGCTTCTTCTAGTGTAACAATCCTTACCTGAGCAGCGGACAATACATGCCGTATGTACCGCACAACGCTGGAGGGAGTGTGTAGAAGAGGAGGAAGAACGGTTACGTTTTTGTTGAAAACGGTATATTTGTAAGCTAGTGTAACTTTTATAATATGGCAAAAAGCCTATTCAAGTAAAGGACAGGGTTCCTGCTTACCATCCCTTCTCTCGTTGTGTGTTAGCTGGTGTGAAAGTCCGTAACCATTAAGCATCTTTCGTTCTTGCTACCAAAGGGAAGAGAAAAGCCTTCTCACCCATGGGGACACCCACAAAACTGTTTAGGCTTGCTCAAATAGAGCAACGCTCGTACAACACAACTCAGAGAAAACACTCTTCAGACAACGGCTGGTGTAGGAACACATCTCTGAACAAAGTTGGTATTTCGGCAGTCAAAAAGACAGAGCCTAGGCAAGACTCCAACACCAGGAACCCCAAGAATTGCTGACAGGCTAAAAAAAGCACTGACTCCACAACAGCATCTATCCCAGAGCATCATTGCAGTATATCACCCTGACCACACTGGCAGCAGCCCTGAGCTAGCAGAGAGTGAGAAAGATGTACTCTATCAAATTTACATACATCAAGCAGACAACAATATGACCAAAATTATAAAGCTACTAATACATAGCAATCTGCCAAATTCAAATTCTGGACTTCTAGGATATCCAGTTTCATGTCTGTATCTATTATATTATGAACATAATCTCTATGGCTATCAGCAGCTGGAACGTAGAAGGTTTGCTTTCCTCAGTATTTGGAAGAAAGCCTCATTCTTTATCTCAGTGCTCCATAAACAGCACTTTTCCCGCCAATTTCTCTGTACTATAATCCAGATTATATACCAAACCTTCAGTCAGAAGCCATCAGCTTTCAGATATTAAGGAGAATACTGATCCATGGAGAGAAAATATGTTGGAGAACGAGATCCCTCTCACTGATGGAAATAAACACATTTTTTATATAAAGCTCAGCTTCAGGCACAGTTTTGACAGTCTGATCAGTGGAAGGAAAAGTCGTCACTAAATAGATGTAGGATATTTAGGGGAAGGCGTTCTCAACAGGAAAGGAATAGGCAACTTCTCACAGATTCAAGTTTAGCAGAGGGCAACAGGGCTACCATGATCTACATTTTTATCTGCACATTTCTAGAAGACATTGGGAGTCATTGGAGTGTTTAGAAATGATGTTGTATTTAGTAAAAATGAATTGTCAACAAGATATTTTTAAAGGTAGTTTGGAAGACAACAGGATTGTCAAATATTGGACACTCCCATTTAAACGTTCCAAGTTCCCTGTAAAGGCACCCTTCATCCTTAGCATAGCTGCAAGGAACATCTATGTTTCTTTGGTAAGTTCTTATTTCTAAAACATGGCATGATTTTTGTTTTGTTTTCAAAAGTTCATTTTGTTTAGTTGCATTTCAGAATAATTATTACTTAACAAAGTAAAACTCATCAGAACGTGCGTTTCCGACTTCCCCCTCCCACCCTCGGAATAAAATGTACTATTTCCCTGCCTGCCCTAGCTCACAGTGAAATCAGTCAGCTGTCCTACGCCTCAACAAATCACAGCAATTAGCAACAAACACCACCACAGCACAAACATTTCTAAAGACTGTCCACAAAACACATCCAGAGACAATACTCAGAACACATATATCAAGAAGCTCTTAAAACACCAGTCATGGAAAACCTAATTAATCTGACTCAAAATAAACACTGTGGCCAAACGCTAAGTGACATTAACCAGGCTGTAAAAGACTTCCACAGGAACAAAGGGAACCTTTGACATGGTCAGCGGAGCAGTACTGAAGTTCAAGGGGGGGAAGGTCTGGGGGATGGGTTGGTGCAAACCGCAGTGTGCTCAGAGTGAGACAGCCAGGAGAGAAGCTCCCGTTCGAAGCACTGAGCGCCACAGAGCCCTGGCGTAGGTATATCTTACATGACACATTATGGGAACTAGAAATCAATGCTCCCACTAAAACAGTGGCATGATTTTTCAGAACTGCCGAGCACAGAGATGCCCCCATTGATTTCAGTGGGATCTGCTGCATATTTGGTATCTCTGAAAGCTAGGCCACACACTTAAGTGACTATATATAGCCTTAAAAGTCTAACTTTATGCACCTATTTAAAAACAAGTTACAGAAATCTCAACCTCTATTCCTGGAAGTACTGTCTTCAAGAAAAGAAGTGAAGCCCACAGTGGGCTGGTGTTTTAGATCCTATTGCCCTCCCCAACAAGAGTAGTATTCAACCTGTTGCTGTGGCTGTAAAGTCTGCACGAAGATACCATGGACCTACCTGTGTTCAGGTTGAACCAATGCTTCATAGTTATGAAGGAACGTGGAAACAAGGACCCCTGCCTGGATTACTATAAAAAGGTGTCAACATTGTTATGGTGGTCAACAACAAATTCTTCAGTACTTTATTCTGGTCAGGCCCCATGTCCTTAGCTACTAGCTAAGGAACACTGCCCCAACATGGTTAAAAAGCTGTTATGCATCACCGCAGCGTAGATGCATTTCCCTTCTTAAAAAAAAAAAATTAAAAAAAATTAGAAAATCCAGTTTGTAGTGAGAATGGCAGGTCACCTTGAAAACATCAGGAAAGAACATAGCACTGGCAGCTTTACATGATTTAGAGATGTTAACTAGTGACTTTACCAGCCAGCACAGCTTCTGTAGTATGTTAGGTGCTTCTAAAAGTTTATGACATTGCCTGTTTTTAAGCATGATAATATATGAGGATATTACCTCTGAACAACTACCGTGCTTCATTTGACAGAACAGGTCATAACAAGCCTTCACTTTACACCTTTGAAGCTTTGAATCAAGGGTAGGATTTTTGTCCATTTCTTCACTAAAACTGCTTAAATTGAGGTCCCTTTTCTCTACTCAACACAGAGCCCGCATTTCTTTCCACAACACTAAAAAAGTGACTACTCTTAAATCAGAGACATATGTTGTTCTAACACCTAATATTAAGCTGTTACAACACTGAAATATGAAAGGATCAAATATATTGCTGCAGTTGCCACACTGATAAACTAAGGGTTTATACAAATACAGTTTTCTTCAGTAAATGCTGTTTCATTACCAAAAGGGGGCAAAGAAAAAAAATACCGCTTTGCCCAACATCACTTCTGGGGTTTGGAGAGCATTTGCCATTCACCATTATGGTTTTAGTTTTCACTTGCCTAGAATAGACCAGGAGACAGAGATTTCTCCTACCTCACTTCAGATACATGGCTGAAGCTCTCAGAACAGAGTGTGATGGCCCAAAGTTATTTATGCAGCCAGTGAATGCAGAGAGAGGGGTCTCAGGAGGGCTGTTTATAACCACAGCCTGCTGGGTCGGGCCCAACGTCCATATATCCCAGTATTCTGTCTCTGGCAGTGGTCAATGATGGATATTAAGTAGAAAAGCACAAGAATAGGACGTATGCTTTCTCCCTAGTATAGTCTCTTAACCTCTGCTATCTGTATCTAAAAGATTTGCTGACCCAAAGTTAGCAAACTTAGACTAAAAAACTTGAGTGGAGTTATCTAAACCTTTGCGTAGTTGGGGAACTTCTGACAACCCCATAAGATCTGCCAAGATCATGGAGCAGATCCTCCAGGAAACTATGCTCAGGCACATGGAAAACAAGGAGGTGATTGGTAACAACCAGCATGGCTTCACAAAGGGCAAATCATGCCTGAATGAATTTGATGGTTTTCTATGACGGGGTTACAGCTCTGGTGGACAAGGGAAGAGTGACAGACATCATGTCCGTGGACTTGTGCAAGGCATTTGATACTGCCTCGCATGACATCCTTGTCTCTAACTTGGAGGGACAGGGATTTGATGGATAGACCACTCACTGGATAAGGAACTGGCTGGATGGCCACACTCAAAGAGTTGTGGTAAACTGCTCGATGTCCAAGTGGACATCAGTGATGAGTGGCATTCCTCAGGGGCCGGTATTGGAACTGCCACTGTTTAACATCTTTGTCGCTGACATGGACAGTGGGATTGAGTGCACCCTCAGCAAGTTTGCCGACAACACCAAGCTGTGTGGCACGGTTGACATGCTGAAGGGAAGGGATGCCATCCAGAGGGACCTTGGCAGGCTTGAGAGGTGGGCCCATGTGAACTGCAGGAAGTTCAATAAGGCCAAGTGCAACCAGGCCAAGTTCAATAAGGTCCAAGTGTACATGGGTTGGGGCAATTCCAAGCACAACTACAGGGTGGAGAATCAATTGAGAACAGCACTGGGGAGAAGGATTTGAGGGTCTTGGTGGATGAGAACCTCAACATGACCCAGCAATATGCACTTGCAGACCAGAAAGCCAAGCGTATCCTGGGCTGCATCACAAGAAACGAGACCAACAGGTCAAGGGAGGGGATTTTGTCCCTTTACTCCACTCTCATGAGACCCCGCATGGAGTACTGTGTCCAGCTCTGGGGTCCTGAGAACAAGCAGGACATGGAGTTGTTGGAGTGAGTCCAGAGGAAGGCCACAAAGATGATCAGAGGGCTGGAGCACCTCTCCTATGAGAGAGGTGAGCTTGTTCTGCCTGGATAAGAGAAGGCTCTGGGGATACCTTTGAGCAACCTTCCAGTACCTAAAGGGAGACTACAGGAAGGTGGAGAAGGACTGTTTACAAGGGCATGGACTGATAGGACAAGGGGTAATGGGTTTAAACTAAAAGAGGGGAGATTTAGGTTGGACATTAGAAAGAAATTCTTTACTGTGAGGGTGGTGAGGCCCTGGAACAGATTGCACCGAGAAGTTGTGGAGGTCTCATCCCTGGCAGTGGTCAAGGCCAGACTGGATGGGGCTTTGGGCAACCTAGTCTAGTGGAGGGTGTCTCTCTGCATGGCAGGAGGGTTGGAATGAGATGATCTTTAAGGCACCTTCCAACTCATGCCATTCTGAGATTCTATGATAACAGAAGAAATCAGCGCTAATCTCATTTTGCTAGTGAGTGGCTGACAGGGTGTCTTGCTTCAAGTTGCAGAAGAGTTAGGAAGCAATGAGACTCCTGGTCCACAGCTCAGCTATGTAATCATCAGTCCAGGCATCTGCTGTCGGATCTATAGCAACTATTTATATGAAGCAAAGACAGTGCCGTATGCTGGAAAAGTTTCTGTGGGACTTCCTGGGAAAGATTTTGAGGTATTGAAATACTGTTTTCAAAGGGGGCTTCTAAGCAATATATTTAGCCTTATAAACTGAGTTTAAAGGCCTGAAATTATTACAGGGTTAAAAAGACCAAACACCCACATAGAAGACTTTCAAGAAAAGTTGTTTGACAAATTGTTTTTCCACAGTCTGTCTTTCAGGTAGCAGGAAACACATGGTTGTACCACTCTTCAAAAGGCTTTTAGCTAGTCAGCCAGATGCCTCCTGCGTGCTGCCTACAATTCCCAGCATCCCGTGTAAAACACTTTCAGCTCTACCCCTTTTTGCTCCCAAACTGATACACTGATTCAATAATCAGGTATCATGTTATCTGTTTAGCCTGTGCAGTCAATACATTGCCATTTAAGCTGCATTTTCACCAAGATATATTTGGTACAACATCCGCAGGGATTGTATTACAGAACGCTTAATTGTTTGCTACCAAAATGCAGGGCTATTCAATCTGCCCCGTTCTAGTCAACAAGAGGTCTTGAAACATGACCCTATCTTGCCCCGTATCTGCATTGCTTTCCCAGTCAGCTTCAGGGCCTGTACCTCACCAGTGTCTTCTGGACTGGCTTGCAGCCGCAGTGGACGGCAGAAAACCTAGTGTTTGTATGTGCAGAGTTCACAGGAGAGTACTGAAAAAATATCACAGAGCTGCTCGATGTCCTCACCCCCTACTAAAACATTGGCTGAGCTGAAGACCATCCAGTGATGCCCAGTGTGAGTCATAAACAGTGCTTTAGGCCGGAGAGGAGGAAGAGAGCGGATACCACTAGTAGACAGTTAGCGTTCAAAAGGCAGAATTCAGAGGGGGAAAAGCCTCCTAGTGTTTTAAATGAGCTCTAAGTTAGAGGTGTCCGACGGAAAAAAGTGAAAATGCCTGGAGTCCCAGAACTGACTGCTTCCGCATGGATCTGCTGGCCAGACCCAGACATGAGGGAGAACAGTATTCTGCTTTGCATGAGTTGCTCATTACCATGTTCCTCCAAAGCCTTCCAGACAGAGGGAAAAACATCTCCCACCATCAGGCTCCACCAAGGTGACATGGTTGCTGGGAGACTCACGGTTGCAGATACCTACTACAGAGAGGTAAACAGGCAAATCCATTCTGCATGTGCGACCGCGGCTTGTGGCTCAGCCACTTCCAGCATGCTGCTGGCAGCCTGGATATTACCTCTAAGATAAATGAATAAGAGTTTAGGTCTTATTGGATTACTGTTTATTGAACTTTATAAATTCCAATTAACAGACCCCTGAGCAATAAGAGACATGTAGTGTACTCTTCATTTTATAGTGCCATTATTACTGAGTTTATCCTCAGCTGAACAAGAGGTATTAACGGATAAAACATGGGAAAGAAGACATACTAATAGATAAAAGCAGATATTGGAGACAAGGAGATAAACAGATACAACTAGGAGAAAATGCACAAGGCAAGAAAGAGCACATGTGTTTGGCTGATTAGGTTATTTCATTGCTCATACTACTATGCAGGAGGCCTACAGGAAATAGATGAGACAGTTACACAGATGAGTAAGTGTCCTAAATATGCAAGCAGAAGAAAAGAGGTAGGGAGGGGGAAGAGGGAAGAAAAAAAAAAAGAAGAAAACAGCAGTCAAAATAGGACAGAATTTGGAATTTATTGCTTTCACAGTTGCTCTAGAGGCATGAATGTGTTGAGAAAGATCTCCCTATTCAGCATTTTGCCAACGTGCACAGAAAGTTGTACTAGTGAAGCTTTAGTACTATTTAACAGAAGGAAACATGCTCAGGGTGTTCATCTATCAACTAATTTTTATTAAGAAGATGCAAAGCAATCCGTCCATCCCCACCCCAGTATCTGACAGAAACCAAGCTGCTAACAGAGGGTCTGTGGAAACTCAGCGCTGTTAAAAGCCATGATGAAAGGTCGGTGGTTTTGAAGCACTGCCATTACTGGTCTTTCAGACCATCCTTGTCTCCCTCCTCATTCCCACCTGCCTTTCTTTTCTTTTTTTTTTCTTTTTTTTTAATTTTTTTTTTAATTGAGCCTGTGCACATTGTCTTTTTCAGAGATAAGAAGAGGATATATGTGTATAAATTCCAGCAGTAACTAACTACATCGATCCAGTCCTCATTGCCAGGGTTTCCTGGTACTTTCATGTGCTAAATATAAGAGCTCCCCTACCTGTCTGCTGCAGGTATTATGAAGTGGAAAAAGGAAGGTGATTAATGAAATCTTCATTTCATGCTTGAACTTTCACATTGTGATTCTAGTGGGAATATTAGAGTGGTGGTTTCTAGTTCCTTCTCCCCCATCCCACCGTGTATCAGAGCCCAGATGCCCTCTACGAATTTAGGTGTCCTTCAGAGTACCCACATCTTGCAAGATAATGCAGAAGGTGGATGGTGGATATTTTGCTTTCTCAAGTCCTAAATATAGTTAGGATCAGTTTCTTAATTCTAAACAGGGATCCAAACAAAAGATTGTTTCTAATGTCAGATGGCTTCTTCTTGGCCCATAGAAGAATAGACCCAGCAACACTAAAACAAGCTGAAGACATGATTTTGTCAGCATTTCTGCTCCCAGTGAACTGATATCAGGGGAGATGAAAGCCAGGGAAATGACCATACTTCACAAGCACTAGCAAGTTAAAATGAGATCAAGTGGCTACACCTAGGTGCTGTGTATACTTGCAGTGAAAGATAGCCAAGTCCCAGCACAGTTACATTCTGAACAGAAGGCTTGCAAAGAAAGGGCAGTATGGCAGAGCTGCACACGAGGAGGAACAGCATTGTTAGGGTATTTAACTCCTACCCCATCTGTGACAGAGCTTGAAACTGGTCCTAGATCTGTTCGCCCACAAATAATTTCTTCTACTAACAGAAGAGCTGCAAGGGAGAGATTGCAATGATCTTGCTCAGTCTCCCTGTTCAAAGGAAAATAGATTTACTTGTCACAGCCTGGTCCAAGCTTTTTTCTTTCTAAGGGTCCAGAGTGTGAACTCTACTGGAGCTGACAGTGTCAACAGCTGTAGGTAACGGACTGTGGCAAATACCCCACACACTAGTAAGAGGTCCAAACCTTGATCATCCCCTCTGAATACTATCCAACAACTTCTGCCCATGAAAAGGAGGTGTAAGAAGGTTGATTTGGTATGCTTCAAATTAATGAGCTTCTTTATCGTGAGGAAAAAGATATGAAAAACAGCGCCTTTAACTGTTATTTTAAGCTTTCCTCCAAAAATTGGCATGATATTTCCATAATAGAGCGGAAAGTTTACAAAACTTCAAGGCCTCAGCCCTCTTCTTTTCCAGCTCCCATTCCTTGCTGCTATCTCCAGTCATATCAATCATAGGAGTTACTTACACTTCGAAACTACTTTCCTGTGTTCTCTCCCCCTTTAGACACTTGAAAACTGTAATGTCCATCTCCTTTAAAGCTATTAAGTAGAAATTAAGTAGCTATTAAGTGGAAGAAAATATTTCTCCAAGAGTGCATCTTGTTGATAGAGTACAATCTGCTTACGGAAACACTGACACAACACACGGCCATCGGTGAAGCTGCAAACTCTTGTTCAGGTTGGAAGTTGCACAACGCCTTAACAGTTACATGAGAGACAGCAAACAAGACCCAGGTCAGTGAGAGTTAATCTACTTCAGGAATCTATCATATCTAAGAAAGTACTGAAAACTAATAAAGGCCACCCCCCTGCCCAGCCCACGTACCACCTCCCGAGCCCCCCGATCCTGCAATAGATCACACAGAATGGATTACATTAATTTTCTATAAACTATATCAACTTGAGTGACATGTCCTTAAGGGTTAGGTGATTGATATCCACAATGAAGTCTTATAATCTAAAATCATATTAATATTAATATTAAAGATTTTCTGTCCTTTATGTGCATCATTAAATTCTGAGTATAAGGTGAAATTGACAACATACATTTTGACAGCTTATCTATAATAAATATGCAAATCTCGATACCAGCATGTCATCACAGACTTTGCTGCTCCTTGAAATATCAGAGAGATCCTTTCTTTATATGACATTTACAGTGAGAGATCAGATATAAAGCATTTTGTATGACTGAGCTTTTCATTGGTTTAGTCTTCAAGCACAACGATAGGGGTTTCATATACCATTGGCACCAGCATCACCCCTCCTCCTGTCTCCTCTTCATGACACCATGGTGGGGAAAAAAAATAATAATTGAAATGTTTCCACTCTTTCTTTGCTCTTCTTGCAGCAAATGAATTTTAAAACAAACATACTCTCTGAAGGCATCTTAGCAACACTTTCCCTTAGGCTCACATATATTACCAGAGGAGATGGTTCAACACAGTAGGGTTGGATTTAACCCAAGAGAGGAATTAAATGAGTTAATAGACAGGATGCCAGCTGTAGTTAACCCTGTGAGGGCACCTCAGACCTGTGCAGTGCCACCCCACTCAGATACATGGCACAGGGAAGTTAGAAGCCCAGCTCTGGTGGAAGCAGTATTTCTGAGCAGCACCCTGTCTGTTCCTGCCCAGTAGTCACACAATCCCCACAGACACCCACTCCATCATGTAACCTGGTAGGTAGCGTCTCATACTTCTGTATTCACAGAAGTTCAGAAATCCTTAAACGAGATCTTTCATCATTTCCACCCTGTTGCTTGCTAGGATCTGCATGTGCAGTATGAGGCAATGCCGCTCCTGGGCTGCAACAGAACACGTGCAGTGAAGAGATCCCACCCAACTGTCCTGTGCTGACTTTAATGCATTTTGCAGCCCTCAGTCCTTTCTTGCCTCCATTCTCCTTATCAGAGGCTGCTGCCAGACAACAGTGGCAAGAACAGTGTTTTGTTATGTGAAATTGCTGTGACTAGCACAACAAACATCTAATTTTGATTGGGAATTTGAAGCATAACTAATCTAAGCAACTAATCACAATTTTTACACTACCTTGAGAGAGAATGTGTACATGTCCATGTGCACATACAACTGCTCTCATTATCTCCTTCTAAATTAGTCCTCACATCTTCTTGCCAGTAGAAAAAGAATTGAAAGGAAATATAAAGAGATTTTTCAATGAGGACGATAATTCATAAGAAACCAACCTGAGGCTATGAAATTTTTTGTTTCAAGGTCTGTTATAAATGTTTATTCCTGACAAGGGCAGGGCACAGGTAGAACAGGAACAAAAAAATCAAAAACACTGAGCCATCCTTATTTCTGTTATCTTCTGGCCAAAGCCTGGCACTGGCCATAAAATGTGGGATATAAAGAGGGCAACATGAAAGCCTGAAGTGTGCGATAGGGGCTTTGCCAGAGTGCATGTGTGTTTCTGGACAGTTGTGCTGAACAGGAGATAACAACGAAAGGTAGCTTACCCTACACTCAGTGAAGGATTAAACAGTGTGCTTTTACTGTATAGCAAAAGCGTGAACCCCAGGGTCTGAACAGAATAACTCCCTTTGTCCTCAAGGAAGATGGAAGATTTATGATTTGTTCAGGTGTTGAAACCTACAGAGTCTTTTATTCCCCCAAAAAAGGTGTAGGGATTGGCCAAGGAAGTCTACCCCCTTTTCCCATAGATTTTATCTGCCACGTCACTGTTGACTTGAAGCTAGCTACCACTACTCACCTTTCACTAAGTCACAGGAACCTACTGAAAAAGCATCTAGGTTCACTCAACAGCAGCCTTCCTCCTACGACAGGCTTGCATGGAGATTTTTAGTCCTTCAGAAACTCCACTTGCCAGTATGGCTAAGGTTTTGGAGCCTGTAAGGGAAATCCTGCTGTCAGAGAAGGAAATCTGTGTCAAATAAGGCATCTCCCAACTCATCCTGTCAGCAGCCAGCCTCTGCTCACAACCGTACCACACAGCAGCTGCGCACCGTGAGATGTGGTTGAGGGCTGCCACCTTGCCTGCCATCTAGGAACCAAAGCAGCTAAGGGATGCAACTCCACAACACGAGCTATAAATACAGTGAGCTGAGTGGGAAGGGCTGCAATCTCTGTGAGCTACAGAGACTCATATCAACAGGACACATTGCCAATGCTGACCCCAAGACATGCTGTGTCTTGACAAAAAAAAAATGGGGCGGGGGGGGGCAAATACAGGAGGCTTATTTCCTCTTCCCCTGCACCCTTCTCACAATTAACACTCAGGTCTTGTGTTGTATTCATCTCAGACTAATCCTCCCCTGCTTTATTTTTTATTTGTGTTGACTTGACACGCCTTAATCCCTGAGTCAGCTCCTATCTCTTGTTAAACCAAAGGTAAATTATACCAAGTCTACCCAGCAATGTTAAAGCCGACAGGATTTATAATGCAAAGCACCTGCTAAAAATACCCAGGCGAGCCTACCAACTGCAGGAGCTTTCCACTGTGCCAGAGACAAACATGTCACACCCAGAAGACGCAAAGCAAGATGGGGGTAAAGCAATGCAGCTCGTGAGGGACGAGGGTCTCTATCCTGTACCCCGGGCCTAATGAAGAAGAAGGCAGAGGCAGGAGAACTTTGCTCTTGGCCTCTGCTCATGCAAAGATTTTTCACGCTCCCTTCCCTGGGCACCATGGTTGTGCCACCTCTTGTGTGAGCATCACCCACGTCACTCACTACACCACGCCTGCGTAGTCCCTCGGAGCTGGCGGTGTGCTTGCTCGCCGTCACGCACGTATTCCTCCCCGCTCACAGGGACTCCACACAGAGGGGTTTCACCTCACCCAGGGCACTGCCCGTGCACACTCCCTCACCCTCAGCTTGCACACACTCCGTCGGCACCGCGCTCCCATACTCTTTTTTTGCCTCTCTCCCCACTTGTGTCCGTCTCAGTGCCCAACACCCTGCCTGACTTTGCCTCTTGCACTTGTACACACTGACATGGTCCCCCGGCATCCATGTCCCCGGCGCTGCATGCAGTTTGTGCTTCCTCTCCCTTCCCCTGCCTACCAATGTCAGTCTCTCTTCCAAGCTTGCGAGAGCCCATGTGCCAGGCAGGAAGAGGTTTTTTGATTCATCCACATTATCAGCAAAGTGCATCCAGATCTGAACAGCCCTGTCAGCTCTTGAGAAATGAAACAATAGCAAGTATCTGGTGAATTTCATGGTTATCAACACTCCTAATCAGGCAGATGAACTGGAAAAAAAAGCATTCATTACTTTGAACTAATGATTCCTTAACATCTTTGCTTTTCGAGACTTGACTCGCTTCAGTTTCCTATTTTTATTTTTAAATGAATTGAAAACCCAGCCCTTTCTACCCAGGATTTTCTGCAATATCCCAGAGCCTGAGGTCTCGTTCCCTCCTCCGGCTTCTGTTTGCGGAGCATCATTATCATTATGTAATGATGTTTCTGTCGAGCTGGCAGAATTGCATAGTAAAGCGCATTAACCTGGCGATAACGGATCACTTACATTTTTTATCATGATCTATTGCCGAGTTAGCACACCGGGCCACTTCCAATAGCGTTGTGCACTTGATAAATTAGTGTGCTGGCCTAGAACCCGTGATGGAATATTGTTTGGATTTCTGGTGGCTCTGCAACTAATCGTATTTTTCCACATCTGTTTGCTTTTCTTTGACTTGGGGCTGTCGAGGGAGGGGGGTGTAGGGGATGAGAGAATAAGAGATCTGTATGTGTAAGATTTATCCCTTGGCACTAATTGTCTCCTTCATTAGGACCTCTCCCATCAACTCATTCCCAGCTGATAACCTCCAACTCTGTCCCATCCAGGCAAGGTGCTGAGCCTCTCCTTACTGCTTGTAGAGAGACAAAGTTTTCATGGCTGCTAGCAGTATCTGTAATCACAGAATCATAGAATCGATAGGATTGGAAGGTACCACAAGGATCATCTAGTCCCAACCCCCCTGCCATGGCCAGGTTGACCCTACACTAGACGAGGTTGCCCCATCCAACCTGGCCTTGAACACTGCCAGAGGTGGGGCCTCAACAGCTTCTCTGGGCAACCTGTTCCAGGGCCTCACCACCCTCACAGGGAAGAATTTCTTCCTAATGTCCAATCTAAATCTCCTCTCTTTTAGTTTATACCCATTCCCCCTTGTCCTGTCACTGCACTCCCTAAGAAACAGCCCCTCGCCAGCTTTCCTGTAGGTCCCTTTAGGTATTGGAAGGTCATAATTAGGTCTCCCCAGAGCCTTCTCTTCTCTGGGCTGAACAACCCCAACTCTCTCAGCCTGTCCTCATAGGAGACTTGCTCCATCCCTCTGACTTTGTGGCCTCCTCTGGACTTGCTCCAGCAGCTCTGTGTCCTTCCTGTACTGAGGACTCCAGAGCTGGATGCAGCACTGCAGGTGGGGTCTCACCAGAGCAGAGCAGAGGGGGAGAATCCTCTCCCTCAACCTGCTGGCCACACTGTTTTTGATGCAGTCCAGCGCACGGGTGGCTTTCTGGGCTGTCAGCGTACACCGCTGGCTCATGTTGAGCTTTTCATCAACCAGCACGTCCAACTCCTTCTCCTCAGGGCTGTTCTCAATCCATTCTCCGCCCAGTCTGTAGCTGTGCTTGGGATTGTGCTGACCCACATGTAGGACCTAGCACTTGGCCTTGTTGAACTTCACGCAGTTTATACAGGCCCACCTCTCAAGCCTGTCAAGGTCCCTCTGGATGGCATCCCTTTCCTCCAGCGTGTCGATCGCACCACACAGCTTGGTGTCGTCAGCAAATTTGCTGAGGGTGCACTTGATCCCACTGTCCATGTCGCTGACAAAGATATTAAACAGTGGCTATCCCAGTACTGGCCCCTGAGGAATGCCACTCATCACCGATGTCCACTTGGACATCAAGCCATTGACCACAACTCTCTGAGTGAGGCCATTCAGCCAATTCCTTATCCAGCGAGTGGTCCATCCATCAAATCCATGTGTCTCCGGTTTCAAGACAGGGATGTTGTGTGGGACAGTGTCAAATGCTCTGCACAAGTCCAGGTGAACAATGTCAATTGGCCTTCCCTTGTCCACTGACACTGTGACCCCATCGTAGAAGGCCACCAAATTTGTCAGGCACAATTTGCCCTTTGTGAAACCGTGTTGCTAAACAGATCAGCTCAGGGGCCCTACGTCTCTCAAGCTGTCTCAGCCAAACCTGTAACAGCACAGGGCTCTCCCAACTTTTGCTCTCCTCCTGTATTGGTCTCATTTAAACCTACATGCCTCAGAAAAAAAAATAATAAAAAAATCAAACTGCAACAGCATGCCTCAAGCCAAAGGAGAACTCGAACAACTTATATGACCAACAGCAAATCTCATCTGACTTCTAGATTCTCACCCAAAGTAGAAATGACAATGTTTTTTGAACTTTGCAGGTTTTTGTGAGGATAACAACACTGGAGATTCTTTCCAGGCTCAACAGTCAAGACAAGGTCCCTTCAAAATGATGACAGTACCAAAAGATGGATGCCTGCAGTTATCGCAGCTGTACTTTGAGGCCAAAGAAAGGAGGTGCATATTGCTGTATCCTCTTTGCTCAGTTTCTGCAGTGGATACACCTACCACATCT
The DNA here is from genome assembly GCA_013399095.1 of Psophia crepitans. Lineage (NCBI taxonomy): Eukaryota > Metazoa > Chordata > Aves > Gruiformes > Psophiidae > Psophia > Psophia crepitans. Next base: position 215,631 of record VWZZ01001792.1, on the reverse strand, counting down.
AATACAGAGGGAGTTTTTTGTTTCCTTTTTCATGAAAGTCCTGTTTATTTTCCCTGCACTTCAACAACTGGGGTCAAAAATAAATTGTGTTGCCACTATTTACATAGGGTCTACAAAGCCAGATTACAGCACTGGGTATCTCTATGCATAGTCCATTGAGAGCTGCCCTGTTATTACTGCAAGCTAAGCAGGCCACTAGAGAGACCTGGAGGTCCCAATTCTGGAAACTTATGCATGTAAACCTTATGCCACTGCTGACCACAACAAGTTTATTTGTGTACTTAAAGTTAAAAACCTTCATGAAGTGCTTGCAGGATCAGAGTCCTATTTCCCTGGATGGCAGTTCTGCTGCTGGTAAATAAGTGCCAGGAAATAGAGCAGAGACATGCTGGTTTGTGCATCCCCAGGCACATGGAAGACAGAAGCAAACTCTAATATTTACCAACCTGAAAAAACCGTAAAAACCTGGAGTTTCCAGCTTCTCTGACAGTACTAGCAGCAGAAGAGTGAAATAAATTAAATAATCATGCCATAAATACTAATTAATTGCCATTAAAAAGTACTCAAATCGTTTAAAAGAAAAATGCAGCCATTAATCAGAATAGCTCAGGTACCTAAATAAATATTTACTATTATGCGTGCATATTTAATCTACCTACCCATCAAAGACTAATGCTCAGTTCCTTGCCAGTGAAGCTTATTAACATCCTAGAGGGATAAAACGGTGCCCCAGCACTGTGCAGGAATGGGGCATAGGGATTTAGGAGTAAAACAGTTGCACAGGTAAACGTATAAGCCTAGAAATGTGTTCCTATAAATAGACTTGCATTCGGGAATAGCCTCATCTTATTACTTGTGTTTAAACTAACAGCTCTATGCCCTAATACACAAAGTCATTGTCCCAGGCAAGCCCTTCTTAATGGGTAGATCCCATCCTGAAGAGCTTCTTAAGCCCATACATCAAAGTCTTCTCAAGATCAGGATTTAACATATTGTATTAATGAGAATTACTTTCAAGCGACTGTGCAAGAACAGGTCTATCTATAGCTTTCAGAAAACAAAAAACCTCCATGTTTGAAGTCTGTTCAGACATGATTTGTTAGGGAGGTGGGTTGGAACAATTTTCAGGAGAAAAAAAATCAGCTAGGGAAGAAAAACAGAACTTCTAATCTTTAAAGAAGTAAAAAAAAAAAGACAAAACTAGCTTTGTTTGAGAACACACAATCCAACTCAAAGCTCACAAACAAGAATTAAGGATACTCACCATCTGGAACAAAGAGATTTAGCCATCTTCTGTTTACTGCAAAACCCTTTAGGGTCTCTGCAATACTTCTCCCCCTCATTTTAAAGGGTCATCCCCCCAAAAAAACAGACTAGAAAGCATTCTCATTGAAGAGAAACTTTAACAAGATACAGCTTGGGTGTAAAGAAATGACCAAAAAAAAAAAGGACATTGGGGACTTGTTTAGACGCTATTATGTGGTGCTTCTGGGGTTGTCCTGAACTTGTGTGCTCCTGCTTTTTCAGCAAATTGCTTTTCCAAGCGTCTTTAGGGGAAATTAAATATAAACAATTAACAAGTATTGGGAAGATGATTTTTAAGTGTTCTCAGTAGGCATTTGCTATGATTGCTATTATTTCTAATAAAATAAATGAAAGGGTAAGGTTTGAGGGTTTTTTTCCTTTGTAATTGGGCTCTGCCAAAAAAAATTTACTTTTTCTCAATGAAATACTAATAGATACTTCTGTAGTGACAAAGCTAAAAAAAGACTCAAACAGGCAAGTCTGTTAAGCATATAATTGGAGCTTACTGCAGCAGCTTGTTTGATATGGTTTTCTAAACCTTTTGCTAACAACTTACATAGAGTTAAAGGATTGTAAGCAGGTTGGGGCTACTCTAGAAACTAGGCTTTTTAAACAGTACTACTAGTAAAATATCAAATATGTTTTCAACTTGCTAAGTTTTCTGATATCTTGTTTGTTTCTGTTGAAAGTGAATTTCAAAGCTTATGCATTCTTTAACATTTAAAAGAATTACTGTCTGACAAACCGAACTTTCCAAGGGAAGCTCCTGATCTTCCTGAAAGAAAGAAGTTAGAATACTACATTCCAGGTAGCATGTTTTAAATAAAAACTTATATTCATAAACAAAGAAATAGAAAGTACACTTCTTAGTGACTAAGAACAAAATCCAAAACCAGAGTCAGGTACATGTATATCTCCATGGTACATTGCCACCACATAAAAAAGCCCAGAATAAAAGCCTTGTAACCCACCCCTCAACTGTAGGGCATCTCTGTAGCTTTATTGACTTTGGTGAATAGAATAGAATAGAATAGAATAGAATAGAATAGAATAGAATAGAATAGAAT